>VWZD01002460.1:870172-1178100 GCA_013396695.1 Sakesphorus luctuosus
CCCCCCCGCCTCCCAACCCCCCTTCCCCTCAGCCGTGTGTAGTCCCCAAAAACAAAAGAGACAACCTGCCCCCCACCCAAGAAATCAGCAGTTAACGACTCTTTTTGTTAACTCCTAGCATGGGCAGTTAGTGGCAGGGGAGAGAATTTACATAAGAATTCCAAACTACAGCAATTGTGTATACACTTGTAGATATGTCATGGAAGGTTGTAAAAGTGTGTTCTGCTCCTACAACTGTTAACACTGTTCTGCTCTCTGGGTGTCATGGGCCCTGCCTTTGCAGATCAGAGATTCCGAAAAAATGTTAGTCCTGACGGCTCTAGGTCTCAGCAGAGGTAGAAGGTTCTGGAAAACTCAAAGTGTGTTATTAAGCAGTTTCCAGCTCTGCTTAGAACATATCAGGAGTGCAGATAGCCACCATGCTTTTCACTGAGCTTCAGAATATCTTCAGGTTTCTCTGACATGGCTCCAGGTGGTGGAGACCCCAGTGTGGGATAGAGCAGCAGTCCATGGGAACAGCGCAGCAACTCCACACCAGACCATGGTACGTGGAGAAGATGTGATCTCTGCTGTACAGAGCTCTCTCTATTAGCAACTTGAAAATATCACCATTTCCTCTTATTATCTTGCATTGATTTTCAAAGTCTCTTTGAGCAAAATTTCTACATGTGTCTTTCATACAATAAAAACTGCAGCACTCCTGTATTCTCAGGTACAATGCCTAAAATGTACATTCTCTGTCCCTTGTGCCTCTTGAGTGCCTGCTGACATCACAGCCTGTCTCTCACCTGTGCTCGTTCCCTATAGACTGGTTTTTCCTTTACCAACACCTGCCTCTGCTCTCTTTGCTCTTCTCCACTAGGCAAAAATAAGAGCAGCAGAAGGTCAGGCTGAGGGATCACAAAGCTAGAGCCCTTCAGCAGCTTGAAACCTTTGGGAATCTCTCAGCTCTAAGTCCATGAGTGGTCCAGAAGGGATGTACCGCAGGGCACAGAAGGATACTGCAGTGGTGCAAGTGTCCTTGGAGGGAAGGGCAGTCACTCCTGCAGAAAAAGGATCTAGGTAAAGGAGAAATAAATACATTGTAATACATCCTGGGATTTTCCATGTGTTTGATGGTGGGGTTTTACCTCTGCTAGCTGTATTTGTAATAAAGCAGTTTACCTTGCAAGGCAGCACAAATTTACTTGGGGGACCTAATCAATCTTTTTTCAGTATTTTGATGTCAATGTATTTAAATTCTGAGCCCTTTAAATTGCAAAATGAGTGACACTGTGCAGGCTGCCTATTGTACATGTTATCTAGTATTTGCAGGGTTGTTGTTGAAAGGACTTTTGCATGATAAATTATATCTTTCATATGGGACAATAGATTAGGTAAATTAATTACTTTTTTTTCTTTAGTTTAAATGACTGAACTATTTATTCAGTATAAATATGTTCAAACCAAAAATGGCAAATGAACAGTCTTCAGTAGGAACCATGGTCTTGGAAAACACACATTGGTTTCACAAAGTTCCAGATATACAGCAAAGGAATACATAAACATAAACCATACAGATATACACACAGAGAGAAATAGATGCGCTCGCGTGTGTGTGTGTGTGTGTGTGTGTGTGTGTGTGTGTGTGTGTGTATATATACATATATATATGTATATATATGTGTGTGTATATATATATTTTTTTTATTTGTATATATGTTCCTACATAGAGACTATACAGAACTGTAAATCAGCCTGAGAAGAACAAAGTATGATGGCAAATGGGTTTGATAGCAAATAGTTTTTGCATCTTCCCATCTTGCTGACATTTTGCTGCTTTTAAGGTGTAGGATTTACCCAATTTTTCTTTAATGATTACCTCACTATGCTCCTACTCAGGAGAATGTCTGCATTGAACATCTTTACAAATGAGTGACACAAATGTTAATTAATAAGATTTGTTGCAATATGAACATGCAGAGAATCAGATACAATCAGGAAATTTAGTAGCTAATTTTTTAAAATGCTATTCATGTCAGCCTGATCAAGCTCTTCCACAAAATGGGCAATCTACCCACTTTCTGACAATACTATTTGGTGCTCACACAGAGGGTTTACAGCTGGTTTCTGAAGACTGGAGCAGTCTTTATAAACAAGTTTCCCTTCTTTTGGGATTTCACTACTCTCATGCAGCTGTTGTTTTAGCCTCCTGTACAAATAGGTTTAAAAAATAGTCACTTCCTTACGTATAACTGTCCATGGCATCTGGAATGACAGAGTGGGCACATTACAGTAAATGGTGTTTAGAAAGAAATGTTTTGAAAACAAAGAAAGCCACATAGGAAAACACTGACAAAACCATATAAAACCATAGCAAAATGTGGTTTTATCTATTTTGACTATTTGCTTTCTTTATGTTTTTGGATGCTTTCACAGAATGCATGTGCCCCTCACTTCCCAGCATACAGTATGTAATTTCAGGATTCTCCAAATGGAGAGAGTAATCTGTGCATATAATTAGATACAGAATATTTTTAACAGCTGGAGGGATTTCACACTTACAGTCCAATTTACAAAACTTGAAGCTTGGCACTGTTTCAACACTGGCACTGGAAGCTACCATGGTTTTGGCTCCTGAAATTATTTATGTCTCTCTATATAACATTTTAAAATCACACACACAAAAAGAATAGTTCTACCTGGTTAGTGATAAATTAGATACTTTGGATGTGTCAAAAAGAAGTCAGAAAAAAAGTAATCCCACATAAGGCCCATACTTTAAAATTACAGCTAATTTCTCTTCCACTATTTGGAAGTTCTTGTGGAAGTTTTCTGTGTAACTGAAAGTGTTTCAGACATTTTTTATGATACTATAATGCAGCAAATTTGTATGAGACTTACTAAGAAAAAAAATTTTCAAGTAGTTAGTACATCAAACACTGTAGCTAGGAAAGCAGATTTATCAAGTAGGTGAACCAGATACCATTTCTGAGAGGGGATCTAATAGAAATGAGAACAGTAACAACTCAAGGAATGGATGATTATACTTCTAAATTTTCATGTCTTTTATTGACCTTATTTTAACAGCAAAATAAAGTCTCTACTGGCTCTAAATTATCTTGTAAGCTGCAATCGCAGCCATTCCTGTCCTTACAGCTCCTGTGCACGAGTTCCTTTCACTTTTGAGGCTCCAGAACCTAAAGAAGTCACCTTATCAGAGCATGTTAAACAGCAGTGTTCCTCTGAGAGAGACAGTTCTTACTGAATTGGGGTAAAGATTGTGTAGCATCCCACAATTGGTAAGTCTGTATTAGAAAAAATACATATGTTTAATTTTTGATAGTCTGTAGATCATTAATACTGATTAAGAAAAAAATAAAGTAAGTAAATTATTTTGTGATGATATCCAAAACAGCGGGTTTTGAAACATGTGCCATTCCTGAAAAAAGTATACCATATAAAGTCCAGACAGTGATGCATACTTACATATTACGTTACATAGATAAATAGGTCCAAAGGTGTTTTTACACAGAGATAGAAATGTATGCTCTGTTTGCAGCCAGTGAAAGGGGAAGATGTTCACATCCTTCTCCTAAGGTTTGCAGAATAGGTTTATGGCTGCAGACTTCCAGGTTACAGAGCTAGTCTCCTCTTGAAGGCTGTTGAATAGGTACTTGAAAAGAGGGACTTCTTGTGTTGTTCAATCTCCTTCAGGTATATGGTTGTGCATTCAGGATCAGTCTTGTGGAATTACATGACTCAATGCATGGATTAATGTATTTACATTTTTGGGGTTGGGGTTTTTTTACTTCATTTCCCACCTGCCCTACACCTCTGGTAACACATATTTCCTGCTACTTGGAGAAAGTGTCTCGTTTGCTCCATCCCCTAGGGTCTAGCTTGAAGCCTGTGGGACTCAGGTCTTTACCAAGGGCATGAACTTGGTGACTCACACACCTACTGCAAGGAACTGGCACTGCTGGTCATTTAGTGTTACACACCAAGTAATCATCCCATAGTAAAACCTCTGGCTTCACCAGGAGTAGCTGGGCTTCACACTGACAGTGAGGTGCTGAGAGGACTGAGATGCCTCCAGCAGTGCCCCAGGGTGCACATTGCCTGGATTTTGTTTATCCTTTCAGAGAATGCTGACCTCTTCTAAAACTTTCAGTCATGATGAAGTTTCATTACGCTATTGCATTATGAATAAAATCAATTTTTCATCTAAAGGCATAAACATACTTCTGCTCCTTCCCCCATTCCATGTGTCTGGAAAGAACTTTTAAATTTTGCAAAACTGAATGCCATAATAAAATAACCAAACAAACAAACAAACCCCCACCAAACTATCCAGTACTCTCCTTTGTACTGCCAAAACATCTATCTGCACCAGTAAATACCATGAGGGCTTACCCTAAATTCCAGTTAATTACAGCAAACATGGGCTGTAAGGATCCTCATTCAACTAGACAGAAAGGAAGATATAAGGACAGATTCCTCAAAGACCCACATATTTAATATATTGCATGTAAGTTAAGAATTTCATCTTACCAATTTGGGTATTCTGAAGAGAGGCGCTTTTGAATACATATTGATAGCAGGGCACTTTTATTGCTAGAGAACAGCTACTACCAAAAAAAAAAAGAAAAAAAAGAAAAAAAAAAGAAAGGCTTATTTGGGAAAAATAGATACAAGAATGAGAATTTCATTTGTTCATATCAAGTTCTGCAGAAATTAAAAAACAAACAAACAAAAAAGGAGTGAAGGCATAGGTTTATGACTCCATACTCATTACATTTTGATTATTGAAATGTTCATACATCTGATCTAAATTCCTTTAAGTCACCCAGTCTTTCCCCAGCCTCTGAATAACCTGTAAAATCAAACACACTGATAAACCTTTACCGCTTTGGGCTGTAAATAGTTATACTTCCTGCTCCATCCCGTATCTTACAGCTTTGATCTCTTTTCATGGGCCTTTCCAGACGTCACCTTAAAAAGATACTACTATTAATTCCAACAAGGTTAAAAAGGAGCCTCCAAGATCTGTAGTCCTGATATGCCACCATGAAGTTGGTGGTCGCCTCACATGCATCCTCCCCTGGTGTCTGCCAGCTCCCTGACCATGTCCCTGTGTACCTGGCATGGAAAATCAAGCCAGCCTCACTCAGTTTTCCCATTGCCCAGCATGGACAATCTTTTAAACCCCATTTCTCTCTTTCTGTTTTTATTTTAGCACCTGTGAGGAGGGAGGTGAAATACAAAATATTCACGTGCCAAACAAAGGACGTCAGCTGGTAATTGCCTTCGCTAAGGAGGCAACATCTGGAGGTGGTGGGATCAAATACCAGGGGGAAGTATGGTTCTAATAATAATAAACACCTGTCTGGTATTACTGTGCCTGCTGGACTTCTCCCAACAAGATAATTAGTCACCTAAAACTGGCAAAACAACCTCCTAAGCCGCTATCACTGTGTGCATTACAAGGTTAGTCTAAACCTGTTCCCAACCTTTGCTGGAGATCCTGCAAACTCACGACACGGGCTTTTGTGTCAAGGGAAACTGGCAGCTCCCATCCTATCCCATCCTGCAAGCTGGATCCAACAGGAAGTGCACCCTTGAGTGTGAGGCTGTTGGGACATAGCTGCCACCCTGCTGGCCACAGCACCTGGGAGGCTGGGCTGAGGCCAGGGAGGTGACTGGCACCAGGCACTGGAAGAGTTCATCCTCTCATTTGCATGAATCGTGGTCTGAGATGACTGGAATGCTAAAGCACTGGAAATATCATGGACACGCTCCAATTCCTTGGGGAAACTCTGTGGGATTACTTTAAACACATTATTTTGCAGAGTCAGGGCCTGAATTGGCCGTCTGGTCTTCTTGGTATAAAGAGGTGACTTTCTTGACCTGGCTGCAGCCCCTGTGCTAACTCAGAGCTGCCAAAACCTACTGCTTTTATCTCACAGTGTGGACAAACCCCAATTTGGTTACATGAATTCTTCTGGCCCATTGGAAGCAATCCAGCCATTAAACCTCTTGATTCAGAGTTTAAGCCTGAGATCAGGATGAGGCCTAATGTGCGTGGAATGGAGATTATCCCACATCTGTCAACTGTGGTACACTGGCATCTGCTGGGCACCTGGCAGGGGTCATGGTCAGACCCAACCCACAGATTTAGTGCAACAATTCTTATACTCCCTTCTTTTACTCAAATGGCAGGACATCATCAGATATGTATTTCTAAGACAGATTGGCCCTTAATTGGATAGCATGCATGGCAGCCCCAGCTGAAGACAGTGAGTTAGCAAAAGTTAGTGTGCCCAGCTCCCACAGCCCACACACAGGGCTGGGGCTGCTGCAGGGGCAAAGCCTGGGCTGCAAAACTAAGTGTGCCTGGGCGAGGGTGTCTGCACAGAGTGCAAACAGCTTTTTGCATTTGCCTGATAAGCAGTCCTTATCTCTGGAAATGGCACAAAAAGGCAACTGTAGGAGTTGAAATTAGCACAGGATGTAGGTTAATATCCAAGGGGGAAACTCCTTGGAGTTTATCCACTTGTCCTCAGACCCTATCTGCTGTTTCCATACTATCTGTCCCTCTCAAACAAATGCTATGTTAGGCCTTCCTCCTTCAGCTGCACACAGGAGTAGCACAGTAGCCCTATGCCAGAATGTTGACTAACACAGAACCAGTGTCCTTCATTTCCCTGTGCACACTGAGCAATCGTCTAGGCTTCTTTCTGCAGGTTTAAGGCCACAAGAATGAGCTCCCCTTCACCTGCCATATAGTAGGCTGCAGCTATTATAATAAAATAACTGTGATCTTCAGCAACTCCAATAGACTATTGTCTTGAGGTCAATTTCCTTTTACAATAAAGTCTTGACTGTGCCTCATCATTTATGAAGTGGTGGGAGGCCATTATCCATAGAAATTATCTATTTCATATACTATACCATAAAAATACGGTCCTCTATATGCAGTATTATGAAGGTATTTATCTGACTGACTGACTGACTTCAACCACCCAAGAAGAGTAATAAGTTCAGTAATCCTCTGGAAATGTGTAGGCTGGAGTGTGTTATTTCAGCTAGTACACAGTGCAGTCTCCAAAAGCAAATCACAAAAACAATTAGATTTATGCATTTACAGTCCTTGATTGGTACAACCTTGACATAAATCACAGAGTTAGAAAAATACACTGCTGGATTAGAAGACCACAATTTAGAAATGTGGCTTGAAATGTCATTTTGCTGAGATATTTATAATATCAACACACTCAATGATAGTCTTAAAAAGGTACTCTTGTTACAGTGTGATATGAGTAGACTGTATATCTAAATTTTTAGTGTGTGTAAAACAAATACAGCCAGGTCATAACTTGAAAAGATATCTTGGGACAGATTCTTGGACTGATGTCTGAGATTGGCCAGCCCAATGACTTCTAGAATTTCATTTGAAGAAAAAGCTTTTACTAATGTGCCTTAGGTATAGTCTGGTGCCAGATGGAGGGACAGAGAGAATGATCTCTCTCAAGTGTACAGCTTCACAGAAACAGTGTAAGATGCAGAGGCTGGTGAAAGTCACTAAGGCCATCATAGAGAGAGGGCAAACATTAACAAAGATACTGACAGATGGAGTTGATACCATCCAAAATAATAATACTACTCTTATTAGAATTTATGGCAACCCAAGCAGCAGTGTGTCATATTAGTCATCTTAAGGCAGTAAGAAGATAACAGGAAAAACAATAGTGGATACACTGATTTCAGGATGTCCTGTAATTATATGAAAACCTTTTAATATTCTAGTTGATCAAAGAAATCAGAGAGCTTATCCTGATCGAGTCACCAACTGTCCAGTAGTGAGAAGGCTAGTATATCAGAAGACTGATACTTTCAACTTCGCCTAAATAAAAGTTTTATAGAAGAACAAGGGTCATGGCTGGAAGAAATTATCAAAACAGAAATCACAAGTGGATATTTGGAAGTTTGTAATTTACCTGGGTGATTAAGCAGGATATGATGCCAAACTTTCTAAAGCCACATCATCTAGTTTGAACATAGCCTTTAAAACTGTCCAGATTGTTTTCAATTCCCAACAAACACCTCCTGTATTTAAGATCAGTCAAAACTTTTGACTCCTAGTTTTGAGAGAAAATAAATTGTTGTCTGCATTGAGCGTGAATTAGTCAGGGACTGTGTGATAGAAGAGGCTGGCTGTGTTTCCACCGTTGTGGACTTCAGCCAAAGAAAGAAAGATTACCACTACTAATACAGCAAGGGACTTTGAGACAGTCTGTCAGCTGGAGCAGAAAAAATTGTAATCCAAACTCAAAAAGCTAAAGAGAGGTAACTAACATGGCCTGACTCTGACAGTGCCTGAGCAGCAGCTCTGCCGGAGATAGCCTTTTCCAGACTATGCTAACTTATTCTTTCCCCACAATTTGTGATTCAGCAGCAGGAAATGAACATTTGACATTTGAGTTCAAGGTAAACAATGCACTTTTCTTCCTTTCTTTTACTTCTGCTAGACTACAGAATCCCAAGGAAAGGGAAGGATTTTACCAGTAAAATTTATTACTGAGTCAAATCTCTTACTATTTGTACACTTTGAGGCCAGCCCCTCAGCCAGGATAAATCAACACAGTTCACTCGAAGCTGCATTGCTTTGTCCTGCTGCTGATCCAGTTCAACAAGAACAGGAGAAGAATAAAAGTAGAAACTCCTGATTGCCAGGAAGAGAAGAAAATTAGAGGGAAAAACTCCAGGCAAATAGAAAGTGTTGTTTATGAATTTTGTGTATTTTCTCAGTACTTGCCTGTTACAGTAGAAGCCCTGTAGGTCATACTTGAGTAGTTGAGAAGCTGCAGCATGGGATCAATTAATATATTACTGTATTTAAGGGAGTACTTATTTGATGGGTTTATTTAGAAAACAGACTGACTGCTATTTTATATTTCAATCATTCCACTGAATCTGCACAGAATAGAAAAACTACAGCCCTCTCTGCTACTTTTAGTCCCCTGGCTTTACTACTCTGGTTGGGAACCTGATGACTGTAACATATCAGTGCAATAAAAAGTGAGCACTTGGTTGTTGCTGAAGAAGACGTCACTCACATGGCTAATAGACTCAACATTTTTGTCTCTGGACAACTTTATTGTGTGAAAATTGTCTGCCTTGTAATAGTTAGGGGCAGCTGAACTGTGCATACTGAAGATGCTCTGTATGGTGTCTGAACACTACTGATGGAGATGCTCTCTCTTTATCCTCCACACACAGATGTGCCTGAGGCTGTTTTAAGACAGCAGTTTAGATCAGGAGGGAATACAGCCATTTCCCATAATGTAACACAGTCAGAAAGATTCTCCAAAACAGTTTTTAATTTCCCTTTTTTATAGAGGCTTGGCCTATCTGCTTTAGCCAAGTTCCATTTGAAGAGCATTTTTATCTTAATGATAGTCACCAGAGTAACTTCAGCTGTCTCAGTAGTATTGCCTCAGGAGCTGTGAAGGAGCTTCCAAATTTTGTGGAGACTTAGGCTATGAGTTCCTCAGAACATGAGCACTGGCAGTTTTCCAAAGAGCTACAAACATATCATATATCTGGCTGCACAACCAGTGTGGTTTTCATGGCTGAGACTGGGTATGGAGGACCAGATCTCATGACCAGGGAACTGATGGCCCCTGAGCTGCCCCTGTATAGGGCAGCAATGACCTGGCTGGGGTGCTTAGCATTCCATGGACCCAAAGGGGATTGGAGCATTCTCCACCCTAAAGAAGGTATGTAAGCAAGGGTGTTGTGCAGGTTGTAATACCTGAGATACTCTTTGGAGCCATTGCCCAAGAATTGTGCTAGAAATAAATCTTGTGTGCACACAATGCTATAAAGTCCTCATTTGTCCACTGCTACTATATTGAAATGTTTCCTCTGGACATTTGGTGGGAGGTATTTCCCATTTTGCTCATCCTCTTTGAGCTGATCTGAGAGCTGTGGCCAGATATGCCTTAGACCACGTTGGCAGAGTTTACTTGGTTCTTTCAGAACTTGAAGAAATACTGTTACTGTATGCCCATGACAGGCATCTCTACAAATACCTTGCCATGTCTATAAAATAATGAGATCTTATTTACCCGTTCATGTAAAGGAAAGATTGCAAATGACAACATATTGAAATCAATTATCAGGATTTGACTACCAAGTGCTGATACTTGGGGGTGGGGGGAAGAAAAAGTAAATAAATTAAAAAATTGATCTTAAGGACATAAACTTTCATTGAGGGGCACTGCAGTGACCATATGTAGGCACTTCACTGGTAGAGGAAGAATAAATTTCAGATAGGCTTTTATTAAACATGAGGCAAATGGCTTTGCTTTCTCTGGTTAACACGAATGCGCAAAGTTTGCCTTTGAACCACAGTGCTACCACTCTCTTGGCAGCAGTATTAAAGAGGTCCCCTTGTTTTGTTGGGTATTAATACCGGGCTGCACTCTGAAATGTGATTTTAAAAATAGAAAGTTAATTGTTGCTAAGAAATTTTAATTGAGGTTGATTAAAGGAAGCAACAAAATATATGGACTATTAAACCTCACTTCTTGTTTTAAGTGTGACCTGTAATGGACTCCCCAAAATCATTACGTGGTCCCTCTAAGCATTCCAGGTTTTTCATTTGAAATTCATTAAATGTTTGTGTGTCTGATTTTTTGGGGGGGTTTCTGAAAAGTTTTATAGCCACAGCTGCACTACTTATGGATAGCTTTATAGTGCCTTGCCCATCAACTAGCCCACATGTCCAGTCCAGTTTGTTTGATACCCTACCTTTCACAAGCATTCAGCAGTTCTGGAGGTGTTCTTATAAAGCTGCCAGTAAATGTACCAGCTGGACTCATTTAGGTACACGAGCAGCCTCATTCCGGCTGCCTTACAAAGAGCCAGTGGCAGTAAATCTGTGGTCAGTCCATATATGTACTTTAAAATATTTTTTACACTTCTGAAAAGAAAATAATAAAGTTTTGCTAAGCTTTCTAGAAAGTTATATGTGGTCTTCAGAAGAACTTGAATACTTCATGGTGAAAAAACAACCTTCTGAGAGTCCCTTTTTATTTGCAGTAAATTCTTTATGCTGTGCAATTAAAGCTGTTAGAAAAGTCTGCTCTCTTAGAAGCACACTGATGGATGGCATTTTTGTAGAAATTCATGTGAACAAATTGGTCATTATTTTCTTTTGTGACTGTTGCAGGTGCAACATGAATAAAGGATTTCTTGAAGGCTGCAAACACCTTCTTCACATTGCCCAGAGAGACTTAGTGGTAAACAGGGCTCATTTAAAAAGTTCAGTGAGTGGCAGAATGAGAAGGTGCAGGCAAGCCACCATGCAACTGGAATGTCAATAAAAGATATCACAAGTGAAATAACTTCCAAAGAAAGGAAGAAGAAAAAAAGAAATAATAAAAAGAAATATTTTTCATCATCTCCAGATTTACTCTGACATACATCCTCAGCATAATGAGAGAGGATGTCAAGAAAGGGAACCACTTCTCCCTGACCACACTGCCCCACCTGCCAGCATAATGCCACTCGAAAAATATTCTTTCCTCTCTTTTCCCATTCTTTTTCTAGATCTACTCACAGCTATCCTGTGCTGCGTGTGAATATCTCAGTGCTGACATCAGTTACCACAAGGTTTAATTAATGTTTACCAGTAGAGATTCCAGTCAATCCTATCTGTGAGGCTTCCAGCCATGAGGGAGTTTGCCTCAGCATGTCTAGTAAGAGCAGTCCCCATGATTTCTATTTCTTTAGGTTAATCAGAATTTTCAGCCAACCACGTGTGTTATTGCTACAGTTCACTGAGATTTTTTACCAGAGCTAATTTTCAAAATAATGTGTCTGCTGAATACAATTTATAGCTTCAGGGCAACGGTGTATTTTCCTGCTTTGTATTTTAGCACAACAATACTTAATGGCATGTATGTCTCCTCTAGGACCTTACAGACCAGTGTTTGTAGCTTTTCCTATGACATAAGTGGGTTCAAGCTTCAACATGGAATACACCTGGCATCTTACAAGGCTAGTTATCATGGCTGTCTTTTTCCAGCCATAGTACAGTTGCAATAAAAAGATAATACATATTATTGGTATCTGTGTTTCATTGCAGTCATAGGACACTTTTCCTCTCAGACGGTGCACCTTGTCTCCCTCCTCCCTAGCCTAGAATTTGTTTTGACAGCTACAACCAACTAAAAGTAAAATTGTTACAACCTCTCTTTTGCAATGGTCAACTGCAAAATATAAGAAGCATTAAGTAAGGAAACAGAATTTTCTAAAAGAATCTAATACTCACTTTGGTTTGGGGAGGTATTTTTGGCTTTGTTAAAATATATTTGCAGCAAGCAGCTCTCAAGCGCTCTGGAAGCCTTTTCCAGTCCTTCAAATTTCATAGCAATTAACAATTGCAGGGAACTGTCAAAATACAGTGCTGTCGACCCATGCAATCATAAGCCTTTCTTAACCCTACAGCTTGTAAGTCATGGAAGTTCATGCTCTAAGCAGCTTGGAGCCAAGCTGACCTGAGGGTATGGAGGTAACCAGCTGTGCTGCCGGCAAGGTGATCTGAGTCAGTGGCTAAGGCCAGTCCTACAGACATTCAGGCATCTGCACTGATGTTTATGTCTCATGGTTAATGCAGTTGCTTTCTGTTCATTGATTGCATGTCCAGAAGCAAAGTCTTTCTCCCCAGCTTTCCAAAGGAAAGCAAACTGAATTATTTCCATTTTTTAAATAGCACCAGTAAATATATGTCACTTCAAATTCTTGTTTACCTGGTCCCTGCATTAAAAGATAACAGAGGTAAGAGAATGTTGGTTTTCTGTCAGTTTCATTTCTTCCCAGTGAGAGAAAGGATTGGTGACTGATTGCATAGTATGGAGAATTCACAGCCTACACATTACAGTCAAATTGTGCCAGAACAGTTCAAAACCACGTCCAACATTACTCCTCTCCTATGGTTATTTATTACAGAGAAAATCAATAGGTTGTCGTTCTGTCTTATTTTCTTAAACCAAGTTAGTTGGTTTTCACATTAACCTCCTTTTATTTATCTTTGTGCCAAATCAAAAAGATTTAACCTAAGGTGTGGAGCTTGACGTTTCATGTCTTCTTACTAGAGCCATGTTGTTTGTGGACTATATAGATTATTGTAGAGAAATGCAATATAAACTTTATGTCTATGATATTAAGGGGATAACGTCTAGACAGAGATTGGGTGCCTCTAGACCTATGTCTACTACAGAGATTGATAGAAAAATGAAATCTCTTCATAAAGCCTTCCTAGAAAACCACATAAGGATTAATGTCTTTATTTACGGCCCTAATATTTTAAGCACAGCATAATTGTGTCAGCCATTTAGAATAGCAAATGAGTCAGGGCCTGATGCATGACTCCTACAAGAGAAGTCATGGGTCCTCTTTTTAAAAGAAAACCTCTTAATCTGCTTATGTCATTATCAGAAAAGTCATCAACTGTGCCTAGTACTGATATCTTATTCCCAATTTAAATGCAAATTTTAAATGCTTATGTGGTGTGCAGATTAGCTGCTGAAGAGCAGCCAGGAGTGGCAGGTGAACATGGCAGGGCATGTTAGAAGTGACTGAATTTTGGAAATGGGATGGCCTTCTTAAAATAGATCAACAACATGAGTCATAGAGAGATTTCAGGGAAACTCTAACTCTTACTGTTAGACAGTGAGGTAGAAACCTCTGTAGAGTCCCAAGGCTGAATCCAGAAAACAGCAAAATTGTGATTATTGGAAAAAGTCAGTGGAATATATTGTCAATGGAGTTGCACTTTTTACATTTCTGTGCTTTATCAGAGTATATGAACATACTTTGTGTAGATACAGTAAAACACATTGTATTGGTTCATGTGTCTCATGTTTGAGAGGACAAATGCTGAACAGCCAGAAAAGTTATCTCCTATGTCACGGAATCACAGGTTATGCTGTGTTGGAAGGGATTCACAAGGATCATCGAGTCTAGCTCCTGACTCTGAACAGGACCATCCCCAAGAGTCACACCAAGCGCCCAAGAGTATTGTCCAAACACTTCTTGAACTGTGTCAGGTTTAGTGCTTGTAAAGGTCAAATCCATGCCGGTACCCCCAAAATACCAGGCAGTGGAAGAATTTAGGAGAGTTAATTTCCAAAGTCAAGAACACTTAACATTCCAGCACAAGTCTGCACCAGGCCTAAAAAAGGGACACACCTCCTGTTCTCAGGGCTTTTATAATCCCTGCCCCCCACCCACCCTGGAACCCTCAGACATGTCTGCAAGAACTTCTCTCATACCAGGGTGTCAGCTCCTCTGGAACACAGGAGAAGAAAACATGGAAAACTAGCTCTTGGAAAGATGCCTTTTTCCACTCAGGAAAGCTTCCTTAATCAAAAAACCCTTATCTGCTTGTAGTAAAATCTTCTAGAAGGGAGTCCTACACTTACAATGCCGTGATCACTTCCCTGTGGAGCCTGTTCCAGTGCCTAACCACACTCTGGAGAAAGAGCCTTTTTCTACTATCTAACATAACCTTCCCTGACACAATTTCAGGCCACCACAGAGAACAAATCAGTGCCTGCCTCTTTGCTTCCCCTCACAAGGAAGTTGTAACTGCAATGAGGTCTGCCCTCAGTCTCCTCTTATCCAGGCTGAACAGACCAAGTGCCCTCAGCTGCTCCTCATATGGCTTTCTCTCATGTGGCTTTCTCTCAAGGCCCTTCACCATCTTTGTTGCTCTTCTTTGGACACTCTCTAAGAGCTTAATATCTTTCTTATATTGCCATGCCCAAAACTGCACACAATATTCCAGGTGAGGCCACCCCAGTGCAGAGCAGAGCAGCACAATCCCCTCCTTCGACCTGCTGGTGATGCTGTGCCTGATGCCCCCCAGGACAGGGTTGGCCCTCCTGGCTGCCAGGGCACTGCTGACTCATATTCAACCTGCTCTTGACCAGGACCCCCAGGTCCCTTTCTGCAGCACTGCTTTCCAGCGTCTCATTCCCCAGTCTGTACAAACATCCAGGGTTGCCCCACCCCAGGTGCAGAATATCACACTTTTCTTTGTTGAACTTCATATGGTTGGTGATTGCCCAGTCCTCTAACTTCCAAGGACTACTTGCAGTGCCTCCCAGCCTTTGAGGGAGTCAATAGCTCCTCTCAGTTCTTTGTTATCTGCAAACTTTTTTATTATCCCTTCCAGTTCTGTATCCAAGTCATTTATGAAGATGTTGAAGAGCACAGGGCCTAAGATGGAGCCCTGAGGAACCTCACTAGTGACAGGTTGCCAGTCTGATGTTACCTCATTCATTACTACCCTTTATGCTCAACACTCTTGTTTTTTGTGGAATTTTGGACACTGAAAAAAGTGAAATTTGAGGAACCTGAAAAATGCTGTAAGCATGTGAATAAATTTTGGAAATCTTGCAAGCACACAGCAGGAAGATGCCAGTCCAAAGGCCAGGTCTTACAAAAGAAAAGCTAAAAATATTTGAAAAAGCCTAATATGAATAAAATCACTCCCCTAAAAGCCCAATGTGAATAGGATGAAAGTAGTAAATTTCTCCAAGGTGAGCATGACTTTAATTTATATATCATTGTAATAAAATCCATGGCTGTCATTTTCAGAATGGTTTGCGGTTCATTTGGGGTTAATTGGTTTGGGGTATCTTCAGAGCATTGCCTTGGTACACAAAGTTTAGCATTGCAGTGTGGCATTCAAAATTAGAAGTTGCATTTGAATCTTGTTCTTATTCTTCTTTCAAATAATTCATTGCAACATTGGGGCTGTTAGATTGTCATCCTGTTCATCATTAATACTGACTTCTTAGCATTTCTCTCTTTAGTGGATCTAAGGTTTATTAGGATGACGTAACATGGAAAACATTATAGCTTTCTTTCTTCTCTTGGCAAGAAAATGTTCCCATTCTGGTATGAAGAGATAACACAAATGAAACCAGATAAGGATCATTACATTTGCTAATCTGAAGTGAGAGGTTAACATTGTACTCTGGAATAGTTCTTAAAGAATGTAAAATTTTATTCCATTTTCAGAACACACCTGCATCTGCTGAGGTGTAGAGAGGGGGAAAGGATCAACACTGATTTTCCAGTCTTTTTTATGAAAAAAGTCAGTACTGTCATGTTTTTCGGCTTAACAATTTGCATGTCACTACATCTTGTCCATGGTCACTTTGTTAAAATGAGAGTACAAGAGACAGGCCTCATAAATTACTTCAGATTCTTGGTAGTAAGACATGCCTTTGATTTTAACTTTTTACTTAAAAATATAAAGCTAAGTCTAGGGGAGAGGGGTCCTTCTCTCCCTGCTGAGCAAGAGAGCAGTGGAATATATTAAGCCAGCTCTCTGTCACATATTTTTCCTGGGGCTAGCCAGTTACTGAGCCAGTGGCTGGTAAACTGAGATGAGACCAAGGCCAGCCTTGAGTACTTGTACATATGTTGCTCTTCAGCTTTGTTGTCCAGAATATACACTGGAGTTTTTTGATGCAGAGGGTTACAATTCAAAGGAACTCCTGGGACAGAGCACTCTCCCCATTGCCCTACTGTTCATGAAAGATACGCTCTCTGGTGCTCAGCACTACAGATGACACTCCTATGCATTATTAGTGCCTAAATTAAGCTATGAGACAAGAAAATCATAATAAAATTGCCCATCACTGGCTCTAGGTTTTGAGTGCCCCTAAACCTGGGAAAGGAAACTGCAAGGACAAGTCCAGAAAGGAAATGCCATACTTGTGGCTTGCCAACCTCATGCCAAATCAGCTTTCACAGTACAAACACCTCGGTGAATCAATTTACATATCACAAGCAACCCAAAAAAAAACCCAAACCCAAACAAAAAGACCACCAAACCCAAACAGTTCTTTGGCTCAGAAACAGAGGTACAGAGGTAAGACAAAGCACTCTGAATTGCTACAAAAACTTCAGCTCAGATCAAGTGGGCACTTCCCTGAAAATGCAGTTTCTCAATTGCCTTAAACTGATCAAAGTGTGTTTTGCTGCTGGAAAAGATGTTACTGCTGTTTTAGCTGCCTCTTCACAGTCTCCATGCAAGTCTCTCTTCAGGTTTTACCATGTGAGACTGCACTGAGATTTAACATCTCTAACTCCAATCCTGTCTTTGAAGATTTATAAATTAGGTATTCAATCAAAATGACTAATTTTAATGCTTTTTCCCATGAATTGCCTACTGTCTTCTATCTAGGCTAACTTACAGAAGGAATAACGCAGATGAGACATTAACTAGTAAGATTAAACAAAACGCACCGGCTACAGCCTAACATTCAACTCAGCTCAAGGCAAAATTATTTTCACAGTAAAGAAAATGCTCTCTGTTGTCTGGGTTCCAGCTTGAGTATGTAAATTGCTATAGGCTGAAATTTATATATTCACTTTAGAAGGGACCTCTGCTAATCTGGTCTAACCTTCTTCTAAAAGCAGAGCTATCTTGAAAGTTGTACTGCTCAGGGCTGTGTCCTGCTCTGTTCTGAGTATTTCCAAGAACAGAGTCTCTGCAGCCTCTCTGGGCACCTGTCCCAGTGCTTGGACACTCTCATGGTGATATTTATTCTTCCTTTCATCTAAATGGAATATCCCTTGCTGCAGCTTGTGCCTGTTGCCTCTTGACCTTGCAGAGATGGTCTTCTGAGAAGAGTTTGGAACCACCTCCCATGCAGTGCCCTTTAGGTAGCTTCAGGTAGCTTTTAGAGACCTGAGGCATCTACATAGTAGACTGACTCAGGCCCTCACCCTTTCCTCACACATTTTGTGCCACAATCCACTAACCACACATGTAAGTGATCAGCTGCACTTTGCACAAACCTAGGAAAAATATCAGACTTTGTTACTAGTTCTTGAATGACACAATCCATAAGTAGACAAATATGCTTGGATGCAGGTTGAACGCTGCCAGATAGAAGGTCATGATAACGCAAAGGAAGAGTGTGCTCCAGACTATTTTACCCCAATTCTCTTGTCTTATGCCAACATGATGCCTGTGCCCTTCGCTGCTGACACCCCTTCCTACTCCACCTCACAAGGTCAGGAATAGATTTTTGCATGTGCTCATGGAAGAAACCTTTTTTGAGAAATAAGTTGTGCCATTATGGCAGTTATCAATGTGAATTTTTTCAGAATGAGACCAAAGAGACGCAGAACTGCTGGCAGTCCAATGTTTTGCTATGAGCAAGCAGGAATCTCCTGGTCTATCTATAACCTCATTTAACCTCATTGGAACATTAAATATTATAGCACTGAAAAAGCCTGAACATTCTTATAAGTCACAAGACCCACCTGTTGGTGGGTCTGATTTGATTAACTTTTAAATAAGACCAGGTTTGCCTTATATGAGGAGCTAATATGATAACTAAGCCCATTTTCAGCACAAGGGTGTAAATATCTTTTTCATTGTTCCTTCCAAGACTTCCACACTGTACAAGAGGTATTCCACGTCAATGTTTCAGGGGGTTCACTGTTAGCAATCATGGCTGTTAACAATCATGGATAAAAGACTAGTTGGCAAGTGATACTCTGTCACCCACTGTCGTGTCATATCCAATATCTCACATTAAGGAGGCTTTAGGGGAAATAATAATAATTTTGAGGGAAAAAAAAATTAATAGAAGTCGAAGTTTGGCAAAAATAGATGTTTTATCAGGAACAGCCCTTGCCAAGCATAACATTTTTTCAGAATCCAATCTTGGCAAAATGAATGTTTTATCAGGAGCAGAAGTTTGGAAAAAGTAACCTTTTATCAGAAGTGGAGACTTAACAGAAAATGCCTTATTATCAGGCATGAGGACCATGGCAATTTAAGGAGAAAAGCTTACTGAAAGTGGAGTTTTACCAGCAGATTTGCTTGAGGGACATAGCATTGCATGAAGGGCAGGAACTTTCCAGAAATAATGGTGTTTTAGTGGGAAGGGATGGATGAAAATTACATTTTCTCAAAAAGAAATGGAGAAGTATGGATTTAATGCAAGTGGTATGCTAACAGCTTCTACCTTCCAATATGGGAGGCTTTGCTCCTGGAAAAACATTATTTGCACACTAAGTACTTGCCCTAGCTAAAATGCTAGTTTTGACAAGCTGTGCTGCTGCTAAAATGTTATTTTTGGCAAACTCACCTCTCAAAAAGATGTTTTTAGAAAACTCTCTTCAGAGACATTGCAAATTGACTATAATACCTGTGGCAGAGCCATGTACCTCTGTGAGCCAGCTTTTCATCTGTTTATTAATTCTCCATGGCTTCCCTTCTGTTTTTTGCTTTATGGTGATGATGCTGATGTACAGCACTTTGGATCCTGAAACAACGTTCTGCTTCCAAGTGTAGGCCTCCTTCATCATTTTGTTTTCCTCGGCTGCTCACTGACTCAGAGGGGTTGACTACTCTCCAAGTGTGTGTTATGCATCCTTTCCCACTGAGGCTCCCTAACCCACACCTGTAAGGCTGCTTATGCCTAGTTTATAACTCCTCTAGTCAGCATTTGACACCACTGGGCTTCAGATGTCCCTGAATGCAATGAAGGACCCAGTGGCAAAAGCCACATGGAAAGGTCTTCACTATATCCTTTTCTGGTGGTAAGAGGCCAATCACAGAAGACTGAATCTCTTGCAAAGTGCACTCCCACACAAAGGGACATTAGAGGAAGGAAATGACAGGTTGAGACACAATGCAGTGACATCACATCTCAGAGTCATGTTGTATAATACATTTACCAGCTTCCTAATAGTTATGGGCAAGTACCCAAGTCAAGATTCTTCCATACCTATTATCTGTGGATATCACCACTATGAAGGAACTGGGACCATGGATGTGTGTAGGACTACAGCCACTTAAAAATGTGTTGTTTTAATATAAAAGACGAGAGGGAGAGTATCAGTCCTTACAACTGGATGGATGGGATTCTCCACGGACATTGCCGAAATCAGCAGGATGTCATCAGAATCACACTATTTATTTATGATGTTACTGAGCATGAGTGGGAAGTCCTAAGAAAGACTTATTCAATAGCTATTTTTAAGAAAGGTGACAAATAAGAGCTGGTTGGCCACTTTTTTCCAACCCTCCAGGTACTGTAAGACAATTCCAGCAGGTCAGAAATGGCTGACTTTTTTCAGAAGGGAGGCTCTGAAACTGTTTTCAACTTAAGCTCTTCTTTTAATACTGTAAGAGAAACCACCTTGTAAGGAACTAGTGAATGAAAACAAACAAACAGTGTGATGCAGTATATTAAGTACTTCAGCTGGAAACATTAATAACCCCAATACATATGACCAAGAGGACTGTAGGTTTTTTGTTGTCATAAGGAAGAATGTCCTCCAATGTTTCAAAATTTTTTGAGTACACATTGACCTTTAATCCAGGTTTCACTGAAGCGTTTCCTCATGTGAATACTGTAAGTTAATGTTATTTCATTGGAGTGGTTGTGATTCATTGTAGCCAAAGTCACCGTGATTGACTTATTACTTCTACTATGTTCCCCAGTTGTTTAATTCCCGATGATGTGTCATTGTGTCCCCCAATAAAGTATTTTGCTATTTTATACTTTGACTCTATGTGTGAGAGAGTTGGGGTGGCATTTTATTGGCAAGAGACTCAGGTAAAATTCAGCTTTTCCGTGGGTGAATGGATCCCTAGATTTTTGAATTCTGCTTTTTTGACTACCAAAAGCAGCTGGCAGAGACATTATCCACAAAGCTGAGTAAGTTGGGTAATGTCTCCTCTTGGTACTAAGTAGCAGAAAAACCTGGGAGGCTGATGAGGAAGGGTTCAGGAAAACTACATCTGGGCCTCCAACTACTGCATTTCACTTCAGCTTCAAATGAATCTTTCATGCCAAAGAAATTCTTATCTGAATCCATTGACTAAATTTTGTTTTCAGCTTGAAACTCTAGGAAACCACTTTCATGGAAATCTATTTGTATATGGTTTCAACTACAAGCAGTAAATGCTTCCCAGTTCACTGGACATTTTACTCAGGTGACATTAACCCAGATTTACAGCTGTGACATTTCTGCATGTTTGCCCCTGCCAGAAAGATTGGCATGGGTCTCCTGAACAACTCATTCATGCCCTACAACTCTGACCAAAGCAGAATGTTCCCCCAAGGGCTTGCCTGCAGAGCTGGGGTGTTACCCACTAGTGTTATACAGGTACAAGTTGCCCCTGAATAAAACAGCCTGCCAACTTCAGCTTCTGAGCTAGAGTATCCCTAGTGTGTACACTGTTCCTCCTTCATGGCTGTGCTCACAGCAGCACTTACTCTGCCTTCCCTTAAACAGGCAAAAGAGCAACAGGTGCAGCATCAAGAGGGCATCTGTCCTGGATATTTTCTGCTGGGGTTTTTTGGTTATTATAAAATGCTTATTAATAACTTTGTACTGTTGTTGTTTTTTCTTTTGATTTCCAAAAGATGATTTGCAATATGGTGAGTGTGATCTAGCCTTGTGCATGTATTGGGAGGGGGTAGGGCTATTTGTTTCAGGTTACACAAATACTTTGCTTGAGCAGAACCACAGCAATGTTTTGGTTTGGGTGCTGAACAAAACAAACAAAAAAATCTATTCTATACATAAACCTGATGCAAATGGTCGGGTAGTTTCGGAAATTGTTTGCAGGGCTTCTTCCTTGTGTAGGATCTTTGTGTCCATCCCCAGCTGCAGTCCTATCATGGTCTTCCAGGACACATCATGACAGAAAGACCCACAATACCTTAGATTTCCCTACCAGAAATGACTCTCAGACCAAAGCCATATGTTTATTATAGTAAGCTATGTCACTGACCTCAAGGGAACAAGGGCTTGGCTCCTGGCTATTGAAATTACCACCGATCTCTGTGTAAACAGCTGCTGCATTTACAGATAGGCAGAAGATTTCAACAGCCATAGAACAATTTGAGGGAGAGCTCATAGTAACGTGTAACAAAAAACTGCAATTCCTGGTTTTTTTGAGAACACCAACAGAGTTAAGTTCAGCCTTCCCCCCAAACCTTGTATTTCTCAAGCTCTTATTATTGTAATAGCGTGCAATGCATACATTATTTTCAGTCCTCTTCCCCCCCCACCCCCCCTCAGGTCTTTTTTGTCTTCCCTAAGAAAATCACAACACAAAAGTAACATTCACGCCTTGTTTACCTACATTTCTATCCCCAAAGACAATTACAATGATACATTTAAACATCTGATAAAGCTCTTAAAGTCTCATCTATAGCTTTGGAAATTGTACTTCTCCCTCTTTGGTAAATGATATATTATTTCTCAGGGGTTTTGAGGGATGTGTGTGTGTTCATGTTTGTTTGTTTCTTTGTTGTTGTTCAGTTTTTTTGGTGTTTGGGGTTTTTTGTGTGTTTTGTCATTGTTGGTTTAGTTTGGGTTTGTGGGGCTTTTTTTTTTTTTTTGGGGGGGGGGGGGGTATTTTTAGGAACTTGAACCAGGAGCCAGGAAACTCTTTCAAGAAATGGACTACCATTCCCTGAGAAAGTTCAAGCAGATTTCAGGCTTGGGATCTACTGGACTTGACTGTTGCACCATATTTCTGTGATAACCATAGCATGCTGTTTAGTAGAAAATACAGATCTGAGCAATACATACATATAAATGCATATTTTGCTGTGGAAAGTTCACCTTATGGACTGAATGGTGTTTTTCCTCAAACTCACTAAAGACAAGAGGGTTAGGTGCTCACACTCCATAGTGCCACATCTCCATCTTGAGTGGCAGCCCTGCTGCACTAGTTACAGAAGTGATGGCATTTTTCTCTCCTCCTTTGAATTCACCACTCTTTGGGGCTTTAAGTGAGACCATTAGTGTTATTGAACTTAGCATTTGGTAGTTTATATATGATAAAGGGATTATTACACAGTGATCCCTCTATGTTTAGGTCAGCTGTGGCAATCAATCAATGGACACTTTGCTTTTGACAGCACATGCTTCCATAAAAAAAAATTCTCTGGCATAGCCCTGTTAACTAGTAATGACAGAGTAACCTCTGTCAAGTAATATACTTGATACATTTTGCATGTGCTGCTGACTGACAGAAGCTCTGGCTTCCTGTCTGACGAGCATGCACAGTCTTCAAAGAGCACAGAAACCCCTTTCTTCTCTCCAAGAGGAGAGCGTAAGTCCATGTGGGTAGAGTCAGATCTGCCTCTGAGCAGTGAATAAAACAATGCCGCATAAGAGAGAGATGCTTTTATGCCTTTACAAAGTTAAACTTGCTCTTTCCCCTTTCCTTGTCTTTTTCTGTCATTCACAATTACCCAAGACTTGCTGGTTTTATGCGCTAGGCCATGCAGAACACTCGCCTGTGTGAGTGGTCCAAGCTGAAGCGGTAAGTCTCCACAGCCTCTATCTATGGGATCTGGCTGCTCAACCGCCCTTTGTTTAGTCTGGGTGGAGGCGGTAATTGTCTGCAGCTGCAGCTCCTGCTTTCTCTCTTCCCTTGGATAATTCTGAAGGTACAGCTGCAACGGGTCCACAGAGGCATCCCAGAGTTTCCTGACATGCTGGTGCTCACCAGCATTGGTATGGTGTTGGTATGATGTGGCAGTAGACATCCAGTCTGAGCATCTGGGGCTGCCTGCAGGAAGCCCAGCTTGCTACTGCTGTCAGCACAGGTAGCTTAGTTGTGCATGGCTGTGGCAAGGCTCCTCTACCATACAGACCTCCACCGACATCTGTCATACAGTTAGGTAAAAAGGCCTGCTGGGCTTTTACCTTGCAATGCCCTGAGATCATGTGCAGAAAGGCAGAAGGAGACTTCTAGCTAGCCACTTCACTGGTGTCTTCTCACCATCATGAGGGCTTTAACCCTTACTCTTTCATCTGCTACTTCACTACCAGTTTGCATTTCACCGTAGATATTGATGGCTGGTTTTAGTGGGTTATGAAAGATTAAATTTCCACATGAGCAAGCAGAGCTCATGGGAAGGAGGCACAAACTCATTTGCTACCTCACTAATCACGTGTACCTGTTCGTCTTGGAGAGAAGAGGTTTTCATCATCTGCTTCCACAGGGGCACAATCTGATTACAGCGGATTAAGTCTGAAAACCATCCTAACCTTAAATACAGCCATACATAAAGACCATCAAGTCATTGTGTGATCCCAGTTCTCACATGTGACTGTGTAAGATAGACCCATGAGGGAGGAGCTCATAGCAGCACCCCACTGTCACTTACCATATGGACTAAATGGAGTGTAATTTAAAGGGATTCTGATGCTTACATGTCAACAGGTGTTCTTTAGGGTATACCAATCAAAACAATCTTGTTTATGGAAAATGTTATTTAAAACCAACATGTAGGCTGCTATAGTGACACAGTTTCTCAGCAATGGCAACATCACTTTGTGAAAGCTGGCTAGAATGAGAAAATATAAACCTAGACCACAACTGTGTGTGTAGCCATATGTTCAAATCACTGCACTTAGAAAAGACAGCATTTTCTGCTTTTAAAATGTTCCTTTAGTTTCCATATAGATATCTACTAATAGTGATAGGGGTTCCTGTGGGACTACCAAAGCCAAATGTGTATTGAAATAGAGACTAAAAGACTATCTAAACATGAATTTTCTATGTCTGTATTTTCCATTTGTTATGCACATACTTTCGGCTTCCAAGCAGAATGCAAAATTATGGCACAGGCAATTAAATAATACTCATCATCTATCTGTCATTCATTTGGTAAAGGACCACTCCACAACTTAGGCTATAATAAATTGTCAAAATGTATTTCCACTTTCTTTCCAATTTCTCTCCAACCTAAACTTGGAAATTATATCAGAGAAGCTGCACAGGGAGATTTTAATTATGAACTGAAAAAAAATCTCCACAATTAATCAGCATAATTAAAAGTGCTAAACTTTGAAAGTATAAACAATATAGCAATTCAAACCAACTTAAAAATTCTGAGACATAGAAGATTTAAAGACGAATATTTCCTCTTGTGGGACACAGAAATCTTGATGAGATCATTTTATATGGTGAAGTGTGTGGTTACACAGAAATAGTGCTTCATTTATTCACAATGGAAACATTTTCAGTCAGGAAATTTAAAAATTATCATTTCAAAAATATGTGTTTGCGAAACAGATTCATAGTCAGGTCAGAAGTAATTTCTGATGGAGACATATCTCCTGAAAAGACCTCTTTCAGTCATTTTCCTGCTATGTAAAATGTTCAGTGTATATATATGATGATTAATTAGGTACATTCCATCTGACTATTCATTTCATGGAGGTTGAAATGGTGAAGAAGGATTGTTGTAGGTGAACCTAAATTTTTCCTTAAAATATAGCCTTGAGGATAAAAGTCTGCTTTTTTTCTAAACCGAGTATAAGCAGCATGAAAATTTTGTCCCTTGTAATTAAACCTTTACTGTTGAATATATGTCATTTTATCTCCTACTGCATTTAAAATCTTACAAAAGAAATTTAGTTCTCTACCAAGGTATCCTCTGCTCAAAACAATCTTAAGTAACATTTTGAGAGAGTTATAAGCTGCTCTTCCCCATGTTCAGTCTGCAAATGTGGTTGAAATACAGTTTTAAGTGGGATGAAGGATTAAACAAGCAAAAAAAAAAATAATGAAAAGTCAAAATATACACACTGTGCAAAAGCATGGTCAAATACATTTTGCCTTGTATAAACTTCACCCAGTCTACGTGGGTTTTAACGTATTTCCATGACTTTAAATAAGAAAACATCTTAACACACAGCCCATGGGAAACCCAAGCTTGATTAGTTTTACCTTTTATTACAGCCTGCAGAGTGTAAAACACAGCACATCAGAATTGAATTTGTCATCTCCAGACCTCACAAGAATTTTAGGAACTAAATGGTTAGGAAGCATCCTGGTACTTCTTTTTGCTTTAATCATAGTAGAAGTTTCAATTTAAACATTCAGGAAATCTCCCTATTTAAAGCAATCAACTCATTGCTAACAGGGTCTGGCTTTGCTGTGTTTAATTTTTTGGCATCATGCAAAACTTGATTGGTTACAGCCAGTGAGTGAATGGGTCGTCTCCCTCCCCCTTCTCCCTAGAAATTGTAAAATACTCCCAGATCTTTGCTGTATCATTAACAGCTCTACGTCCTAGTATGTGCTTAAACCAATGGGATATTAGTGCAAAACCTCCATGGAAAATGTACATAATAACCAATATATCCAAGAAAAACCTTGTTGCCAAATACCTCTCCTACATATTTTAGCTTTAAAGCTTAGAATCCATTTTCTGGTTCAGTTAGATAACTTAATTGATGGTTACTTTGAGTGCGCCTCTTCTCATCTGGTTAGTTGTATATGCACAACACTTTTCTAAGATTGCAGCATACTCTGGATGAAAAAAGAGACCATTCACAGAAATTAGGTTGCACACCTAGAGAAACAGCCTCTGGTGAGCGCCAAGGTCAGCTATCAGGTCTAACATTTTAAGATTAGCACTGACATCTGACCACAAAATAAGACGTAACTCCCAGCTGAAGACAGTGGGTAGGCTGGGCCATAAAGACACCATAGAATTTTAGGCATCTGGAAAGGTGATACCCTGAACCAGTCTCCTCCAAATCTGAAGACTTTCAAGACTCAAGTCTGTGGATGTGAGACCATCTTGTGCCTTGTGAGCTCACACCAAAAGAGCTCACACTCAGGGTCAGGGAAGGCTTCCCTCAACCAGACAGATTTGAAGAACACCAAGCAGTAAAACAAGTTTGAGCTATCTTCCTGGCATATTTTGCTACAAGTCATGGCAAAAGGTAATGCTGGAATACACATCTGTTCCTAAAACTGCAAGTCTGTTTCCCCACGAGCTTTTGCGTGCAGTTGTTTGCAGAGGCAAATATAGCCCCTCAGATGGGAAAGCACTGAGCTGTGGGCAAACAAACTATGACAATTCCATTTCTCTTTCCTTCTTTTGTGATGCTTTTACTTTTAACAAGAATAAGGATTTTTTTAATTTTTTTTTTTATTTTCAGACAGCAAGCACCCTGTGTTTTTTCAAGAACAAAGTGTTGAATCCCATGGAGAGCTAGGGAGTGATAAAGAGACATCACTGCTGCTCACAGGAACCACTATGATGCATCTATGCCACTTCTCCTTTGCTGAGTTTTACTCAGGTGGCAACTAGGTTCAGGCAATTCTGTCTTTTTTGGGGTAGGGAGGGATAACTTAAGAGTTTTATTTTGTGTCAAAATATGTGGAGGTTTTTTTCACTCACTTTAGTCTGTTTTAATGTGATTTCCCTGAAGCTGTCTGGATAGTTGGGAAGATCGTTGGGAAGATAGTCTAGGGAGGAAAAGTGCTGGGAAAGAGGTTTGGGTAGAATTGTGCTTGTTTTCTGAAGAATACTGCTTCAATTTTATGTAACTAACACTAAGTAGAAGTGGTGATATTAAGTACTTAGTATTTACAAATGAGTATTCCACTGGATGACATTGTACCAGTAAAAAATGTGCATATTTTCAGATTCATATGCAGTTTCTAGTATTTGCAAAGTCTGTAAAAATTGACTTGTTTCATACTTATCTGTGATCATAATTACATCAGAATTAATAGGGAGTAATAATGCTGAAATGCCCATCAAAAAGAAATTACTCCATCTTCCTAAACATCTAGGAACACTTTTGAGACCAAATTTACTCCATTAAGCTGTTGCAGCTCTTCAGTACCACTTTCCCAGTTTAAAACTGAAGCACTGCTTTGAACACGTTATCTGTGGTTGTCTGATCACAACTAAGAAGCTGATTTGAAATAATCAGAACAGCCATTAGGCTTGTACTGAGGAGTTGACATATCCTGATGTGAAACTGTGCTGCATTGCTCACCTTGCAGTAGTTCTCTTGCCTACAGCTGCGGTGGATTATTTCTTGAGGCCCAAGTCCACACAGCTCACAGGCTAACATTTCAGGTCAGCCTGCTTCTACTTGCAGAATTTAACTGTTGCAAATAAACATCTCTCTTCTTATCATACATCATATAATTGTTTGCATTGGAAGGGACCTTTGAAGATTATCTAGCCCAGCTCCTCTGCCATGGGCAGGAACATCTTTCACTTGTTCAAAGTTCATCCAACCTGACTTTGAACAGTTCCAGTGATGGGGCATTGTGGTGGACTGAATGTTACTAATGTCTTAAACATTGTCAAAATCATAGAAAACAAACTGCAAGGAAGCAACTGCCTGCTGTGGCCACTGAAGCAACCTCGCTCCCAGTGCCTTCTGACAGAAATTTGGATTGTGACTGGGAAATTGAGATAAGGCTATTGTCTAATCATATCAGGTCTGACGAGAAGAAAACATGGCCCGGGGGTGGTAGAGGAGAAGAGTTTTGGGGATGTGATGGCAAAATCTCTCCACACTAAACCAGAAAGAGCAAAACTCTCCACTCTGTGAAGACCACGCACTCATGGGACACTCATGTGAGAGGCAGCTGAGAAGGGATCATAAACCATCAAAGACTCATTCCTGAGGCCTTCTACCACCAAGAGGGCTACACATGATCCAAGTGAGGTAACAAATCCAGAGCCTGGATTTGCAAGGGACTGCAAAGTTTCCCTTCATGAGAGAAGGTGCTTGGCATCTCCTGAGCATATATTAATCCATTGGATTCCATGTTTTGTGGAACCCTCACTACCAAGAACATCAGAAGAATTGTACTGATGGGACAACACCAGGTTACACAGAGTGGTGATACATTTTCTGTTTTAATCCCTCCCCCTCCCTCCCTTTTTCTATTTCTTTCTATCTCTCTTTCTTTGCCTCATATTTACCATTAAGTAAACTCCATCCTATTGACTTTGGTATATGGTCTCATTTGCACCTTATTCAGGCAGCAGCATTTCTAATAATTTTAGTAACCAGATCATAACAGAAGTCCAAAAAATTTTTGGGCAACCTGCTCCACTGTGTTACAACCCTCATCACAAAAAAAATATTCCTTATGTTCATTTTTTCTCATTTTCTCCTATAGTCACATTCACGGATTCTCATATTTTTGCTGTTGCTGTGCAAGACCTTCAGCTTCCATTTATACCAACCAAATGTAGGTTAGCATTCTTCTCTATTCCCTGTATTGTCCCTGTCTTTTCATTTGGTGAAAGTTCATTAAACAGAACATTACCAATAACACCAGATATGCCTAATATTCTGCTACCTGCCAGAGTGTGTGGCTCAAAACAAGGAGAAAGGGAGAGAGATTTAAATTTTAGATTGGTTCCTTTTCTGATATTTTGCACCAGACCGTGAACTCATGCTTATTAACCACGACTTGCTCAAGTACTTCTACCATCTTGTGTGCCTTTTTTTCCCCCTAGGAGCTAGGTGAATTCAATAATGGTCCATTTAACTTGAATTACACATTAGTTTGCTTAACTGATTTTTCCAGCTGTTGGTGAAAAATAAAGCAGCGTTTACTCTTCAGGGTTCATGCTTCAGGCTGGCATGAACACCTCAAAAACCAAGGGGAAGCAACAGTTCTCAGCATGCACCTTGGCAGAGCAAACAGCAAGACCCGTTCTTCTGGGGAAGTGCGAAGATTTGCTGGGCTATCTCCAGGAGGCATTTGATATAGATGAATGTAAAAGAACTGCCTTACAAGTGGGAGGACAGAGAGACCCCTGATGCATCAGAGTGTCATGCAGCTTGCTTGGGGTGTGAAAAACAGGTTTCCTGTTCCCTGCAGCCATGTCCATGCAGGAATGGCAGAGACAGCATCTGTTTTCCTTATGAAGGATCATCCATTATAGCAGTACTTCAAAAAGCAAAATCTACCTGCAGACACAATATTTCAGGGAAGTCAAAAGAAAAATCATTATTCATGCAACATCTAAGACCGATTTGTGTCATGATCTCCATGTAGTTTAAACCCGCAGAGCAAATACTCATCTGGGAGTCCTGTCAGACAATAAGCTCCCCATGAGCCAGCAGTGGGCCCCTGTGGCCAAAAAGGCCAATTGTATCCTGAGGTGATTTAGGAAAAGTGTGGGCAGCAGGTCAAGAAAGGTTATTCTGCTCCTCTACTCTGCCCCAGTGAGGCCTCATCTGGAGTTCTGTGTCCAGTTCTGAGCTTCTCTGTTCAAAAAAGACAAGGAACTATGGGAGAGGATTCAGTAGAGGGCTACAAAGATGGTTAGGAGACTGGAGCATCTCTCTCTCAGAGAGCGGGGCCTGTTTGGCCTAGAGTAGAGAAAACCGAGAGATGATTTCACCAATGTGCACAAGTATCTTAAGGACAGGTGTGAAGAGGATGGAACCAGACTCTTTTCAGAGTTGCCCAGTGACAGGACAAGGGACAACAGACAGAAACTGAAACACAGAAAGTTCCATCCAAATATGAGGAAAAAATTATTTACTAAGAAGGCAATTACTGGGACAGAACTCTGGAACATGATGCCGAAAGAGGTGGGATCTCCTTCTCTAGAGACACTCAAAACTTGCCTGGGCATGGTCCTGTACAACCAGCTCTAGGTGAACCTGCTATAGCAAGGAGGTTGAACTAAATGATCACCAGAAGTCCCTTCCAATCCCAGCCATTCTGTTAAATAACAGATTCAATGATGTTAAGCTGATAAACAAGAAGTCTGAATCTGACCAATTGCATCTTGGCTGTGGTGCACTCTGATAAGACATCTAACATGTTAGAGAGTGTGGGAATCACCAATGGTATGAAGGTTAAGAAAGACAAGTGTCAGGTTCTGCACTTAGGATGGAGCAATCCCGGATATATATCCAGACTGAGGAACAAGACACTGGAGAGCAGTACCATGAAAAGGGACACAGGGGGTCCTGGTTGACAGCAAGTTGAATGTGAATCAGCAGTGCCCTGGCAACCAGGAGCACCAACCATGTCCTGGGGGCATCAGGGACACCATCACAGCCAGTCAAGGGAGGGGATTGTCCCACTCTGCTCTGCACTGGGGTGGCCTCACCTTGAATATTGTGTGCAGTTTTGGGCATTGCAAAATAAGTATTTAAAGCTATTAGAGAGTGTCCAAAGCAGGGCAATGAAGATGGTGAAAGGACTTCAGGGGAAGCCATGTGAGGAGTGGATGAGGGCACTTGGTCTGTTCAGCCTGGAGGAGGCGACTGAGGGGAGACCTCTTTGAAGTCTACAACGTTTTTATGAGGGTAAGCAAAGGAGCAGACACTGATCTCTTCTCTTGCTGACCAGTGACAGGACCTGAAGGAGTGGCATGAAGTTGTGTTAGAAGATGTTTAGGTTACGTATCAGGAAAAGGCTCTTTACTCAGAGGATGGCTGGGCACTGGAACAAGCTTCCCAGGGAAGTGGTCATGGCACCAAGCATGACAGAGTTCAAGAAATGTTTGGACAACACTCTCAGGCAAATGATGTGACTCTTGAGGTAGCCCTATGCAGGGTCAGAAGTTGTACTTGATGATCCTTGTGGGTCCTTCCAACTTAGGAGATTCTACAATTCTGTGTTATGCCTGTCACTTTCCCTCAAATACTTAACACATGCCACTAAAGCTGAAAAAATGCACATTCTGACCAGTGTCACTGAATTACTGGTTAGATGCAATCTTTTAACAATCATGGAGAAGGGAAGAAGAGGGACCAATAGTAGATGGCTGTATGACCTAAGCAAAGATGACTAGTGCTGCACAGTGGTTCTAGTAGCTTGCTAAAGATCATTTAATTTTCCTGTTAAGACTTGATCAAAAGCTGAATTGAGTCAATAGAAAAATATTTTTAATTGACTTAAATGTGTATTGAGAGTATTATGATATAAGCATATTGCAGGAGCCCATCCTCATTGGAAATTCACCATGGGGCTATTGATGGAGAAAGCCTGTGCAATGACAGGCTGGTGTTTGCCTCTGGAGGTAGACTAAGTACTAATTGTCTTGGCAGAATTTATATGAAAATTTTTGCCAGGGATAGAGTCATGTCTACCAAAATGGAATTAGCATTATATATTCTAAGTCCTCTTACATTTCTGCAATGGAGATGAACTTCCTGCTTTATGACTCTGATGACCAATGTTGCATATAAAGTCCAAAATCAAGCACAAGATGGACTTACATTCCCATTGCTTGTTATTCCTTACTCTGGATCAGCAGTTTTAGGTTTTCTGTCTTGTATAGGTAGTCATATTGAATTGAAAGGTGTGAATCAGACAGAATAAAAAACAAATCTAAGCAGAGGTTATAGACAGAATATGCATAGTACTGGGAACTAAACATCTATGGAATTCAGATTTACAGTGTGAGGTTTCTATGAAGAAATATATCCATATTAAATAACTTGAACTTTAGCAAAAGAAAGCTTGAGTCTTAATAAGAGGTAAAAAAACCTTCACATTGTAAAGATGGAAATCTCTCAACCCAAAGGCTTATGGGGTCAACTTCCAATGCTTTCAATAATTATGAAATAAATATGAATTGAAGTCTTTGAAATAAATTGGCTTTATTGGCACAACTGGGGAAAAAAATGGCCCACTGAACAACAAATGTTAATGAACATCTATCCAGGCAATTCAAAGCTAAAGGACTTGAGACATCAGATACAATGTTTTACAATAATTAATACATAAGAAGATTTATAGGTTCAAAATTTCTGCTCAGATATTAGATTTGGATTCTAGAACAATATCAAGAAATTTATTGCCAATACTCAAAATTTTAGAGAATGTTGTTCTTAAAGATGTATAAAGAATAGCAAATCATATTTCTAACCTTTTTGTTCATATTTTTTGCTGTACTGAAAAAGTTGTTTCACACATTAAATAGGCAACTGTCAAGACATCATATAGAACAACTGCAATCTACAATAATCCAGAAAGGAATGTCCAAATACAGAGAAAGATGAAAAAGGGTTAACACAGGAAAGAGATATATTGAAAAGATCACAACATAACTGAATCACGCTATGTCACTGGAAGGCCTACTGTAATTTTTTTTAGATTTTTTTGCCTTTTTTAGGTTTCTTTTAATAGATATATAAATAAACTGCTTTTTGTGAGTTATGCAGTAAATATAATTAAATCAAAAATACAAAAATCCACTTTAAACACAAAACAGACTAGAATAATTTAAGCAATCATTTTTTGTACTTTTAGGCTTTAAGAAGAGAGGGATTAGAATGTCCTCTTAAGTAATAGATTTGACTACCTGTGGAATTTATTTCTCAAAGTATTATATCCCTAATAGAATTAAATAATTAAAAACATATATTGATATACTTTCTTTTTTTTTAATTTTTTTTTTACCAGATCTGTTTTTTCTTTCATTTCAGCCTATTGTGGCACATTTAAAGCAATTTTCATAGACCTTGTTCAAGTGAGTTGATCTCGTGGAATTGCCCACTGATTTCAGGTTGTAGTACTCAACACCATCAAAATGCAGACTCTGAGGATCTTGCCTAAAGTCAGCCATCTTCAACAGTCAAGCATGCAAACTCCCTTGTATAAAAACAAAGACTTTTAAGTGGTTTAAGTTAATGAGAAGAATTATCATAAGAGTCTCAATTCCCTTTAGTGCCAGCAACAGTAAAAGAGGTACTGAAATCTCAGGATACCAGAAAGTGAAGGATTTCTGTAAGGAGCTGTAGAGTTCCTTCCTGGGAACACTGTAAGAAACAAAGAAAATTGGAGGTAGACAGTCTTCTGGAAACAAGGTTGGAGTGGGCACTGCTTTGGTATAGAGGACAAAACTGGAAAGGGCTGTGCCCTGAGTCTGGGGATGGCAATTCCTCAAAGTCTGAACTTCCTCATAGGCATCTTTTCTGCTACTGCTTCGGCCATGAGATCTGAACTGTACGGTATACTCTATACCTTGAACCCAGAAAACAAATAATCCAAAAAATGGGGGCATCTGAAAAATTTGGGTCATATTTCTCTGAACACCACCTTTGCCCAAGAGGTCCATATAGTAATAATTCACTTTGTAGTAAGACAATCTTTATTAAGGTTAAAATAACACTGGAAAAAGATATAAATCATTCTTATATTGAAGAATAATGTCAAGCAGGGGAATAAATATAAACCAACACATAAATTACAATCACAGTGTATGTATAAAATCAGCAATTCAATATGATTTATGAGTATAGCCTGTGATCCCATGATTCAAGATGCTGGTAGGTCCAACAAGCACATACAGCTATAATAAAGCCAGGTTTTCCAGAGTGACCTATTTGGAAAAATATATGTTATTATTAGGTTGCTAGTGCATTTGCTGGATGTAAATCAATCTCCTCACTGTAGGTGCTGACTGTGGCAGTTCTGGACATATTAAAACTTTATGATATCAGAGCATCAGCAGTCCCACCTGCAGTCTTCATTTATTATTTGTATGTTTGGGGTTTTTGACTAGGACAATTGCCAGGGCTGAGCTGGATGGGGCTCTGACCAAACTGATCTAGTGGAAGGTGTCCCAGGTTGGAACTAGATGATCCTTTATTGCGGTCACTCTTTGTAGGGTTAAGGAGATTGCGCTGATGACAGTCAGAAGAGCTCAGGCACATCAGGCATCAGAAGGCTTGAACAGGAGGATTACAACTAAGAGTTTATTTTTAGTTACATCTACCCTTTTTATATACTTCTATATCCAATATGTCATGATTCTATTGGTTAACCAATTCACGTAACATATATAGAATCATGCTATTGGTTACAAGGCACCACACACTGTACAGGTAGCTCTCTGGTCCTTAAGGGTACACTCCAGACTGCTTTCCTTCAAGGATATACACACTGTTCCCCCTACAATCTTTAAGGTCCCTTACAGCCCAAACCAATCTATGATTCTATGATTCTATTATGTTTGAAAATGGCTTTGAGGAAGACCTATGCCAACAGGCATCCAGGGTAGTGATGTAATTATTCCTTGAAGGCTTTCTTTCAGCAGGACACAACACTCAGCAAGGACTAGAGTTTAGCCTATTCTGACAACCCATTTCACTAGGATGAATATCTTTGGCTTGCCAGTGTCATGAAATTTAGGCAGAGGGTTGTGCAAAGGTGGGGGCTGTGTGGGGCTTCTCTTTGTGTCTCATTTTTATAGGTGGAGTTTGCAGAACAACCCAAATGCACATCAGTTAGAGAGATGAGGCTGATGTGCAATTTAGCTATCATTGGCCTCAATCTCATCTATACTAAAGGTTTTTTAAATTGCTCTGAATTCTTGCCCATGTGCTGGCAAGTGAAACAGCTCTATGTACAGTCCAGGAGGTCAGTCATGTCACCAGTGTCACACCAGTCTCACACCAGTCTCACTCAGTGGGAAAATGAGACAAAAAGCCCACAGCAACATTCATGCAGGGCTGAACGGGAGGAAGCTCTTGGGTTTGTGCTGATGATTCCCAGTAAGTTCAATGATTCAAACTGGGAAAGAAAGAAATTAGAAAAGTGAGCTAGTATTACTACTTTCTTTATTCTGCCATGTCTCTGAAGTTGTGTTATTGTCTTCATGTGTTATGGTGAATGAATTCAGTAAATTACTTATGTCATGGCCTAATTAGTGCTTCCAAAGGAAGCTAATTTAATTAAATTGCAAGACAAAGACATAAAGAGGAGACCATCCTGCTCTAATTTAGAACAGTTATGAATTTCATTAGTAAATTTTAGAATGGTTTACAATTCTGGGCTTTCATTTGGAAGCTCTGGACAATGTCCAAAGTCAAATATAAATACCATTTTCTCATTCAAATAGATCCTTATCTCAGCTTCCAATTGCTCATCAAAAGATCCCATAATTTCCTAGCCAAAAAAAATTAAGGACTTAACATGTAGAAAATATTCTCTCCCCTTCCTGTGTCCCCATAATACTCTCACTATCTGCTTTATCACTGGTTTCACTGCCCTCCCAGTACTGAGACCAGCTAAGCAGGGCAGGGCAAACTGCAGCAGCTTGACTTTGGGGGATTTGATAAGTTACCTATAGGCTTCATCTGCTCTGTTTTGATCCTTTTGATTTTTTACGGGCTATAATGGATGTCTGTCTTATTATTTTAGGGAAAAGGATTTGCATTTTTGTTTTTCCCATAAAGTTTCTCCAGTGAAATGTGTGAAAACAGAGTGAACAAAGCTGTAGATTGAGCAAACTGATAAAGAAAACCTTTACATGACCTCAAAAAACTTCATTTGCTCCCCCTACCCCATCTTTTTTGTTTGTTTGTTTCATCAAATAAAAAATTATTTCTTTCTTACTTGTTCCTACTTTGGAGTGCTTTTAATATTTTTTTCAAAGGACAGCTGTTTGTCATACTCTGCAGGTTGCAGTTGGACTTAAAGAGCTTACCCTGCAGAATGAAATGTAAAGTGAGGATTTTTTCAGTACATCGACAAGTATTTTATATACTGTGATTTTGGTGGGAGGTTATTTTTTTGAAACAGTTCATAAAGTGACTGTGTTGTGACCGGAAATTATTTCTAGAAATCAACTACTAGGTAGTTTTTCCCTCCTGCTCTCATTTATATTTTCTTTGTAAGTTTAGTGAAATTAATACTGCTGAAATAACATATTTTTGGCTTCACTAATAGGAACATAAGAACAAATTAACTGAAGGTCAGTGAAGTTTCACTGTGTTACCCATGGCTGTGTCAATCTTTCTAGTCTTTGGGTTTTTTTAAATTTCATTGTGGATATTGTGATTTTCTTTACCTCATCTTTTAAATCTTTCTTTCACCAACACAAGGTGAAGGCACAGGTACAAAACTTTGAATTCACTCTGAAAAAGGTCATCTTGTTTTGATCTTTCTTTTCCTCCCTGATGATGATGATCTCACTCCTTTTCTGTGGTTGAAAACTTTATTTTTAGCCACCAGTCAGTCACTGGCTTTCAGGCAAGTGTCACTCATGTCTTCAGCCTTCTACACTACTAATGATCCCTAAAATCCCTTTGAGGTTACAATATGTATAACTCCACGACTAGATAGCTAAGGAAAACTGAAATGGGCAAAGCCTGCTGAATTATTTTAGCATTTGAATTACCTTCTTGTACTGAGAATGCAGGCATATCGGTTTCACTGAGAAGAAAGTTAGTCAGTGGTGAAGTTATCAGTCTTGCACTAGTGCAATGCACTAAGCTGTCAGAAGCTGTCTGGTGGCTCTTGCTCTCTCTGTTTTCCTTTGTCACTGCTGTTTCACGTCTTCCAATTTCCTTTCCACTCCGACAGTCAGGGTTACCCAAGGTAAAGACTGTTTCAAAGACTCCAGCTGTGCTACCAAGAGGTTTAACATCTTCCGTCATCCCGTGTATTGAAGGGGATGAATGATCATAAAGCAGAGGGAAGAAAAGGAAAACCTTGTGGAAAGTTAACGTGTCTGAGAGGGACAAGGCCTTTGTACATGTCCATAATTCTCATATAGTCAAAACCTGGTCTAGAGCAGGCATAGCCTCCCATCATAGCTTGTTAATGCACAAAGGCACAGCTGAAACAATCTCTGTCAACACAATCTTTTTATTTATTTATTTATTGCAAAGTATGGCAAAATATTGGCACATTACCTAATTCTCTGTTTGAGAATTCAAAAAGCCTAGTTAACATTAATACTGGAAATTCTGAGAAAAAAAATAAAAATTAGGAGGGATGTTAACTAAAGGAATTTTGGTCACTCTAGAGTCATTTAAGAGCAGTAAAACCAATTCTGTTTGGTAATGTTTAGATTTGAAGAGTTACTGTGCTTTGGGAGATGGGAAGAAAAAGAAATGACAAAATCATGTGCTTAAAATGATGTAAAAATAAGTGAGCAAGTGTTGAAGTGAGAAGGACTTATTTTCTACCTGCTATGTTCATTGTGACTCCCTAGATGTTCTCTTCTGAGAAGGAATCAAAATCCACGTGGTGGCTTATCATCGTTAAAAAAAGAAAAAAATTACCCAGAAAGATACTTTGCTGTTTCCATTATATGATTAAAACAGTTTAGAGCTGCTGCAACATGCTTTGCCCAGGAAGGATATATTTCTCTGCAAGTACTGTTTCCTAGCTTTATTAAAATGTGAATACAAGAATCATGCATGACCTGCAAAGGATATAAAGTCAGCTGGGCTGCATCACTTTTGGTATGCGAACCAGCTGTCAAAAATGCAATAACAATACACTGAGAGCTTATGAGGCTGGAGGACTCTAACGCAGGCAAAGCACGGGAGTGATTTTTCAAAGAGGTGTGTGCTGTCATCAACGTGGGAGAGCGAAGCAACTAAATTCCTTCAGTGGCTTTCAAAAATGTACCTTGTAGTACAAGACACTTGCAACTCCCTTAATTTAGCCTTTTTATTTAAAAACTACAACTTTTGTAGGAAGTTTTTTACGCTTTCAGCTTGATAAGTAACTGAGTCCTGGTACACACATTCTCAGTGCCTTTCAAGTTATAGTTGGCACTGTCTCCTAACTATTTAGAAGCCTCTACTACTGCATTTCTAATTCTGTGACATGAACAGCCAACATCTCACTGCTAGTTTATCCACAGTATGTGACAATTTGTGATGTGTTGGCAAACCAGATGTTTTGATCAATCATAGAATAACCACTTAACTGAATTACTAAAATTTCTCTATACTACTTAATAATTCCGTGTAGTAATAACTATAATAATTATATCTGAGTGGAGAGTTCAGTGAAGATTAGATGCAAAAATAGATAGTAGATACATTTATTAAGCCAGAACTAGAAAGGCTTTTAGGATCTTGTCACTGGCCCATCATACAACGTCAGCCATTCACCTTCACCAAGGGAAGTGCTTCAAGGAAGTGCTGAAACTTCAAGACGACTTTTCAGAGCTCTGTTTAAGTCTTTGAAATTTGATTTTTGGTACACGTTAACCATTGTTTCAGAAGGGGTGGTGTTACTTATGCGCTTAATCAACCATTTGAAATGGGGCTTTAATTTCTGAATTGCTGACAGAGTCCTAATTCAACTTTCCCAGAGAAGGTTATCCTTTTCTTTCATTTGCAATCTGCTTCATCAAGCTGTTGTTTTCTGACTTTATTCTTGTAAATACAGTAACAATAAAGACACTGAGCAGCACACCTTAAAGTGTTAACCTACCTCTATTAAAATCCTGATCCTTTGGAGCAACACATTTCCTGTACACACACATATCTCACTAGCAGCTGTTCCTAACTATACTGAAGTCTCTCATTTTCAGGTTTTTCCCACTGCTTTCCCATGCCTTTTTTTTCCCTACTGACAACCATGGCACATAAAAATGTTGTCAGATTAGCTTCTAATGGCTTTGAAAGAGTGAGAAAAAGCATTTCAAGAGATTGACCTGTTTCTTTTCTTAGTCTGGTATTTTTGGCAAAAAAAATATGAAAAAAACAACCATGAATCTTTGAAGTTTTGTTGTGTGAGGGACAAAAATACAAGTACATAATTTTTTAAAAAAAAACTCTCTGCTAAAAAATGGGCATGGAAGACTATGTGTAGGTGGAGGTGGACATGAAGAAATAATTTTTTAAAAAGAAAAATGTGCATCTTTATCAGAATATTCAGTTTAGAAATGAACACTCTTACCCTAATAATCATTTTTAGCTACAAAAGCAGCAGTAGGAAGAGAAATGCTAAGTACTTTACCTACATCGATGTGTTAGGAATGTCAAGTCCTCCACTTGAGCAGAAATGAATGAATGATATTAAAACATAAGGCATTAGTCATACCAAAGACCTTGTAAATACCATGTAGAATCAATTGCTGGAAACTCTTTGGTAAATACTATAAACAAGAAATGTATATGTAGAAGTTAGAGTGACTTACTGGTGGAAAGATGGGTTACATTTGCAGGCATTTTTTGCAAAGGATCATTTAACCAACTGTCCCATGCACATATTCAATTTTAATATATATCACTAATGTGCACATCTAAGCAATAAGATGTACTCTGGGGAAAAATAAAGTTTTGTAATACATTTGTAATTCAGTTTTCTTTGTCAAATTACTAAATGTAATTCACTCATTTTAAGCTCCAGCTCTCCCACTAAAAATATTTGGATTATTTCAGCCTGTTTCCCTACAGCAGTGATATTCAGACCAGGATTTGGAAGACTGTAAAAAATACCTAAGAAAAGTAAATGTCATGGCAGAAGAATTAATTTCACTGTGCAGAATGTCTGTATTAGAAGATTTTGAGAAAAGATTCAAATACTAGAAAACAGTAAGATTGCCATTACTGTATCAGCAATACAGAAAACATATGCAGACCACAGTACTGTTTATCACAAAACCCTAAGATTTATTTTAGAAACTCAAGATGGATTGTTTCACCACAGAAGACTGGGGACCTTTTTTCCAAGTACTTTCAAAGATACTTTCCTCAAGAACTGATCTATATTTTAATTCTTTTCATCTTATTTCTTCTGTTTGTTCTCTCTTCCATCATTCCACTATCCCCACTTTCTTTAGTGTTATCATTTTTAAAGCATATGCAATGTATTATTGTGTCCCCTCATTAATCATCAGCTAGACAGAAAACACTGGTAGTGTTTTAGGAGAGTCCAAAGTTTCTCGCTATAAGAATACTCTGAGCTCCTTTCACCACGAAAAACACTTCAGGCCTTAACTCTGGATTTGGCTTCCAAAAACACTTTCCTTGTCCCAGCTTTCAGTAGTGTAAATACCTACTGTAAATACCAACATCATTATTCACAATGATATAAAATTTAAGTTTTTAAACAGATTTTTCAGACTGGACTCTATCTTGCATGACTCAGAATATTTTTCAGAAGACAATAAATTCAGTATGTCCAATTCTTCATATAGTGAGAAGAAGCTTAGTGTCAAATTATAAGACTGCTTTGGAAAAATAGAATATGTTAAAGCACTGAAAACTTTTCTGCACAGTATTTTTATTTTCAGAATGCCCCCAATATTTAAAATTAACTGCAAGGAAGAAGACAAAAAGATTAAATTTTCCTGAAAATGATAGAGCAGCGGGCTGAAGAAAACTTTTAAGATTTCTGATTTAAGTAATGTGAGACAAACAGCTGAAAGACACTTTCCAGGTTTCCAGTGGAGGCCTGATCTAGTGTATCTGTGTATATCTCTTATATCTGGGTGCCTCAGCAGCAGGAATGTGTTGGTCTTCAAGAGTCCTTGGAGAAGAGGAATATTACTGCCCCATTTTAGAGAAGGGATGGTGGGGCAGAGCGACACAGTGGCCCCTGGTTCACAGGCACTGCCAGTGATGGAAAAGCATCAGTCATTCCTTCCTCTCATCCCACCTCAGTATTGCCCTTCTCAGTGTGCCAGCAGAAGCATTCATGCCATCACCAATCAAATTCTGAAACAGAGACCTCCTTGTGTTAAAAATTAATTATTTTCTTCTTTTGTGGAGTGGGAGATAGCTGGAGCAGCTCCAGCACATACATGCCTTACCTTGTGTCTTGGCATACCACCTCTGCTGACTGCACTGCTGCTTCTGGTGGCAGCTTTCCTAAAGCAAGGAAGCTGCAGCTGCATCTCCCAAACTTTAGGAAGTAACTAATGGCTGGATCAGCCTTCCCCTCAGTATTGAGCTGAAAATTACCCTAACTTACTGTAAAGTTTCTAGAGCTACAAAGCATACAGCAGTAGCCAGCAAAAAATTATTAAGTGCATAGGTAATATGAGTAATCTTATTAGCATCCTTCCAGGACTAACCTTAGCATTACTAAATTTACTGTATGACAATAATATTTAAATAAAGATCTTTATCTCATCCATCTTTTATTTTGTTAGTAAAAATCAAAAAAACCCAAAAGACAAAGGGAAAAATGGAGACCATTACAGGAATTGTCCCTGGAACTGTTTAAAAATATTTTAATGTGTAGCTTCAAGTATAGCCTAAAATGTAAAGTATTAGCAGTTTTAACATTTCTTCTCTCTAGGGCAGAAAGAGGGTGGGCTGGAAAGAAGGAAGTGTATACCTGCCAGCATTTTGTTGGCACATACATGTACATTCATTCATCGTGCCCACACGCAAACTCTGATGCTGTCAGTCACTGCAGGATGACAAAGGTAAAAAGGGAGGTTAGAGACAGCTTTCATTCAGTGTTCTCATTTTCCCTAATTATTGGTGAAGACAGCTCAGAGAAGCAGGGTTTTTTCAGAAACAAGTAGACCTCGTAAAGGCATCACATCTGTTCTTTCGTTAGTTAGTGACGTAAAGCTAGAGAAATGCTCTCCAATGCCATGCCATAGTCATTGTTACCCACTATGTTGCTACAGATCCAGATAACTTCATCTGAAATCGTTCTGGTCAGGCTATGTAACTCAGCTATTCAGAGGTTCTCTGGGTCATACTGCAGAAAGGACTAGGGGAGATGACCTGAGAAAGCCAAAAGAAATACCCTGGGGAGCACCAAGCTAATGAGGATTCATTAGCCCAAAATAGCTTGGCAGCCTGGCTCCTTGCACCTCATCTCAGTAAAAGCTGGTACTCGAAGCTGAGGACCAATATACTGTCTGACTCTGCAGCGAAGACATGCTTAATGGGGCTATTACATTTTCCACATAAGGGAAATCCACCACTATTTATATCCAGCTTAGTACATAGGATTCAGGCAGAATACTTCTGAAACTACATCCATCCAATATTAATAGCATCTGTCTCGCAGATTAACTATCACATTGTGGTTTTATTTAAACATCATCACTGAGCAATCACTCAGTAAATTATTTAAAGGAAACAACAAAAAATTGTTTTAAGGTCACAAGAAGGATGTCAGCAGGCCAGTATTACTAAGCATTTTAAAACCTGGAAGATTTCATTTTAAGGAACTGAAATAATGCCTTTCTTTGGCATATGTAATTCTATGTTTTATATTTATGAAGATAGACATTTCTGAAGTGTTTAATGAGTAGCAATATAGCTGCTCAGTTAAAATGCAGAGCCTCATACTACTTTTAATATTATCCAGTAAGTAACTCAGTGCCGTATGCTTCTGTAGTTTGACTGCCAAAGAATGCAGCACGTTGCTTTGGAGGCAGCCTCTGAACCCCACACTCCAGCCAAAACCACATTTCTGGTGCAGAGCTATTGATGTCCTACCACTGTGGAACTTAAAAATGCCCCCACAGAGAAGTTACACAGAGCCTCTGCTAACTCCATTGAACAGGATGTGGCTTGGAGCAATGTATGGAATCAGGGCAAAGCTTAAATACTAGACATGCTACACTGGAGAAAAACAGTACAATCTTGCAAATAGTGAGGTGCTTATTCCTCTCAGTTGCCAGATGACCTCTGCTCCCTAAAGCATAAGCCACATACTTAACTTTGGTATACAATCCTAGTGTATATTAAATGTTTTGGATTGGGAAATGGCAAGAAAGCCATTCCACTTTAAACTTCTGCTGCCTATCTCTTACTTTGGCAGATAGAGGTGACTGTGTTAGAAATGTATTCATGAATGTTAGAGAATGGGAAAAGAAAAAAGAAATTATCATCAACAATAAAGGGTGAACATGAACAGAAATTGAAGAGATCTGTTAGTTATAGACATGCCTTTATTTTGCTGTCTGCCTCTGCACTATGTAGGTTATTTGGTACAATGTTTACCTGTTAGGTACAGTATGCAAATCTTTTCTTTTTAATTGTTTGTCACACTTGTTCAAGATTAAGCTCCAATTTTTCGCTGACTGGATTTCTGTCCTAGTTAAAGTAGCTGGGACCAGCTTATCACTGTGAGTGTAACCAAAACTGTGTATTCTATACCAGCTGTATCATTTCTGATGAACTGTTAATCATGGTTCATATGCAGCAGCTGCTCAGGGCACACCTGACCCCTCAGGCTACAAGCTGTGTTGAAGGACCCTGTGAGATAGGGAAGGGTTCCTGTCTTCACACCAATGACTCAGCCACTAGCACCTTCACACCCAGCCTGAGGGATCATGTCTGCTAATGGGCCATCAAAAATTCCAAAAATATCCCATGACTCACAGAGTTAAATCACCCACTGTGAAACTCCTCACCTTGGGGGAGGTACTGGTCATTCCCACCTGAACCTGAGCATATATAATCTTGGGGGTTTGGGACTTCTGGTACCACTTGTTGGATCCCGAGGAGGACTGGGACCTCAACAGCACTACAACTGCCGCTCTTGACCAGAGTGTGACCATCATCCTCACCAACAGGTTTTCCTTTCCTTTCACTTTGTACTCAGGGGGAGCACGTGGTGCTCAGGACAGGGTCTAAAGAACACCAGTCTGCTTGTATCTCAGTGTGCTGGGTTACACTTCCGGTTTTTGTGGGCTAAACCCAATTTTTTTCTGTATCATTGTATTTATTTTAATCTTTTTATTAAATTGTAACTCTGACTTGTAATCTCCTTTTGAGCTGGATTCATTTCTCCTGCCAGTTTACCTTTAAACCAGCACAATTGCTTTGATAAACTGCAACAATTAAGCATTACCATCTTAATGTGTTTTTAACACCATGCAAAATAGTTGGGTTTTGGTAATCTTGAGGAGCCAAAAAAAAATCCAGTGTTTTAAATTAGCATCTAGGTACCCATTATCACCCCAGCACTATTGGGGCCCCAATATAATCTAAAAACCAAACCTAAAGATGTGTAACAGGACTTCTTTAAAGTGCAGTTCCCACGACACTGTCATCCTGTGGGGACTGCGAAAATCGACTCATTAGAATAAGGAATACCTACATTTCTAAATAAGTTCATTTTTGCTGTAGTAGAGCTGATTTGATGGTAGAAATATGATGTAATGAGGACGGAGCCCAAAATCCTGTTGTATTTTTCTGGCTGCAATAGCTGGTCTGTAAAAAGACAGAAACTCTCTACAGACTTTGCTCTGTTAAATGAAGACAGATAAAAATCTTTCCTCTCTTTTCCATAAAGCAGCTGAACCTCTTGTGCTTAATATGATATAAAACAACAATTAAAATGAAATTTACCTCACACATACACCAGTCTTAGCCTATCCCGAGATTTTCTATATGATTTAATATTTTTGGCCTAAAAACAATAATGGTTGAGAAGGGACATAAATGGAAACAAAGAAGCAACAAATCTGAAACAGATGTTAGGAAGCACTCCCAGCACAGGAGAGCTGATGTGCTGAAAAGCTACCTGGGGGCAGGACATTAAAAGATGCCTCTCAAGAAAGCCTATAAGGTAGTGAAGAACAATGGAGGAAGGCTTGACTCAGACACCTCCTTGTCCTCCACACCTCTCATTCCACCACCTCAGGGAATTCTGCTTTTCTTACACAGCACAGTTCTGTGGCACATTCAATCCCACTTAAAAACAGAAGGAAAAATGTGAGGGATAAAATTTGAGTGAATTTCAGATTAAAAGAGTAAGAAGGAGTAAAAGCACTGTTGTGCTCCTGTGGCTCCAACAGAAATAACCAAGTTTTGCCCAGGATGTGACTGAAGGGATTAAAACCCAATCACCATCCATTCGTGCCATTAGTACTTTGTTCATGAAACAGGTAATTTTCATGGTCTGGAAGATAAGTGGGAAATGAACGTTTAACCAATGCTGATGACCATGTTGATAGCTATGCAATTTATAGAGAGTGTTTTAGGATTGTCTCTGAATAACTGTGGAAAAGACAATTTATTCACAATGCTGAGATGGAATAAGAGCCCCCAAAGCTTCCTTGCTTGCCTTCACAAGCTACCTAAATCAAGGCTGCAGTCTAGCCACAAATTATTTAGTAGTTTCAGTGTATCCCAAACTCCGTCAAGTTGCCTTGAAATATAGTGAAGGTGTGGAGAAGGATGAGGGGATGAAAGGAGCTAGCCCAAAATAAGCAAATCAAGAAGCCTACCAAAGTAAAAACAAGTTAACATGCAATCATCTAAATCGGCCCTCTGGAGCAGGTTGATCAGCGGTCTCCAGTTTTTCATGTTCCTTGCCACATGGTGTATGTGAGCCATGACAAGACTCTGAGGAATCGGGGAAGCTGGAGCCTGGCTGGCATATGAAATCATTCCTGAAGTTCCATTGCCGGTGACATGAGGAATCATTCCAACATCTTTGCTTGCCCTCAGGACTTTTTTTTAACAGGTGCAGCAGATGAACTTCTCTTACAGCCTTCCTTGCGAGTATGAGACCAACGCACCACCAGTCCGGGATGCCAGAAGACAGAGGAAGGTGGCTTTGCTCATACTAGCAGGACTTGTAGCATTCCTGTGAATGAGCAGCAGGGACATACTCTTCTGCAGAAGGAACTGCTGAATGTTCTGATTTACTGTCACCGTTGGGACCAGGAGCATGAAAGGCATATTCTTCCCAGCAGCTCTGTCCTGGCACGTGAACTCCACAGCATCCTCTGTGTTGAGAACCACCCTGAATTACAAGGCAGAATGCTACAGCTGGGACTGCAAATCTGCTGCAACTCTGGAGTGGCTTATGTGCCCCAAACCCAGCTATGACCTGACTGCTTAAAACAGTGGGGGAGAATTAATTCCATCTCCAATCATATCTCCCATGGGAGAGGGCACAGAGGGTGCTGAGGCAGATTGGCCAGGGCAGTGGGAGTCATGTCATATTCTCTGGTCTCAGGTGGGTGGCAGGCAGCCAGTTGCAGCCTCCAGGACTGTCACTCCTCTGCTCTTCATCAGTTCCTGATCCTCATGCCAGAGGAGGGTAGATGTCCTCCTGGTCTCTGAGAGCAGCTAAGGCAAGTCAGCCTGTGGAGACTAAGGTTAGGTAACAGTACGCAGACATGCTTCACAGTTCAGCTGTTTGAAAGGTTGAAGAAAAAGTGACAAGGTCTGTAAGGACAGATAACAGCACTCCTCAATAGGTTTTATGGGTGGTTTAATAGATGGTTTATCTGTTCTTCAGTTTCTGCTAGCTTCTGGATTTATGTGACTTTAAAAAAAAAATCCATGAAGTTTTGAAAACTGTTTTGTCACTTGCTTTTTTGACAAAGACCTAAAAATAAGGATTCTGTTTGAAAAGACCAAAAGACAGTGAAGATTCATTAGTTGAGTTTTCTCTTTAAAAATCACTTGCACCAGAAGCAGAAACGGAAAAACTAGAGAAGAAATTCAGAAACAAGGGTTTGGTCCTCAGCAGACTAAAAGCCACTTGTGGTAGTTTCAATTGTAGAGAAATAATGCTTACACACGCACAAAAGTCTTTCAACACAACCTCAGCACTTCTTGGATATAAGAAATAATGTTCATTATTTAAATGTTGTATAGGATTTTACAGACTTAGGAGCTTATTTTTCCCTGTCCTTCCTGAGAGCCTTCTCAGTTAAAATAATGGCTCATTATTTGGGCAGAGAAGCACTCTTGAGAAGTGTTTTCTTTGGTTTTGCTCATGAATTACTGATGGAAATGAACAGCTGGCAAATTAAATCCCCCTGGTACTTAGCGGGGGGAAAAAAATAAAAAAGGTGCCTTCAACTTCAAGTTTAAGATCTGTTTACATGTCTTTAGAAAGAGAGTGGCTTTTCTCTCTGTTGTTGTATACCAACCTTGGTCCAGCCTTCATCAACAGGATTTGTCCTTTGGGACTCAACTGCATTGAAAAGAAAGAATGACAGAAAAGCCAGCAATATTGAGTGATCTGGTTACAGTATATGTTTTTTGTCATTGTTTAAATATGGCTTTGTAATGTAGGGTGGACTACAGCTAACCTGGTTGTAGTTTAGAGTCTAGGGTTGAAGATCTTGGCTGCAGTAAAATACTGAACTTATGCTTTACTCATACCGTGGAAATAGCAGCTGCATTAACATATATTTAAAGACCAAACAGGTTTAATTCATGTGCTAGATGCAGGACAATGTTTTTGGTGAATACATATGAGAATTATATGAATACATACAAGAATATTTGATGCTGGTGGTATATTTTTGCAGCTTTTGTTTTCAGAAGGAGTTAGCTTTTGATGGGCCAAAAAGAGCAATAGTGAAACATTGAACTCACAGCTTCAAGGTAAATTAAAACCTGTACATATCACCTTTTTGTCAATACTCCTTTTTCTTTTCTCCACTACTGCTAAACCTCAATAATGACTCCTCATTAGCAGATATTAAGAGTTGCTACAAAAACTACAATCATCTGACAATACTGACAAGTATCCAGTTAAGCCATCAAATAGCATTGAGCAGGTAATTTCTAACAGAGGTGTGGATCAGCAGCAAGCTGTGTTGTGACAAAGGATTTAACTCCCTGAAGTGTCTCATCTCCCCCTTCCCCAAAAAGAGCATGGAATTGGAATAATCCCAAATTCGTTGCTATTAATGACAGATTAGATTCTGGAAAAATTCTGAGTTTATTTGTTTTGGTTTTAGCCCTTGAATTTATCACAAGTTTATATTTCAGACAATGAGATTTACTTCTTCCATTATAAAGTAAGACATCATGGTAAAGAAAGAGGAAAAGGCAGAAAGAAAGAAAAAAAGCTTTCCTGAACTTCTCTTAGTATTCCCAGAGGACATCTCAGCATCAACTGAAAAGTTTCACAAGCTGTCCATGAACATCAGAGAGCAAAGGCTCATTTGGGCTGTTGCTTTGGTGAGTCAATCTGCTCACACTTCATCAGGAGTGACAGGGGATCCTGATAAAAAGATAACAGTCCTGTGCATGGGGTAGAGGAGAACATAAATTAGCTACTTAATTCCATTTCTTTTAGCATTTTTTTGTATCCATATGCTCAAATCACATCACACCAGCCCAGGCTTTGTACGCAGAGAGTTCCTCTGAATTGGATTAGGTAATATAGTGAAAGCCATATTTCTTGAAGTGGCTTTGGGTTTTATGTGTGTGTGTGTGTGCATTCCTTCCCTATGACTGTGATTTTGTATACGCAGAAAACAATTAAATGTTGCTTTTCCCAGGCATTTTGCTACAAAGCAAGGTCATCTCCTGAGAACCATTTGCTGTTAAAGCACGTGATGAATAGATGAATTTATGTGTAAAAATCCAAGAGTCTTATGGAAGAGTTACTAGTTATTTTTTTATTTTAATGCAACAGAGAGCACTGAGTAAGCAGGTAGCAGGTAGAGCATGGCTTTCTTTGCTGAAAGCTCCATGTGAAATCAAAGTCATAACTCTTCCACTGGAAAGGACACGACTGACAGCCACCAGCCCTCTCACTGCTCTGAACTTCTGAGCAGAGGGCTGTGGTACATCTCCAAATGCACAGGAGAAATGCAAATTGCTTCAGCTTCAGAGAAAGGCATTGAGCTCTTTTCGTCTTGCCTAGACGATGGATATTAAAGGCAAAATCCCAACTAACCTCAAGGACACTACCCTAGGGAAAGGCTAGGTGCTCCAGCACCATGAGCTATGTTCCTCTCCTCCTGCGTAGCACAGCAAACATGTTGCCAATGCTTCTTACGCTGAATATGAAAGCTCAACATGGAAGGCCTGTTTGTCTGAGACATCTGTAAAGTACCTGGTGTTCCTCCCATGCATGCTGGTGAATTAATAACAGCCATTTTAATTTCTTTCTCTTCACTACTGGCAACCAAGATGCTTTCATACAGACAGGTATGATACTGTGTATCCTGATGGTTTATATACTGGAAAAGTATCTGCAGATTCATCACCCTGGACTTTGTCTACTTCTCTCATTTACTTAGCTCAAGTTTTTCATGAACTTTTTCATAGGTATGTATTATACAACTTCTTGCTGCACAGCTCTGGCCCATGTTGTTGCCAAACTATGGAGAACAGCTCTTTCTTCCCATGTAGCACATACCCCAGCAGGACAATAAGTGAGAGAAAATACAGGTCAGGCATACTGCCCTTGGTCCCTGTCAATTGAAACTGGCACTGACCTTGAACAGAAGAAAGGAAAAAGGTAGGAAGATTTTTTTTTTATCACCCCCACAAACTGTTCCATAATTGTGCATTTACTAGATCTGATGCAAAAAGGGATTTGGGAAAATGCAGTTGGAGATCCCAGAGAAAATGGGTCTATCCCTTTTGGGTAGCAGCCCACAGTTAGATCAAATTGTGCTGATCATGAAACTGTATCCTTAGACAGGAACCCACAGCTGCAATGCCAGAGAGAGTCCTGGAGCATGCGCGGAGCTACTGGAATATTCCAGAAATGCAAAAGTGAAAATTCAGGGGTTCACAGCAGACCATGTGCAAAGTGAAGTGAGTCAAAGTGCTGAAATTTGCATCAGTTCAGGAGATTTTCGTGAGGACAGCAAAAGGCTAAGACAAAGAATTTGCTCTCTACTGTGTTTCCAACTCTTCTTCCAAAGCAAGGGACAATATATCAGGACAATAAGAAATCTATATTTTGCCTGAAAAATAGCTGAAGAAAAACTGAATTGCTTTTACTTCCACTTCCCAGGGGCACTTATACTGATATCATCTCTTACACAGAAAATTTTATCTGTAACAATTCAGTTTAGGCAACAGAAAGTTGTGTGACTGGAGAGAGAAATGGCCTGTCTAGCTGCTTTCAGGTTGCAAGTGCCACCTGCTCCATCTGCTGTGGTTTCTGATTACCCCTGCCTCAACACCCTCACTCTCCATTATGCCATGGAGGCCAAGAACCCCAATGGGGGCAGCATGTTACCCTGATAAGTCATCACCTCCCCCTTCAGATGATAAACCAAGACACAGCAAGTCAGCTTTTGTCAGGTTTTACATTTGTGGCAATTACATTTTTCCTCATCTTTCTTTTCAGTTCATCATGTCATGCATATTCATTTATCATCCTCTAAGGCACCAGTCTAATATTATTTAATTGTGACCATGCAGATCAATAGGGATGGACATGTAGAACCATAGAATTGTTTAGGTTGGTAAATTTAAGATTATCAAGTCCAACTGCAAACCTGAAAATGCCAAGTCCACCACCAAACCATGTCCCACATCTGCACATCTAAATACCTCCAGGAACAGTGACTCAACCACCTCCCTGGGCAGCCTGTTCCAATACCTGACAATCCTTTCAGTGAAGAATTTTTTCTTAATATCCAATTTAAACCTCCCCTAGCACAATTTGAGGCTGTTTTCTCTTGTTGTATTGCTTTTTACTTGAGAGAAGAGAGAGACCTACACCTCACTACAATCTCCATTCAGGCAGTTATAGTGATAAGGTGCCCACAAGCATCCTCTTTTCAAGTCTGAGCAACTCCAGCTCCCTCAGCTGCTCCTCATGAGACTTGTGCTCCAGATCCTTCACTAGCTCCATTGCAATTCTCTGGACACGCTCCAGCAGCTCAATGTCCCTCTTGCAGTGAGAGGTCCAAAACTGAACACGGGATTCAAGGTGCAGGCTCACCAGTGCTGGTCACTGCCCTGGTCCTGCTTACTACACTATTGCTGATACAGTCCAGGAGGCCATTGGTATTCTTGGCCACCTGGGCACACTGCTGTCTCATGTTTCATGCCCTTTACTCCCGAGCAGCTTTCCAGTGACTCTGCCCTAAGCCTGTAGCATTGAATAAGGTTGCTGTGACCCAAGTACAGGATCCAGCACTTGTTGAATCAAGTATTGCCTTTTAGCACAGTTAAAATTATTTTAATTAAACGGAATAAAACACTTCCCAAAGATCTACAAATTTATTCTTTAAAACACAGGGATATACTGGAAAGTTTTACTCATTTTCATTGAAATAATAATATGGACCCTGTTGCCTTTTTCTTCCTAACAGGATCTGGTTAATCTGTCACATTAGTACACTTCATGTGACTTCATGAACAACACTACAGCTGTTCATTTTATGTTCCAGGTATCCCTCCCATCAGCTAGGACCTGTAAAATAAATACAAAGACCTTCCACTGAGTATGAATACACTGAAATTGACTCCCTCCTCAGTGGAAGGAAAGAGGACTTCAACACTTTTTCAGGAGAAGTTCAACAGATATGGGCCATGGCTGACCAAGGAGGCATGGTAGGACTAAGCTGGGGAGAGACATCCTTTTACCCAGCTCCTCTCTCTCTCTCCCTACTGTAGTTCTTTCCTCAACACCCACTCCTAGACTTGTCTGACTCAAATATTTTGGTGTGCCAATAACATGAAGTGTTTTGATTTATACCATTTTCTTCTTTCAGTCTACATTGAGAAATGTAAAAGGAAACTCAGAAGAGAAAATCCAGAAATAAGGTCATGAGCCATCACCAAATGCTGTCTTACTCTCATTTACAATAGGATCCCTTTATGCTCTCCTTCATGTAGATTGAATGCACTGAATGTGCATAAAAAAAAATTCTCATGACAAGAGAATTCAGGTCATTGCTCCTCATATTTTCACTAAAGCATGGTAAACTCACATTTTATGTCTATTCAGATAAGTACTATGGTACTGTTATAAACTACTAGGATCTTACCCTATCACCTTTTAACTGGTTTGAGGAAAACAAAAGCCATATTTTTTTAATATGTAAGGGCTTGGTGGCTGGGTTGTCACAGAACTGTGGGGCAACATGCTGAATGATGCACATCTAGATGAAAAAATATATGAGCAGCAGGATATAGAAATCAACTGCTTTGCAAGAACAGTGTGGATGAATGCTGTTTCTATGGAGAACATAACAGGTGAATTTGCTTTAATTAATGACAAATTAGAACTTTGGAGTGAGCCAACATCAGTTGTGAAATTCCTAACCATGCAACAAAAAATTTTTGAAACAAAAAACCCACTTCAAATTCAGTGTGTGTTCTGCTGTTGGAATGATGGAAGACTGTGAAATATAAGCATGCAGACTTTGGGACGTGTGTAGGTACTGTTGTGATTTGAAAAACCTGGTGCTAAGTATATAAAAATCCCATGGAGTTCTATAATGGTTCTACATAGTGCATGTCTAGTATCTGCAGTATCCCTAGTATGCAGGCTGAAGTTTCAAATTACTGATGAAGCCTTCTGCTTCTTCAAATCTGGTATTAAAAGTACCTCAGGGTTCTGAGCAATATTATCTTTTTTTAGATCTGTCCATTCATCATAATATTGTGCCAGGGTTTCTTAGGTAAACTTGATTGACAGATGCCCATCTTTATCCTCTGTGTGGGTGGAGGTCAGCACTGGTGGAAGGTAATGCTTTTTTAATTAGATGCTAGGATATTAAATTCCCTTTGTGTTGATTGCATGTTGCATTCCTGTGAGTCACTATCTGAAGAGATGGTCTTTGCATTCACTGTTCAGTATAACACAGACAAGTGGAGAAGAGTCATAAAAGATTCATATCAAAGATGTTTATGAAAAGTCTTGGATCTAGACAACCTCCAGGTTTTCCAGCAATGACTGTAAGAAAAGAAAAACAACAGCATTAAAATGATGACAGAATCAAATCCAAAGACACACTTTACAGCCTGCACCACGAATCAAAAAACCAAGATACTGGCTATAAATTTTGGATGTCATATCAAGTCCTTCATAGATACTGACTCCTCAGCTAGAATCAAAAGGATAAGAAAATTTGCGTGCAGATAGAGACAACAAATCATCTGTTCAAGATGATAGTAATCTATAGAATGCCTCTGTAACTGGATTCATATTTACCTAAAATCACCTTGTGCATAAATAGGTGGTGGCAAGAGCTCTGAAAATTTCCAAAAATCTCCTCATAAGGTAAGAGTATTTGTTTGAGGAAAACACAGTACATGTGAATATTTATGCTGGACTGTTTCTAATGAGCTTACAGTAGACTAAAGATGAAGGGAAATTGAAGAGGAAATGAAAAGACAGGGCTTCAATGCAGATTCCACAGAGGTGGGCAACATGTGCTCTATGCTCCTAAAACTTACCAAGAATCATTTGTCATCATGTAAAGTAAAAATATGCAAAGTGCTGCTACCAGGACTAAGCTAGGTCTATGATAAAAATTCTTGTGAGACTCCAAAACTCAAGGACTTCTTCCTTAGTAGTATCCAGTTGACTGCAAACTAAGGAGCAATATCAGGCAGCTAGTACTGAGAATACTCTTCAAAATGGGGTTTGCCAGAACCAAACAGTATACTTAATATATGAATGCAATGGTGAATTTTTGGGAAAATGTCTCCTTTCTTTCCTGGTTGGAAGTTCTACCTATAAAATGTCATAACAAGTAAGCATTTGCTCCTGCAACTAATTCAATAAAGCTCTCAGGCAGGCATTCATTTGCACTTAGATTATCCCTGCAATTCAGAATAAGCTGAACAAAATGGGGCCATATATTCTGTATATATAAACAATGAGGTCTGGCCTTAGTCCAGGTGGTGTTATATCCAAAAGCATGTAGAAGTATGTGCATATGTTAGGTTTAAACATTCATAAATATATTTCATCCTTTCCTTCAATAAGCTGACTAAGTGTTTTCACTTGAACTGGAGAGTTGCTAGTTCGAATAACATTTCCTACGATAATGTCCCAGGGAGAGGGAGAGGCATAGACTGATGATAAATCCTGCTTACACACAAATTAGTCTTACTGTAAAAGAAAGGGCATTGCAGACAAAACTGGGAACACACTAATCTCTGGCTAGGTCCAGGTGGTCTAGCCAACTTATTAGCTACACCTTAGAAAACTAAACAAAAATGTGTAAAAATGTCCAGAACAATCAAATAATGCTGAAAATAGGTTATTTTGAATCAAACCTGCAGGATGTTTGGAGAATTTTGTAAATAAATCTGTTTCCCTAAGCATAGCCTGTGTGAATAATGTCATGTGTTATATGTCACGTGTGAAGTCCAAACTCCAGTAAAATATTCCAAATTCTTATCTGAAGTTGAATCTGCTGTTTTCCTCTGCTTTTACACATGCACATGTAGAGTTACAATGCTTACTGGTAGAATCTATGTGCAAAATTCTAAGTAAGTTTAAGAAGTTACTTTTGTTTATATGTGTATATGATGATGGGAGAGGAAGATGTAAGGGTGGGAAATAATATCTATGGGGGGTTTTTAATAATATGGAGACCACAGGTTTTAAAATGAGAATTTATTGTGTACGTAAAAGGAGAAAAATTAACAGAACTGTTACATAAGTCTCCATTTGTCTTTATTTATAGGACATTTTAGAATTTTGAATTTTTCTTTATGGTTTCAGAAGTTTATTTAATTGATTTTTCTACCAATTACTTTTCTTAACCTGTTGGCTTTGTACAGCATGATGACAAGTAATATCTGTCACAGCAGTGTGCACTGATTTTTGCATGTGTGTACAGTGTACCAAACATGGTGTCTGTGCTTTAAATATATAGTTTAATTTTTGTTTGAAGATGAACATAGACTTGAAGACTGAAGGCAGCATGTCAGAAATAGGGCAGGATATTCACTGGATTTTTTTTACCTGTTCTTTCTGTAGTGATTCTAATTTGGGAGAGAAGAAAAAAGAAAAGTTGTCTTTTCCATCACATTTAATTGGCTTTTGGAAAATGAAGGAGTCTCACTCAAGGTTTATAAACAAATACACCATTATGTTCCTCATTAGTCTAAAGAATACCTGCATAAGTGGTAGCTGTCAGATACAATAAGTTCCCCCCTCTTTTCTTGCTTATATAATAATCCCAGCATTCAAAAGACTAATCACTGCACACTGATCTACAAAGCATCTTATTTCCTCGTCAAATTTCCCTGCTGGGCTTAGCCATGCTTGTCAACTTCCCAGATCCCCCTTTCAATAACTGGTTTATTCTTAGCATCTTGCCAAAATGCATTCCTAGGAGTAAACCATGGAAGAATGAAGTTCTAATTTATTTATCTCACTCAAGAAGAGGTTTCTAACTATGCTCATGGGAAAGGTCACAGGCAATTTTGGCTGCAGGTTCCTCTGAAGGCAGCAAGCATGTACAGCACATTGGGCGCCTTTGTCTATAAATACAGGTGGCCACCAAAGATGACAGAGAAAAAAGGAGGAGGGGAAATAAGAAGAAGGAAAGGAAAAGAAATAGCAAAAAAGAAACAAAAACAAAAAACAAAAACAAAACAAAACAAAACAAAAAAACAAAAGCCAAAAAAAACCCCAAACCAAACCAAACCAAACAACCCCAAACACACAATAGAAAAAGAAGGAAGAAAAAAGGAAAGGAAGGGAAAATAAAATGGAAAAAGAAAAATAGGGGAAATAAAGAAATTTATCCTCTGTAAACACTAATGTCAGCTACAGCTTCCAGGTAGTGCCTAACTGCCCTGTCCTCTAATCCTTGTCTCTTCTGGTGTTTTTCTGGTCAAAGCTGAACCTTCTCTGAACATTGACGTGGCCAGCTCACACCCAACACAATGCTGAAGACTAGGGAACTACACATAAATGATCATGATATATCTGTTCTTTGGATACATGTGGCTTGCAGGTTCTGGTGCGGCACGAAACACTGTGCCCTAGGTCTGTACTATTCCGTAAGTTTAAGCAAATCTACTTTGAGTTCAATCAGTACATCTCTACTGAGCAAGAGTTGAAAATGAGCATTCCGTGACTTTCTAAGCATTGACTAAGTGAATTACGGATGGATTATTAGATTTACTAATGAGAGTCTGACTTGTCCTTTCTTAGAAAGATTAACCTTATTGATTTCACATTCTTGCCTATTCTTTTCTGATGTTTTATTTATTACTAAAACACTCATTTATTATATGTTCCTATATGAAGTAAATGTCCCTGTAAACAGAACAGCAAACGGAAGGGAATGCTATAGCACTTCAGTATTGTTTCATGTCCTACTTGATGTCTGTCATGGATTTCACAGAGTGAGTTATATACAACCTGAACAACCTGAAACACGGCCCTTAGCAAGGTAAGTTTCAAATGCCTTCCTTCCCTATAAATACATCTGTGGTAGTTCCCAAGCCCACAATTTCCAGCCACATTTTGAACAGTGCAGGATTTGACAACTCCTATATGAAAAATATTATTTTCTCTGAATGACAGTATGCAAAAGATGAAATATGTTGTGATGCTGTATTTTTCTCTCTTCTCTAATCTTGACTTTAACCTTATTTGTTTGTACTAAATTCCTAGGCAGGTTCTGTATAATAGTTTACTATATCAGAAACTACATTACTAATTTTCTCCATTGGTAATAAAACAACCATTCTCTGCAGCTCTGCTTTAAACCTACTAAAGGAATTCTTTTCAATAAGCCAAATAATCCTGGATTAGATTGGATTAGAACTCCACTGTGTTACTCAGTGTGAGTTATAACCAATATATAACCTACTTAGAAAATTAAGATGACAGGTTTCTATGACATGTGGTTGTCTTTAAAAAAATATTCCCAAATCTTGAAAGTTATTCAGTAGGTTGAGTCTAGCTCTATGAAGATCAAGGAAAAAAATCCTCAAACCAGGTAAATTCACAGTGCTTATACTATATATGTGTGAATAACATTTCCAGCTGACAATCCATTTAAAAGGAAGAGACAAGATACAAATGCTGCTTCACTGTTGTTAGTTGACAAAAAAGTGGTGCAGAGAAGGAAGTGCTCCTTCACAGCTAAAGACTGTTCTCAGTTCTCCCTCTCTCTTGTTTTTATCTCCCTCTCAGGTTACCACTTTTTCTATTCCCCTCATGCCACTGCAGTAGCACTGAGGACAAGTGAGATAATGCTTGGCTCAAATCCAGGCAATCATTTTGGAGTAATTAGTTTAGGTACTGCACACCCAGCCTATACTTATTTTTTCAGGTAGGTATCAAGTTGTTCACATTACCTGATTACCTGCCTGCATGTGGATAGCCAGCCCCAAGGTTCAGGCAAAGCTCATCCCCAGGTAGCAAGTGAGGGTTTTATTGAATGTATCAGGTTTTTTTCGGGGAAATATGGCTCTGCTGCATTGACTTATTTCTCCTCCTGCTGCTGTATGAAATCTCCCTTTTGCAGTTCAGACTTTTGGCACTTTTAAACCAAGAACATAGTCCATGTTGTGATGACCTTGGAGCTGCTGTTAATTCTGACATTGTAGCTTTTTTTTTCCTTTTGTTCCTCCATTTATCTGGAGATTTGGAAAGAACAATGTGCATTGCTGAGCAATTTTTTGCCTAGAGAAACTATGGGCACAAGCAGCTGTTTGTATACTTTTCAGGTGGAGTCTAGGATTTTTAAAAGTATGTACAAACTGTGCATGCTTTACCTTCCCACTGATTTCACAGACATTAGGCTGTTGTGTGTCAGAAACACACATTCAGTTCCCACGTGAGAAATACTGTATAGGGACAGAGGATGACTGACATTGACATGCACGGTATGCAGATGGCTTCCTTTCTCAGGCAACCTTGTTGCACTTTTTGCTCCTTCTCTGCCCTATCCAGTGATTCCTGACCAATCATTTGCCATGCCTCCCCATGCACCCCTCTATCCCAGGGTCCCCCCAGGCCAAGCTCATTTCCTGAGTGTACATTAAGCAGCAATAATGTTTTGCCCATGACTCTTTTCTTACACACCTCCTCCCTGAGCATGGGGGACCCTTCAAAAGGCAGGAAGGAGCCTCCATCTTGTCCTCACTTTACCTCTCTGCTACAAATGTGAGCAAGGCTGCAGCTTTATGCCAGCTGTGCAGGTAGCCTTGTGCTGTGGATATATTTCCACCAGGAATTGATCCGAGGCTCCTAACAGTTTCACAAAGACAAGAAAAGAGCTAAAGAGCTGTTGGATGCTGAAGGCTTCCAGCCAGTACTAGCCTGGATCACATGCAGATTGGCAGACTCAAGGTGCATGGCTCCAATTTCCCATTACCAATTCCCCTGAGCTGCTCAGTCTCCCATGGTGAAAGCTCTAATTTAGGAGAAATCCTGTAGGGCTGCATTGTTCTTGTCCTCTCTGCTTTGTTTCCAATTTTTAGCAGCAAGTCCATGAAGTCATGCCGCCAAATGCCTGCTGGCTCTCAGGTGAATGTAAGCAGGCATCCAGAGAACAGTTCAGCTCAAGAACTAATGCTGGGGTCACTATTTATACTCCTAGAAATCAGAGCAAATAACAGTATTCCAGTCCCACTTCACCTGGCTGATTAGCTTTGCTATCAGTGCATGAAAGAATTTGAACTCAGCAGCTACTCCGAACTTTGAATAGCATAACCCAAGCAATGGAAATATAAAACAGTGGAAATACAATTATATTTCTTTATATAACCGATTGGAAAGAAAAAAATCCAATATATTTTCAGTTAGAATTTACTTAAACTTTGAGCAAAGAGGTTAAAGCTATTCTTGCAAGAAAAGGTTAATATGTTAATACAGTGTTCTTCAAAAGGGACCTTGGTAGTTTCCATGTTCCTTGGTTTCTTTAGGAGAAGGCCAGGTTCTAAGCTGGTGTGAACAGATTATTTCCTTCAAAGTTGGCAGAGTTTTGATGATTTCAACAGCTGAAAATCTTGCTCTGCACTGCATCAGTGCTATTATAATTACAATTTTCATCCAGTAAAACTAAATAGGTCAACATGGTCACAGCTGGCTCCAGATTTTTCAGCAGTGTAGAAATTGGATGTCACTCTCTAGTGGACAAGGGTCTAGAGGAAGACTTCTTCTGCCAATCGGGACAGTAGAAGAAGAAAGACATGTTAAATGAGGGGAGCTGGGCTTCCTGCTGCCCCTGCAGCAATAACAGGAATAAAGGGAAAGGAGCATGGCTGTTTCAGAGGCAACTGTACTATCCTCATGGACAGTGATAGCTGCCCCTACACCCTTGTTCTATGCCAGCCCCAGGTAGGCAGGACCCAGAGGAGTGCTGTGTGAACCTGGGTAGCCCCTACAAGCTACCACCCTCCCCTGCCTATGAACTAGCACCAACTGGACTAGCACACTGGAAGAATACTAACATCATGTCTATGGGTGATTTTATCCCACCACATACCAGGAGTGACATGAATCTGTCCACTGTTGGTGAAGAACCAACATCTATCCCTGTCAAAGGAGCCCCCATGTCTCACCTGGGAAGGTCTGCCTTCCTCATCCCACCATCTTTTCAAAACCCCACCAGCAGCCCAGTGGAATGCCCTCCAGCACTGTTGTCCTTGCTGCAGTCTGTGCACAGGACAATTACCAACATCATGCCCCAGAAGGATAGTAGCATGAAGTGAAAACAGCAGCAGCCTTTCCATTAGGGATGTGCAAAAACCAAAGGTCTGCATCTGCTGGAGGAGGGCGAGAGTCCCAAGATTAAAATTAAAGCATTCAACTTGATACATGCTGGGTTTGCTCCTGATATTACAAGCAAAGCCTCGATTTCATTATGTTTTTTTCTAGCAAAATAAATGCTGACAATTTCTCTGTTCCTTTGTCTCCTTCGTGAGTTTTCAGTTCTTTTGAGAATCCATACAAATGCATTCCTTGGATGCATTTTCTGGTAAAATGTTAAAAATGCGAGTAGTGCAATTACTTGTTTCTCAGGTAATGGGGCTATATCTGAAGCACAACCAAGAAACATCAGGATGAGATTCCATGGGTCAATGAGAAACTCTTGAAAAGCCCAAAGAGATGTGATACAGTGGACCACCTTGTCCTCTAATCCACTACATGGCATGATGGCAAGTTAAATTGCTTAGAAAGACCGTGATTTGGAGTTTAAAAAAAAAAAAAGAAAACAACACAAAAAAACCCCACAAACCAAAAAACAGTTATCTGTCGATAATCCACATTTTACCAGAAAACTAACAATAGAAGTGTTGTTCTTTCTCACCAAAAATAGTGTCCACCTGTGGGGAAGATAGACGTCTTGACAAAAAATCTGAAAGCAACAAAGACATAATCTAGTCATTATTTTGGATACAGACGGCATTAATATTAATAGCAGTTTTCCAACTGCTTGTAAGGGTATAGTCTTTTGACTCAATTTGGTCTTGCAGCAAGTTAGACAGTTCAAAATGGTATGTTATATGTATTTTACTTTTAGCTAACCTACCATTCAATGGAGAGATCAGAAAAAGATGTAGAAATCATCAGACAGAAGGTCTGACAAGCCCTTCATCTCAACACCCTGTAAAAATAATTCTCGGCCATCTAAGATGGATATTGAAGAGGTTTTGGCAGATAACAGACTGGCAATAAAAATCTCCAGGGAAACATTCATTTCCCATAATTTCTAAAGAGAGAATGGATTACGAAAAGCAACAGGCTGCACAGGTGTACCATCTTCAGTACACTTGAAAAAGAAAAGAACTGTGAATAGACAGACACATTCTAAGGCTTTATTGATAATTTTTATCTTCATGATTAGTTTGACTGCAGCTGCACCTTATAACTGAAGAAGAGAGATGTTGTGCAGAATTAGGAGCTGTATAGACGGAAAATTGTTGCCTTGAGATCTACAGTTCCTTCTGTGTTTTCTGTGTGATGGAAAAAAAGGACCTTATAGTTACTTGCTTATGGTCCATATTTTTAAAATGGGATGGGGAAGAATGCTCTGGCACCTCCTGCCTATTTGCTGTGTTAAAAAGCAGCAGCTCCACAATGCATTATCCACTGCACTCCTGTTTCTACTTATTTGTCTGGATCCACATCCCACATAGCTCATGCAGGGACTATGAAGGGGCTCTCTTTAAGCCCAGTTTTAGCATGTAATCTACTCCTATTTAGAAAGTAGATTTTTTTTTTAATCTGAGTGTATGCAGTAGGAAGTTTCTGGTCACTTTTGAGCCTCTGTTCAGTTTTAAAAGGTTTTGAATTAATTAGCAAATCTGGGAAAAAAACCCCACCAAAATTAAGATTCTTTGAAGCTAGCTCAGTCATCACTTTGACAATCAAGCAGTGCCTGCTCTGACAGCTTCCTACTCCTCCTGTCCTAAATACTTTCTCTACTGTGATTTCCTCAAAAAAAGTCATTTCATCAGTCCAATATAAACATGACTCCTCTCCTCCTTACTATGTCAGAGGGAAGTATTTAACATGTTGGAACTCACCAGCACCACTTACTTTAGCCTTGACAACAAAAATTTTGACAGCAGAGAGAAATTGAGGAACCTTAGGAATATTTGGAGTCATTAAAACATCCAGGCACCCTCATATCTACTGTTACCAATTAACAAAATCCTGGCAGAGTAATGAGGAAACTTGCAATCCCATTCTGTAACAGTCATCCACGTGGGAAGAGCTGCACAGCTGAGTGGCCTTTACTGCCAATACCCCTGTGCATAAAAAGTTCCCTACGTGCTTAAGGGCTTGCAGGAATCCTAATCACTGCCCGTGCTGTTTTTAAGTGTCTGATATGAAGAACAGTTCTGAGACTTTTCATCACCTGTCATATTTTTGTAAATTATCCCAAGCATTTTAAAGTTTTCATTATTCCAGTAGTTACCATGTTTACATGTAGACACACCAGATAGGTCACGGTATTTGACTTTGGACTTCTTTTTTAATTAGTTTTGCTGACCGGGGACCCACTGTTGTTGAAACAGATGTTGCAGCCCAATAATAGCTCTCAGCTGCCAAAAGCAAACTGTGGAACTCAGCCCTCAACATGCAGAACAAATGAGTGCAATAAGAGGCCAGTGAGCTCCAGACAACAGGGACGTACACTTCACAATATATGTGTTTTACCAGCTCTATCTCAAGGTACATGAAATTTCAAACATACTTCTCTTTCTCATCTAAAATATAACCAATGAGGAACTATTTCTCAAAAGTGTACATAATGACACAGAATAAATGCATTCTTTTTGTTCCTTTATCTTGCATATTTGTTTAACTATCTTAATTCTGCTATGAGTCAGATCAGACAGGCTCTTCCAGACTTGAAAAGAAGACCTATTGAAGCTCAATCTGAGAACTCAAATGAAGCTTCCAACCACTGATGTCCTGTTCAGACAGGTATGGAGAAAAACTATAACGCTTGCTCTAAATGGCAAAAATTAATTAGCTCCTCTGTAAACAGATCTTGGTTATTCTTTAGAAGGACTGAGTTTCAGAGCCAAAGAGCTGAACATCCTAAATCAATATCTTCTCCTATAAAACAAGAGTCCATTTTTTCTGTCTTGTATCTTAAATTATTACTGTCCAGTGTTTCTTTGTGACCTTCCTAAGTTTTTTAGGCTATTCTTTCCACCTAAGAGTTATTCAGTACAATTAGCCCTCATGTATAACTCATTTTATAACATTAATAAAAATATTACATAGATCAGGCAGAGTGTTGATCTCTGGACATGTCTTTGTACCTGTTTGTCTTTCAACAAGCAAATTACTATTTTAATTAGGTTGAATGGCTTAGACACAATGATGTTGCAGAAATAATGTAATTCTCTGAAGATTTCTAACCCATATGCAAAAGTAGGAGTATCAGTAGGAATGGCTATTTAACAACAGATGAAAACAATCTTGAAAAGCAATGATGCTTATGCACTGCTGTTGGAGAGCAAATTAGAAAATGGCTTGTGGTGTAATATGGTGTTAAATTACAAAAAAAAAAAATCAACCAGAAAAACATCCAAACCCCCCATAATTCACATGGGTGAAACACAGAGCCACAAATTCTCATGTCCAGTTACTGTAAGGCTCAACTTACGAAACTCTTCATTTTTAGTATTTTAATACCACAAAAATGTCAACAAGTTACAAAGGATTCATAAAAAAAAGCCAGACAAACAACAAATAAAATCAGTTAAGGGAAAGCTAGAAGAGCAGCTGAGTAATGGAAGAGCATGGAGTTGGCCTAATGTCAGTGATACGAGAGTGACTACATGATGGAGGCAAACAGAGCATCCTGCTGAAATGTGGGAGAAATTATACCATTCTGTAAATAATCTGATGTGGCTAAGATGTATTTTCTATCCTAGCAATGGGGTTTCCAGCCCCATCAATGAGATTTCCAAGTCCCATCTGTCAATTCAGAGTGCATCTAATTTTGAACACCGCTGCGATTTGTCCTCAAACCCCTTCTGCTGTTTTGGCATTATTTACAACTATCAGAAGTGTTTAAAGCTGAAGCAGATAAAGATCAGGGTGAAGAAAGGCCACCCAACATAGATCAGGCTGCTGGAAAAAAGGATAAATCCATCCTCTCATCATCTCTCCTGCCTCCTCCTTTGTGCCCATGCAACTGAACCATGAATGGCTGCTTACAAATGGTTTAGGCAGGCCAGCAGTCTACCCTGGCCCATCTGAAGATCACACAGTCTCTGAGGACAGCATGAAGGGAGTACCAAGCACAGGCAGCCAAAGGAACCTGTCATGAGGACATCTTCCCCTGCCAGGATGTCCTTAGTGCTGAGCAGTGGAATAAACTAATGTCAACTCAACTGAATGAGGAGTCTATTGTTTCCTCACATCCTTTGTAGCTGAAACAAGATGGCAGTAATATTTGAGTATCCACTAGATCTCTGAGATCCTGATTTGAATGAGTATTTGTGAGCACAGTAAAAACGCAATGAAAAGATAAGGATTTAGAACAAATACTGGCTCAGAAACTTTCTACAACATGGATACAATAAATAAATCTATCTAGTAAAGCAAGTACCTCATAGATTAAAAAGTTCGTTCAGTCCTGGTCTGGACAAAGCGCAGTAGACCACAGAAGCCACAGCCTTTCTGCTCTCACTGACAAACACAATTTTCCCTGCTCATGGTGATTGAGAATGCCGCTCCAAAGATCATTTCCCAACACCACTGTTTTGATTATGTTACAGCTCTCTCTCTTTGCCTCATCAAACATAAGCTTGCAGGCTTCATTTCACAGCCCACTCTTGTCTCAGAGTCAGCACCAGCAGCTTGACTCCCCCCTAATCCATCTGTGTTGAATTTTTACATTTGTAAGCAATCACATTTGTGTGACTCCTGATGTTGGGAAGATTTTGCTGTAAACAGCCACAAAATAATTTTTGTATTTTCAGAGGTTTTACCCCTTAACCCCTTTGCCCTTATGCTTATGGAAGAATTTAGTAAGACTTCTGATGGGCTGAGACTTCTGCTTGTCTGGCTGACAGATCCTGCCTCCACTTGTACTCCCTTTGCAGTACCTCTATCCTGAAGTTCTTAGTCCTGATACCATGGGCTTACAGTGGTGACAAAGCCAGCCAAGGGTGGTCCTGCTTCACTCCAGATTTAAGCAGAAATTAGCTCAAGATCAATCAAACAATTTACTGTTTCCAACTTATAGTAGCTTCTCTGGCCACAGGTACCTATGACTCCCTACAAGCCAGATCTTTCAGATAGCCCTATTTCTAGTTCCCAAAGCATAACGTGTTCCCTTGACAGTGCAATGACATTTAGAGGACGTTTGTATGGAAGCAATCCCCATTCAGAATTGTAGAATGGAGAGCTTTAAAATGAATTTTAGAATTTTCTTCCCATGCAACAACTTTCCTCACTTGTCTACACAAAAGAGCAAACTCCTTTTGCTTGTGAAAAAGAAAGAAAAAGGAAAAGCAAGAGGGAGAAACAAAAAGAAAGGAAGGAAGGAGGTGGGAAAGAGGAACTGAGGTAAAGAAAGAAAAAGAGAAATTAATGTATCCTGCATGTATCTGAATGGCGGGAAAACATGTGAGTCATGTCTATAGCAATAAGAATGAGAGTCACATTCCCAGAGACACACAAACAATACTCCTAAGACAGAAAGAATTATTCATTTTACTATCCTGAAAGGAAAGGTATCATTTGGCCTCCCTGCCAGCAAAGCAGACAAACTGTATTGCAGACATGAATGTAGCAAAAGAGTTTTCTCCTCCACTATTATTTTGCTGATGATTGCCGAAGCATGTGTGGGGCTGGCTCCTGGAGCATCCCAGAAGGCTGGCTACAGGCTCCTGGAATGAGCAAGTGGAGAGGGATCAGCACTGCACACCAAGGTCAAGTGTTGGACTGTCATGCAGAGGAGGAATTGTGAGCACTCTGTAACCTTAGTCTGGGGAAGTCTGACACACATACCCACCTCTGCAGATACATGTCTCCAGTTAAAAAGTGGCAAAATACGTCAATTGGAACATAATGTAGCAAGATGGGAATGGAAATCAGTGTAAAATATGAGGGCAATGTAGTCTTACTAGATTTTACCTTTCTCTAACACACAGACTGTAGCAGTTTTTAAAGGTATGTAACTTGTTTCTGCATATGAGTGCTTTTAAGTGCAATATATGCTCTTTATATTCATGCATTGAGCAGTTAACTTAAAGTATCCATGCATCCTTCTGCATCTTGCCTATTAAAGGTATTTTAGAAATTAACTAAGCTTTCTCACTTTAAATGTAAGACAGTAAGTAACTGAAGGCAATTATGAAGAATTCTCCTTTATTGGGAAATTATTTCCTTAATATCTTCCTTGAGGTTTTTGTTTTTCAGAGGTTTGTAGTGCATCTGGAGGAGGTCATCTCTGGAGCCAGGTTTCAGCCTGGAGAGTAGCACAAGCCTGTTCCAAGAAGGCAGTTCCCCTGTTCCTCAGAGAATTGTCCAGACTTCATGGGTTTGTCTACATTCTTTTTTGCTATAGCTAGGTGTGCAGTCAGGCATTTTTATCATTCTTCCCTAGCACAGTACTACAGGACTTCTGCATTTTTGTATTTTGAAATCTATCCTGTTTCCCTGGTGCTGTTCCATTCTCTGTTGCTGGCATCCCTGAGCACATGTAATAAAAACCGGGAGATATTTTCAAGGACACTTGTTTTTCTTTCCCAAACTGCACTCTTGCAATTGTAAAACTTTTGTTTACCCTCCTGGCACTGCAGTGATTTCACAATACATAAGGAAAACAGCAACAGAAAAGCATCTTTTCATTCCAGCATTTTTTCTGCACTGCATGCCATGGCCAGTGAGCTCAGAAGCCCAAATGTTGAGTTTTTCCAGCAGAAGCAAGGTCCAAGATGATTTGAAATTGCAAAGAGGGACTGAGCAGGAGGAAAGGCAACATTTGAACTAGAGGTGAAATCGCTTAGTTAGGTTAGAGGGGCGTTTTCTCCAGGAATTTGGATGAAAGTTTTCTTGTAGGCACAATAACTAGGAAATTAAATGGATCAAGAATAATACAGCAAAGGTCACAACAACCCAGGCTTGGAGCAGACTTCTTGGAAAGCTGCACAGCAGAAAGGACCTAAGAGTGCTGGTCAAAAGCTAGCTGAACATGAGCCAGCAGTGTGTCCAGGTGGTCAAGAAGGTCAATGGTCAGCAAGACCAGAGCAATGACCATCTCTTGGTACGCAGCACTGGTAAGGCTGCACCTTGAGTCCTGTGTCCAGTTCTGGGCCACTCACTACAGGAAAGACATTGAATTGCTAGAACAAGTCCAGAGAAGGGCAACAGAGTTGGTGAAGGGTCTGGAGAGAAAGTCCTATGAGAAGCGGCTGAGGGAGCTTATATTGTTCAGCCTGGAGAAAGGGAGGCTCCAGGGAAATCATTGCTCTCTACAACTGCCTGGAAGGAGGTTGTAGCCAGGTGGTAGTCAGCTTCTTCCCCCAGGCAGCAAATGACAGGACAAGAGAAAATGGCCTCAGGCTGCACCCAGGGAGGTTCAGGTTGAACATCAGGAACAATTTCTTCACTGAAAGAGTGATTAAGCATTGGAACAGACTGCCTAGGGAGGTGGTGGAGTCACCATCCCGGGAAGTGTTCAAGAAACAAATGAATGTGCTGTGGTTTAGTTGACACCATGGTGCTTGATTGCCCTCAATGATTTTGGAGGTCTTTTCCAACCTTAATGATATTATATATTCTATTCCTTATAAATCAACTTATTATTAATTATTATCTTATCTTATTATCAATTATTAATCAATTTAATTAGAAGTGACTTGTTCTATAAAACATGTAGGTCTGGGGCTATACAGCATTATGTGAAAGTTGATACTAGAAAGCATGGGTACAGCGAGAATTAAAAGTAGAATGAGGGAAGTAGAGAGGATGCCAACTGTTTATATAGTATGCCCAGTGGATGCCAATGGGTCATTCAATATATATCTAAACAACATTTATTGGATTTGAGAATGAAATTAAACAAGCCTTGTTTTGTTTTGTGGAAGGCACACTGAACTTACTATCATCATCGTACTAGTAGAACTAATCATAATTCATATTTAAACAAGTGAGGTCTTACACGAATTCTTAAAGAATTTATGCGCAGTTTTCCCTTTTGAAAATGGAAGCATTGCAGCCACATCTATGGATAAGTTTCTGTTGTGCAGAAACACAATACAGCAAAGGTGGTTCCTTTTTCTCTTCTACAGATGTCCCACAATAGCCAGTCCAGCAAGCCATCACCTTGCATTTTTGTCGTGCTTTTATGTCCACACAGAGAGAGCCACACTCGAGTATGGCCTTGCGTAAGTGTAGCATGTGAGGAATAGTGCCGTTAATAAAAAATGCCATCTGGGAAAGGGCTTAGGATAAAATATGATAGAAGGGTGCAAACCTCACCCAAGAGGAGGCTTCAGTGCTCTGTGCATTGCCCTGGGCTGCCCTCTGAAGGCTGAAGATAAATCCACAGCCCCTGATGAAAAGTGTTGCTCTGCCCCTGAGCACAGTATTTGGAATGAAACTCCAAAGTTTTGCTTCTGGGCAACACCGGGAAAACAAAACAAAGAGAGCATAATTTGCAAAGGTTTTCAAGAAAAGAAAGAACAACAAAGCCTAAGGGGACTGTGGGGCAGCCTCTCCCTACCCCCACATTAACAAAACCTTGCAGCACTGAAGAAAACCAAAGTACCAAAAATTGTTTGTCTGACATAAACTTTTTTAAAAGTGATTGTAGGAATTGGGAAAACAAGGAGTTTTAAAAACAGAAAATGTTGGCACTGACTGTATTGATAAATTAAGCTGAGCCACTCTGTTTTTTTATCTGCCTGAGGCTTAGAACAAGTTGGCAGTTTATAAAAGAAATCTGACCTGTATTGCCCTAACACTGTCCTTCCCTATGACTGCATTGCAGCAAAACATCAATTGTCCACCCTACTGCTGATACAGGCCTCTTTGTTCCTACTTAGCTCAACCCATCTATAGCAATACTTTCGTTGTGCTTATTCATAGTTTTCTCCATTCATGTTTCTCCTTATTCAGCTAGTAAAAATAAAGCATTTAAGCAACAAACAGTTTGCCCATCATGGGAGACAAAACAAAAACAAAAGTAGGTTTCAGTAGGTATCACACAGGCTTATTTCCAGGCCACATCGAGAATTAGCTATTCTACACTGTTAGAAACATGATTGAAACCATTAGTTCAATTTTAATGAACTCCATGTGCCCGTTGAGGTTTTTGTCCTGGAAAAAAATGTCTATCATATGATTGTACATATGCATAATTGAGATAAATCCCAGTCTGAGCCATTTCTCAAATGTTTGGTTTAAGAGAATCTTTTCTAAAAAGACATTTGTGAAAAATAAACACAATTACATATACATGATTGCTTCTGCTTATTGCTTCTGCTAGGCATTAGGAAATGTGTGTGCATGTGTATTCATTTACACAGTGATGCTCACAGCTACAGTGAATTATGGCATGTTACAGCCTTGAGTGTACTCTGAACCAAACTGCTTTCTCAGCCTGAAACGAGTCTTATATCAATATGAGATACTCCAGTAACTTCTGAATCCTTTGACCTACTTTGGATAAATTTGACAAAGGTGATAGAGATCTCAAAGGCAGCAAAGCTCCCACTAGTTGGGAAAACAGGTAGCAGGCTAAAAGGAAATCCCACTAATGCCCACATCCTGGGTATGCAGCAGCATGACCTTGTTCCATATTAGACTTAAGGGCATCCACGAGGGACCCCAAATCCTGTGTTAGGCATCCAGTCCCATTAGAAAACTCATCCTGAGTTTTGTGAACTGCCTGCTTTTGTTTAAAAATGAATGATCAAATACCTTCTTTACTGATGTGCTCTGTAACAAAGTAATTTCTTACCCCATTAATTTATCTGCCAAAATAAGATTTCAACAGTTTACTTGTACCTCTTTTGTGCAGTATGTAGGATTAAACTAGTGCTTCTGTTTCTGCGCTGTGTAGCTGAAGCTGAGGTGCAGAGAGGTTAAACGTGCCCCCTTGAAGCTTCTAGTGGTTGACACAAGAACTGGATCACAAGCCAGTGACGTCTATTCTGCTTTGCACAAAGATTTAAGCCTGAATGTTGTTTTCTGAACCTGATGGGGGGAAAAAAAAAGCTTTAGAAAAACCTCAATGGTTTCTGGTTTGAAATAAATATTTCCTATTAGTGTTTGCCCGTGTGGATGCCATTTTGCTTCCTCTGCAGTATTAGCAGCCCACTCTATTAGTCTCTCCATTAACAGTCCACTACACAAAACCAAACTGTTTGAAGTAGGTTTTAAATCTACTTTCAGGTGAAGGGTCTAGCTACTTGCTGATCTATACTACTGATGAGCTGAACTCTCTCGTTTTTACCCTAAAAAAAACACTACAGCCAGGGCTGAAAGGTCCTTCGCTGCCTGGATCGTAAGGCAGGAGGAATTTTGTTCAGAGGAACAGTATTGCAGCTGGTATATAGAAAACACAAAATAGGATCCTACATTTTCTCTGCTCACCATTGTTTTGTGCACTCATGCCGGGTACCAACATTCCTAGCAACAAAAGTGTGTCATATATAACAGAGTTTAGCTCAGTTACAAGTCATGGAATCTATATGACAACATGAATCCTTACGGAAGTTAAAGGCAAGACGCTTGTTCATGGGGTATGGACCTTGATCTGGATGCGTAAGTGCAGCAAGCTTGAATTTCTCTTAGTTTTCAGTAGGATATTCTTTTCCCCCCTCTTTTGTTGCAGAAAAGAATAACTGTTTTCAAAAGGAAACTATCTAGAAATAGCAGAGTCTTTGCTAACAGCAGAGCAGGGAGAAGTGCCTGTAACTCCCTCAGTGGCCTATAGGTATCACCTTTGACATGTAAGAGCACAGATGAGTTCAGCTGCATATAAAATTTCTCCCTTAGTTAAAGTACAATGGTCATTTACAAAGCAGCACACTGAACAAAGCTATGCACTTGTCAACTGGTCATCTTCAATTAAATAACTTAAAAAATATTTTACCAGCAGAAGATAATCTGTCAGAAAACTGTTATAATGCAGTATTTAACCTATTTTTGAAATTACCATGACTTGAATTACAGTAACTCTAGCTGAGATAAAGCTCAGACACCAGGCATTATACAAACACCTAATAAGAAACTGTGGCTGCTCTGAGGTACATACATCCTGATCCTGCAAATGTTTAGGACTGTGTTTAACTTTACTACTCTCAGCATTAATGGAGCTGCTCCGAGAACTAAAGGTAAAGAGATGAGACCAACAAAAGTCAGAGATTTTGAGACTGAGGTGTTTAGGAGTCTAATTCCCAATGATCTCAAGATGTTAATATGGATCTGGTCTTACACAATTTACTGACATTAACATGGCAAATCTTTAACAGACTCAAAATAAGTGCACACATTCACATCACTTGTCCTCCATACCAGTGCAAGGCTTTTTCCAAAATGGCCTTCTTAAATGTCTCCACATTAGCTTATTATGGCCATTTTTTGACTGAAATACGTAAAATATCTTAATACTTGAATACTGTGCTCTTCAGCTTCTCAGGGCATGGTGCAATCATGTCCCATTTTTTCAGCCCTCCATGCCCTGAGAGCTACCAGTTACCCCAAGGAAACAGCATTGTTGCACTGAGGCAGCAGTCGGGGGAGAGGCTCTCCCTTGGTACAGCCACTGCCCATAGCAGTATTTTAAAGATTGCTGTGGATTAAGACAGTGGAGACATTTCTTTCTTCTTTCCTCTTCCTATTCCATGCTCTCCCATCCGGTGAGTATGCAGGCTGAAGTCCCCCTCCCTGCCACATTCTTCTCTGTTTGCTCCCTCTCTTCTCTCAGTTTTTTAAAAATGCAGTTTTCTTTCAAGTCCTCTACAGTTACAGTGTTTTGGCCATCAAAGTCCCCTCCCAGCCATTTTCATTTACCTTGTGACTCTGACCCTTTGTAAGGCTGAGGATTTTCAGAGTAAACCGATCCCTGAGGTCCCCAAGGATGTTATTCTCATTTATTCACTCAGCCCTTTGAATGGAGCAGCCTGGGGTTGGCAGCGGTTCAGCAGCCCTGCATTCAGAGAGTACAGAATCCTATTTCTTTCAGATGCCTTTCAAAATAAGGCCCAAGGTTTGCCGAGGAGCTTGAAGGGTTGTCAGTCACACAGTAAGCTATGTTTCACTCCCAGACACTGCTGAAAGTGATGAGCAGAGAAGGAATAAGAGCAAGAAAGCCACAGTAACTGAAAGGGGCAATCCCTTGGGGTTGTGCCTTCTCTGCCAACACGGCACCCTCGGAGGATGTTTGTATCTGCTACTATTGAGCCCCCCACCAGCCTGGCAAGGTATCTCAGCCCCAGAATGAGGGGCAGAGTGTGGCCTCTACAGGAACAGCTGTACAATGGACACCCTCTTTCTCCAGATGCATGGTGAGCTGAGGGAGCACCTCTACTGCCATCTGCACATCAAACAGCAGTGGTTACCTCTGACAGCTGACCCTCCTTTTCTGAGGGGAAAAAGCCCCTTTGCATTTTCATTGCAAAACATTTGGAAACGGTCCGCTGGGACTGATAAGACAGAGACATGTCTGTGAGTGTCCCAGAGGGAGGGAAGACTGTAGGAAAAGGCTTATGGTTATGCACCACTGTACCCGCCAACTGGTGTGTCACAAACGGCTAAAATTACCAGCCAGTCAATTATCTGATTATAGAGAGCCTTTCATTTGAGATTAAAAAGAAAAAAAAAAGGGGGGAAAAAGAAAAAGGAAAGCAAAAGAAAATCCTGGCTGAAAGCAATCCCTCTGCTAGGTTACCAAACTTAGCAGACATTAAGTTCTTTGCTTTTTACTTTTGGCAGTGATAAACAGCAGAGTTAAAAAAATCAAGAAACTTGGGGAGAATAAATATTTTGCATTAATCAAATATTTTTCTACATCTCTTTCTTCTAACACAACATGTTCTCATTTATCTCCCTTTTCACAAAAAGAGCTTTATTTTTTAAAAGAAAGAATGACTTCTCCTTTTACATATTTCCATTTTACTTCAACTGATTAAATAAGGAATCGTCTCCAGGAAAGTTATTCAGGTTTCATTAGTTTACAGTTGCCTTGGAATCCCTTTGAATTACAGCAAGCATAAATTAACATTCTGTCAGCTAACATCAGAAATACCTCTTTAAGGCTCCTGGACTCAACAACGGCTGCTAAGGTTTGAGAATAAATGTACGATGTGCCGGGACTTCACCAGCTGGTTAATGACCTGCCACAGTAGTTATAGGGCCCAAGACGAAGCTGAGGAAGATTAACTAATCTGGCCAGTCACTGGTGTGCTGGCTTGGAGTGCTGAGCAGTGTGGAGTGCATGATTGTAAACTTTATTGTTTGACCTCTGCTGAATTGGGAGCTGGGGTTTTGGCAGGGGAGAGAGGGGGCAGGGGATTAATGTTTTATTAATAATGTTTCCAGCATTTATCCTTTCCTGTTTGAGCAATCAAAAAGGTAATTTCCAAACACAAGAGTCAGCAAAGCTGCTTTTCTTTCAAAAAAATGCCATATTCTCTACACACAAATCAAACAAAAATGCTTCAAGCTCCAAATTATTCTTGCATTACAACAGACAAAACTAGGGCCAAATGTAATTCTTCTTTTTCATTTATGTCAGTTCACGTGGTTCATCTTTCAGTTGCTAATCACCAAGCTACAGATGAAATCCCCCACAGAGTGACACCTCTGTAAGCCACTAGCTCCAAACACCCTCAAAGTTCAATAAAATCTGAAACTTTTCTGATCTCACCCATCTCCATCACATTTGATTTACTATCCAGGCAAAGTAAAAGAGTAACAGAAAGGGAGATTGTTCATACAAGATTGGCATGGCTATGAAAAAATCACGTATTTTATTGTAGTTACAAGGCAGCTAAAATGAATTCCCTTTTAACACATCTTACATTTTTTCACTTTTATGCAACTATTTACTCTGCTACCCAACCAAGGACATACAGACACTATCTCTTAAGTATGAAATATTTTTATAATGAAACACTCATCATCATTTCTTAATATGAAGGAAAAAAGCATATCTGATATTAGACATATTTTTCTAGTTGGTTTCTACTTTGGATAGGGGGAAAGAGTTGGCAGGAAGTACCTTAGCTATTTTTTTTTTTTTTTCCAAATCACTACAGATCCTGTCTCCTGTCTCTCCCATGGTACTGATCAGTACCAGCTTGGGTGGGCATCTGTGGGGTGACCCACCTAATGGAGAAATTTCCTCCAGTTTCAGGGATTGACTACACAGATGAAACTTAAAAGCATTAATGAACCTTCCAAAGTTCTTCCATTGAGATTTTCTATTTTAACTAGATGTTCTCATTAACTCCAGAAATCTCTCTTCTTTTTTTTTTTTCTTGAATCCTTCTAAACTATTTATCTTATGTTGAAGAACTTCACAACATCCATGAGATTTTAAAGTAACCATTTTTCATGGTGGAGTGCCTTTAAGTTACACTGAGCTACCTTCTTGTGCTGGAAGGATGAGTCTCTGTCTTGGTTTGAGGAGAAAAAAACCAAAAATGTTTACCCACAAGCTGGGGAGGGGGCCTCCTCCACAATAATCACGCCACTCTTTATCAAATTTAGAAGAGGAACTTTAATACAAGAAGGATAACTGTTCTTAACTGCTATGTATATATATATATATATATATATGTATATTTATGTAAACAGACCAGAGCAAAACCGCNACAGCCAGCAGCCGTCCCGACCGGAAGGCAACTGACTCCCCCCCTCCCCGCCTCCCAACCCCCCTTCCCCTCAGCCCTGTGTAGTCCCCAAAAACAAAAGAGACAACCTGCCCCCACCCAAGAAATCAGCAGTTAACGACTCTTTTTGTTAACTCCTAGCATGGGCAGTTAGTGGCAGGGGAGAGAATTTACATAAGAATCCCAAACTACAACAGTCTCAAATTTTAAACTCTTTGGTACCTGAATTGCTACTGGCAGACACTGTTTGACATTTCCATTTTGTTAGCCCAACTGATTTTCCACTCCAAATAAAGATCTTGGTGTGGTTTACTCTTTACTGCTTTACTCTGCCTCTGTGCTAATCTGGGCTGAGCCTCAAGGTGGACCTTGTTGACTGGTTATTGCCAAGGTGCTTGAATGATGCTGTGAAGGACAGCAACAGGAACTTGCTGGAATACTGTCCAGCAACTGGGCAAGTTTGAAAATTACTTGACTACTAGCAGCAGTATAAGGTACTATGATATCTCTAGATAGAGGAAATGAGAAATTGCAGGGGTTTTTTCCTTATCCCCTTCAGCATGAGTATTATATTTGAGGTCAGATACAACTAGAAACAATGGGGGACAGAAGTGCTCATGTGGATGCAACTAATGCATCTCATCTCTTCGAGCTTGGAAAAGGGTGCGCTTCCCATTTAATTTTTGCAGCTTTCTCTGTGTTAAGAAATGACTGTCAGAGATATGCCACTCCATATCAGTTTGCCTTAAAGCATAAGGCTGTCTCATTACTACCTTGAGACAGACATGCTTTTCAAATCCCTACACCACAGTTTGGGAGGGATTACCGTATTGTGCAATGAGAAGAGTGAGTTGCACAAGTTTAGGATCTTGAGCCTTTAAGGGGAATGACAAGAGCTGTTTGCATGATGAAGGCAAAAAAGCAGAGGGACAAATTGAGAAGATCACACTGTGGAAAGGTGAAATGTTCTTTGCTGCTGGGTAAACAAAGAAAACTCTGGGATAGTGGGAAAGAGTATGTGAGCCCTTGGAAGAGGAACAAGTGAGAGCTTGGAGAGGAAAGGGAGCTGCATGCAGTGGAGGTGGGGAGTAGTAGCAGAAAGTTACCTAGTTTGAGAGAGATATGCTGTGGGCAGGGGACAACTCCAGAGTAACAGAGAAGAAAATGGAGGGATACAAGAAGGGTAATGAGCAGCACACTCTTCCTCTTCCCACCTCTCACACACATAGCTAGAGAGAGGCAGGGTAATGGCACCTGAGCACTCAGTCATATGTTTATCTAAAAAGTGGAAAATGGGGCTGTGATGGAAAAAAGATATCCCACCCTTCTCTGTCATGTCTACATTAAGCCCTGTACCTCTTTTGCCTCAGCTTGATTTTTTCCCCAGTCTTACCCTTTAAAAACTACTCACAGAGCCCTCTCTGAAGCTGAACTGGATGTAGGGAACTGAGACAGCCAGACATAGAGATATTATAGAATCCCCTCAGTGCCAATTTATTAATGCTACTGAGACTTGTGTACACACAGAACAGATATATTGCTACAAGGGAGGTCTTCATGCATTCAGAAACAGTCCTCATGGCTCCACTGAGATGTAATCTACCAGTAAAAGCACTGCTTAAACAAATGTTTTTACTGTAGGGCAGGTTCCCCTCCTCCCCCCCGCCCCCATGCCCCTCCCCTCACTCCCTATTACAGCAATCCAAAAAGCAGCACTTTCAATCCAGATATCCATGGACAGATCTGGAAAATCATCAACTCCCTGGCAGTATTTAGAGTAATTGTTTTCTAAAACAAAACCTAGTCTCACTTGTGATGCAATATGTCTGAAGCATGACATGCAGCATCCCTGCTGCCATGCCATGCTACTGTGTGCTGCAGAGTGCCCAGCCGGCTCCCACAGCCCAGCTGGTGCAGCGCAGGGAGTGCCAGCAGCAAAGGGTGACAGGCACAGGAGTGGGGGGATGATGCTGGACGTCATTTCATAGCATAAGAAGGCATCTTGACTCTTTCAGCTATGAAAGGACATTTGGAGAAGCCCAGCATCTAGAGAAAGTGACTGTGTCATTCTATCCCTCTCAGGGCTGCACAGGTGGACAAAAAATTGGCTCTGGCCCAAAGTGACTCCCCAGGAGCTTTGCTTTATAAATGAAAATGACTTTAAACTTCTCCACTGGTAGTCCCTTATGTCTTGGAATCACTAGTTAGTGGCAAAAGCAAAACTGAAGCTCACTTCTTTTTGTTTGTTTGTTTTTTGGGGTTTTTTGTGCTCCCTGAGTTAAGCAAAGATTGTAAGTCCACACTAGAGAAGGACATCAACTCTGGAGATGAATATCTGTCCTCATAAACTGCTTTATAGGATCAGGGCCACTTTTCTTAGCTTATCTCAGTTCTTCTTACACACAGTGAAGCTTTTGCAGTTTCAATCCAAGTACTTTTATGTCTCCTCATAGATCTCTTGACTTTAGGACTAAAAGGGGTCATTACATGTCTACTTGACTTTTTGACTAGAGAAGACCAAAAAATTTTGCTGCCTATATCTGACTTGAGCTTAGTAAAATGAATATGGTTATTATACATCTTCCAGAAAAAAAATCCAGGCTTAATCCAAAGTTGGCAAGACAACAAACTTCTTTCCCTTAATAGCTTATTGCAGTGGTCAATCCCCACCTCCCTTGAAAATGCCTTTTTGTTCCTACCCTCTCTCAGTTTAAAACCATTACCTCTTAACCTATCACAACAGGTCGTGATTAAGGTTATTTGGTATAACCATACAATGTCACTATCGGCTTATTCTCAGCCCTGCATTTGCTTGCATGGGTACAGATACACAGGCAATGTGAGGTTTGTAAATAGAAATATGTCTTTCCTTAGGCAAACTACTGTAATTGGAAATGGCTGACAAGCCCTTCTTTGGTCTGAAATAGAAGCAGCAAGCTTTAAAATTAAATACAAGTTGAGAACAATTATCCTGAGCCCAGGAGGAGTTCAGAAGTCCTTATAAATGTGGAAAGGGCACTTTTTCATATGGTTTATTTTCTTTTAAATATGGGAAAACTATGCAGCAAAGTAGAATTATGTTACTATAGCCCTCCCTAGAAGCCTTGCAAAGCCAGAGACCAGGAAAGCCCCTAACTCCAGCGTGAGTCTACAGTCATCTGTGCAGCTGGGATTTGTCATAATGTCAAACAAAACATAACCGCACGCCTTTCAAATGCATTCCATGGGGACCTTCAGCTCTCAATGGCACAGCCACATCCAAACAGGGAGGTTTACTGGGGAAATAGCTGGTGGGCTTCGTCTAGGGCACAATGCTGAAGAGCTGATACACCATGCTGCTACAGGCATCTATCATGTAACACACTAGTCTAGGATAACACTTAATATGCTTATTATCTCTATGTTTCTCTAGGGCAGTCTCAGGATCACAACCAAAGCAACATAGACAACACAGAAAGGGAGGATTTGGGAGGGGTTGATAGGCAGATGAGTGATGGTTCACCATGGAAAGAGTTAGACTTTTGAAAATATTGCCCACAATACCAAATGCTGCAAAACCGTGTGCTGCTGAGGAGCTTGCCACATGCAATTAAGTCAATCAAACTCAGTGGTGGACTTAACTCAGAACTGTGTTATTTTCAGTCATAAATATGTTTAAGATTGTTGTCACAGTAACCAGTACCATTGCAAGGAGTTTGATAATTATGATCTTGTGTATCTTATATAAAATATATTATGTAAAGCAAGGTAAAATCAATACAATAATCAAACATTCACGCCAAGAACATACCAACAGCACTTTTTGTCGTCTTTATTCAATAGAAAAAGGAAAATTAACATACTGATAAAAATAAGACACTGTTAGCAGCTCTGCTTTCCTGATGAAATCAGAACTGAGAGGCTTTCATTCTCCGAGGTATTTATTTGTTGATTTTTCTTATTTTATTTTTATTTTACTAACCTTCCCTAACTGCCACAATTCATGACACGCTTAGCAGAAAATCAAGTATAACTAAAGAAACAGCCAAATTTCTCTCTGTTGGTCTCACTGTCAATATGACTCATTTCACTTGATTTTTATCTGATGTAACCAGTGGAATTGATAAAGGAAATCTCTAGCATTGAAGTTCTTTGCCAAGAAGTATCAAACTGCCTGTTTCTTCAGAAGAGACTAACACAAACTGTAGACAAATGAAAAGGAAATATTGTCCCTTTAATTTATTCTATAGATTCCAATGAATTTTCCTCCTAGATGGATTTTATTTTGCATGGAGCAAACCAAAGATTTGTCTACTGCAAAAGTAAGCTTTTGACCTTATCTTAACCTGTTGTGATTGAAGATGCAGAGAGGACTTACAATCCAGGGTAGTTGTACTGTTGCAGCACAAAACACAGCTGAAAGTGGCAAGTGATTTTCTATGAGCTCTTATTGTGCAAAAGTGGCTTGATCAGCTATGGAAAAACTTGGGACAACAATAATAGCAAGTAACTCTCTCCCTTGGTGTAGTTTCATAGCTTTGTGTCATGCTAACCCAGCTTACAGAGACAATCTGAATTCCAGTATGGCACCACGAAAGTTTCATTGCCAGACCAAGGTAAGCAGATCTGTTGATTTTCTGTCTATCATAACCTCTGATGATAGTCTCCAAATTATAACCTTCAAACTTATCTTCATTGCCAGAGAAGCTGCATGCAAACTTCCTACTTCATTAACATTTGCCTTCTTCAGATTAATATTAGAAGTGAGGCTGGATTCAAGACCTGACCAATTTCCCCTTTTCTTGACCATTAGGGAAACTAAGATCTGAACTTAGGAGGTGTTCCCTTGACCATGTCAAAACCACTGAACAACACTCACTTGGGAAGTTTGGATATAGATGAAGACTGTGGCTCAGGCTCTTTCCCCAAAAACTGAGTGCTAAATAATTGTACACAAACCTCTTTTTCCTCTTATCCATTCCAGCCAAATACACTTTAACAGTCAAAACTAAGTTAGTGAATACTGTCAACATTATTGTTTCAGTTTACAATGGATGTGGGCATTCTAACACCACTGGATGAATCCACCACTCTCCTGAAAAATGAGAATATTGCTCTCTAGTTCTAGCTTGTACTTCTTATTACCAAGACTTTTTTTACCTTTGAGAAGATGGAATCAGTCCTCATAAAGTTGTGTACTTAAGTATCCCCTACTTTACACTTCAGAGATATGCAGTGACTCTTGTTAGATCTCTACAGTGTAAAGCAGCCAAGATGCTGCTGTGTCCCAACCCCTATTGCACCTGTGTCAGAAGGGTACCTAGAAATTTCCAGCTGCTAGAGAGCTGCTGTTCACCCTGGGTTCTACTTCACAGTGTCTTAATCCCTGATCAATGTTTAGCTTCAACCTTCAGTGAGAATAGCTCACTCCAGCCACATCTCAAAACCAAATGTGATTACAGCTCGCTCAGATGTATAATGTGAAAGGTTTTGAGGGGCTTTTAACAGAAGGAGTAAGGTAGAAGCCAGGAACACGCTATAAAGAACACAATAAATAAGTTAGCCACTTACATGCAGGAGAGAGAATGAGGTAGCCCAGTCCTCTGCAAATAAACTTCTTAGTTAACAAGATTGGATCACTCCTCTCTATGTAGAAAGGGAGCATGAAAGCAGATATTTTAGTTTGTTCCACTGTTAATAACAGAAGCAGAAAAGATGTGACTAAAATGGAAATAAAAAAATAAGCTTCCTGAAAAATTGGAGTGTCTAAGGGGGAATCATCACTGTCAAAAACAGACAGGTAGGGACAAAGCTGGTGTTAGTTCATCAGATGGACACATGCATGCACGCACATATGCTCTCCCTTCATCTCCCTCAGGAAGGAAGAAACCAGTCTCTCAGTTGGGGTGCTAAACAGCAATGGATTCTCAGAGCTTCCAGGAGCCCAGGGGAAGCCTTTACCAAGCCTTATGCTGAAATCACCAGGCTGTGGCAAGGTGTCTCTCCTCACCAGCAGTAGCCAAAGTCCCTCCGATGAGTGGCAACTAGCTAGAGCGCTAGAGTTGCAGGGCTTCCATTATCAGGCTTAACAGAGGTGATGTTTAGATACAAGTTTCTGACAGAAGGGACAGTGCAAACAATGAAATCAAAATCTGAATGAATTTGTCTCCTGTATTCATCATTGCTTCACGGTTAAAAGTCAGTCTAAGTTAGGTCAATACAAGGTTTGACTCCCTGAGGTGCAAAACTCCTTAGGGTGCTTTCAGTCCCATCCCTCCTGCAGTTGCTGGGTGCAATCTTTCTTTCCTCCTAAGCTGCTGTGCTGGTCTTGATCCTTAGGGGGCTGCCAGGCTCCACCTCAGAGCCAGCCTGAGCCCTGTGGTGTAGCACTGATTTTTAGTATAACTAAAAATTGGTCATTTACTTTGGAAAAGAAAATCCTTTGGAGTAAAATAAGCAATGCCAGCACTAACTATAAAATACTGACAACACAGTGACACTTACCTTAGATAACCAGCCAAAGGACTGACGGAGAGCTGTGCTGCTGGGTAGAAGGGTCTCCTGGTAGTCAACAAAGCTGAGTGAATAACTGAATTTTTGTTTGTTTGAAGTCCTAAATAAAGCACTGCCAAAAAGGGGAGGACAGTGAGAAAGGACAATATTTTGCTCCAAATGAAATCAGTTTTTGAGAGGTTCTTGCTAGACTGAAAAACAAAATATTTCTATTCCAGAGTAGGTCTTTTGAACAGAAAAAGGCCATCGGAAATAAAAAACAACCCTTTTTTTTCTTAATAATGTCAAAATGAAGGCAGCAGCTTCCATACTGAAGCGTAGTAGGAAAATTTATAGGTGAGGTTGGAATTCCTCAGAAATGTTATCCCAAGGGAAAAACATGGGAGCCCTTGTCTCCAGGGCACACACTGTGGGCATCTCAGATTCCATATTCCTACCTTTCATTGAGAGAATGGGAACATCAGGATCTCCCTGAGTGTATAGGCATAGTGTGGTGAAGCTCTCCATAAACAAGGGAAACTGCACTAAAAATCACTACTTCTCCAAACACTGGTACCGTGAAGCTGGATACCAAAGAACTCATTTGAATAAGGTTGATTAGCAAACTCATATTAATGGCAATGCAGTTATTGAAATACCATTTTTTGATAAACAGTATTGCTAATGAAGGGAGAGCCTGCCCAAGACAGCAGCACCAAAGGTGTTGTAAGATAGTCTCTTCAGGTGGGTACCATCAAGTGCAAACCATTATTTGAACTGTATTTGTTACATATCTGTTACAAATGATACTAACTCCAGACTGCTTAGTGCATCCCAGAAGGCCCAAGGATTGTTTTTGGAGGCAGCTGGCAAGGCAAGCGCAGTGTGACTGTCCTGGCAGTAGGTCTGGGTACCTGCACTGTCCATGTGCTTTGTCTAACCATCTTATGATCTCCAGGCTTCTCCTCTTCAGCCTCCTCTGCTGCTCTCACAGTGTATCCATGACGTGAGAAAACTGTTTTAAAAAGCCAGTATTGAATGGGAGATTTTATTTTGGTGGTTGTTTCCAGGCATCATGATTGTGTACATATCAATTAGAAGTTGATACAGCAGGAAAGAGATTTAAATTTGTGTTTTGATTATGCCTCACTGGAAGACTTAAGAGCATGAGCAAGTAGAATTGTTTCTTGTGCTGTGCAGAGAACAGTCAACTAGGCAGTATAGATGGACAAATGGCTAATTTTATATTGGTCCCAAATGAAACAGGGGCTTCATTTTGATTACATGGAAGTAAAAAATCTGTAGTATGGCACATTTGATTTGTAAATGTAGTGAATATAAAAAATTAAGTGAGCTCAACATTAAAATTAACCAAGTTATTTTATTTGGACCAGAGTTAAATTCAGTGTGGAAAAGCTTCCCATAATATAGTAAAATATACAAGGAGTTTTATATAACAACATGTTTTTATATGTATGTACACATACCCACAACACATCTAGAGGACACCTACAGGTATAGGTGTGTGTATATATATATGTGTATATATATATATCTATGACCACAAAAATATGAAAAAATTCATACAATAGTGAATTCTTACTGAACCTTAACATGTGCACTTTAGTACAAACATAATTGAACCTACGCTGGACAGCTTTAAACACAAAATCTACTTTCTAACATGGATCTCTGTTCTTGATAATTAAAATGGGAAATCTTCTCTTGAGGAGTATCCTTTTATATCCTGAGTTGTGAGTTGCTAAGCTACAGAGCAGAAGGGTACTTTTATGCAGATCTTGTTTTCAGAGGCCATACCTCTGCATCCAAGGACACCAGCCCATATTGGTTTAGTTGTTGCCTTTGAGAGCATGTGTTTTACTGAAGCTCTTGAAATTCTGGTCGAGTAGTGCAATTTTGCTATTAAAAAAAAAGATTTTATTCATTCTATATATTGTATATTGTCTACAACCTCATTTTATGTTTCTAAAATGTAACAGTAGAAAACTGGAGGTATCTTTTGCCAGTTTGTTGTTCCTACACAGGCTAGCACAGTGTTCTGCCACACTGGTACCACTCCTTTCATTTCCCCAGAGCACTTCTGCAATGGTTCACTCCTAGAGAATGGTTGACTGTAATGAGACCTGAATGGTTCAGAACCCTTCTGCCACCTCTCTTGAAAGGAACCAGAAATGCACTCCTACCCTATTAGCTAGCCCCATAGGAAAAGAATACAGTTTTAAAAGTAATGCATGGACACTCTTCAGCCACAGCTCCTACAGAATGATTATGCGACCAGATCCATACTACTTTGTGTCTGTATTATTAAGAGTCACAATGATCTTTAGGGCTTTTCCAGGTTTCGCCCATAACCTACTGGAAATACGTCTACACAGGACCTGCAGATCTCACTCTAACACAGTAGCACCAACTAAAATCTAGATGTACCAGCATGTTACTGTGTGATTCCCTGTAACTTTGCTGCTTGCAATGAGGCAGGCATATAATTTGTAGCCTAGAGGTAGCTTATACATCAACATGGAGGGAGGCAAAGTCAGATTGGCCCTCTACAATACAATAGTAGATTGCGTGTACTGGATCCATGATCCCTGGGATCATGTAACAGCTGTTCACACTGTGATCCACTCAGAATATCTGCAAGGCTGATGGTCATGACATTGTGTCTCAAGGTGCTGCTTTAAACTCTGTGCTTCCAGCTGCTAAACAGCAGGAGAAAACTGATAAATGTGGAAGAGATTTCTTCAATGTTACATTTTCAGTTGCTTTACTTGCCATAGAAGCAGTAGGTGATGAAAACGACAGGATGAAAAGTGATGTGTATGGCTGTGAAAGAGAGAGAAAAATACAGCTGGGCATCTCTAATGAGGTGCAGTCCAGTTTATAAAAAAAAAAAATAAAAAATTGTTGGGCTGAGTGCCCTAGAGCAGCACAGGCCCAGATTCTTTGCAAACAGGAACTAATTGCTAAAAGCTTTACAGAGGACTTTTTTTTTTTCATTCCTTTCAGTTAGCATTGGCAAAGACTTAAAAATTTCATCAAGAGAAATGATCTCTTATAAGTCCTTCTTTCTTAAATCTTTTTTTCCCTCTGTACTGATGTGAGGATTGGCACCAATTTAAGCAACTTCTTTCATCTCTGAACATGGACTTTCTTAAATTGGTTTAACAATTTAATCCATTTAGCTGAAGTCCATTCCAGTCAAATCCATTCAAGAATTGCATGGAACAGACATTCAGTGTTTTCACCAAACCACTGCTCCAATAGCAAGAGAAAGAACAGCAGCTTCAGTCAAGGGGCTCATGTTGCTCCGTTTTCTGGTAACCCACCGTGACACCCTCCACTAACTCCTAGATGACTTAGGGGATCTTTTAAGTTGGTTTCCAGTCAGAACGAAATCAGTGTCTTGGAGGTTGACTGTGCCTCTACAGGTATACTGGTTTTATTTATACCTCTGTGACAGCTATTAGAACAGAGGCAATAACGTATGGCCTCTGCAAAATCTCTGTAGCGTAGGTCCTACACAGCACAGAAATGCCACCATTCCAAAATGTAATCTTCCTTCAGAGCTGTCCATAAATATCACCAGTACTGCAGGTAGTTTATCTGCCAGGGCTTTGTAGTATTTTTTCACAATGAATTTTATAAGTAGTAGCAAAGATGACTGCCAGCCTAGTATTTTGCCACAGGCTAAACATTTGCTCTTAACTAAAGGAAGGGATGGTAAGTCATCTGGCCCTCCTGTCACATCACAGAGTTGAGCGCCAGAAGGGTTAATGGTTTTGGTATGCCTGTTTTATAAGGAAAATAAGAGCAGCAAATTTATAGGTCTGCTGACAGTTTGCCCAGTTGAGCAGCAGCACTCTTGGAGCTTTGCTGGGTGCTGAGGCCTGTGGGAAAGCCCATTGTCACTGGCACAGCATGGGACCAGAGTGACCCATCAGCTCTTCCCATCAGTCTGCAGCCTGCAAATTACAGGCTGCTCTCCCACTATAAAACACACATGCTTCCATCCCCTAAGTTTGTTATGTTATTTTTTTATTCATGAAAACATTAAAGTCAGGGTAAAAGGGACAAATAGTCCAGATTTGAAGATTTTCCATCCAGACCAAAAAAATGCTGCATGGCATGTGTGTTTAGCATTAGCAGGAAAATAAATGTGCTGTTTTCAAATTTTTGCTTCAGGGTCAGCCAACATCAGTCTACCATGTAACAGCTTTGAGGGGGGAAAAAAAGCTTCACTTAAGGATACATCTGCCAGAGTAAACAGTGCCTCAAACCAGGGAAATCTAAAGCACATGCCTTATTGTCAAGTTTGGTTTAACTTGTTTTACAAATCAAAACAGCAGCTCAGTTTTTAAAACATATTTTTAAGTCCACTAACATTTTATCAAGGAGTATAAAGACCTACATTACTGTTTCAGTCCTTGTATTTTAAATTGAATATGGTGTACCAATTTCTTTTCCATGAATTAATGTCTTATCCCATTCTTACGCGCGGCTCTTCCTACTTCTTCATCACTTCTCATAAATCAGAGGGTAGGACTCCCCATTTTAACTGTCCTGATACACCCTGCACTTTGTGGGCGGTATTTCTGTAGCTACTGAGGCTTCTTATGAAATATGTTAGTGCTCCCTCTAGAGCAAGAGCAACTGGTCCCCAATCCATGTTGGAAGAACAAAAAATTGGTGTGAATTTGTGTGAATAGGAGGAAGTTCATGCTCAGAACTGACTTCTCCTTAGGAAGGAAAACACATACCAAATGAGAAACCTCCTGCACTTAAGATATGTACAGACAATTCTTCTGATTAATGTGGCAGTTTTTGCATCCATATCTGAGGGACGAATTTGGCTCTTCACAGTTAAAATAAAACATCGAAGAGTATTTAAAGAGCAAAACCAAGTCTGGAATGTTTTGAAGACATTTCCAAGAAACTCTAAGAAAGGAAAAAGTCTTTGCCAAACATAGACAAACCTCATCAAACCCTATAGCTTTCTTTCAACTTTTATTGTTTCTGTTTGCCCACAAACCAAGCCTCAGCAGGTAATTCTGCTTGCTTGACTGCAGCTGAATTCCATGATTATTTTATTCCAGTCTGAGCCATGTTGAAAGGGATGGGTGGGGTGGTCCTTTTCCCTTTTTTCATCTAGTCAAAGCTACTTGTGCCCTTGCAGCTGTATGTAATTTGTTCAGTTCTGCAGGGAGCCGGACCGAGGAATGGATCCTGCTAAAAATCAGCTTTCCCTTATCCAGACCTCCATTGTGCTTTGCTCCTCCAGCTCTGCTGGATGAGCAGTAATGTAAGCACAAGCAAAAAATCTGTATGTGACCAGAAGAACAGAAAGGAGGAGAGAGGGTTTTCATCACAGTTCCCACATAAAACACTGGCTGAAGCAAATGTACAACTTTGACCTGAAGCTAAAGGTGGTGGGCTAGTATCAGTCTCACTCAAGAACTGCTCCAAGACGAGTGGTGTTTGAACATTCTGCCTGTCCACATTGAACATAAAGAAAATCCTTAAATTTTAAGTTTAAACTTCCATTTTCATTTCTCAAGTGCCAACAACAAGCGTTTCCATGAAAAGAGAAGATAGAGTTCTCTGAGACTGTATACAGCAAGCAAAATTATTCCAAAATGTGCAATAACCATGCACAATGATGTGTTGATAAATAAGGGGAAAGCTAAGTGGAAAGAGATTCCTATTTACTGGTGTCTGTGTTTTTGCATCAGTTATGTGCAACATTGCTTAGTGTATCTATTGTGAAGGACTAGTTTGGTGACATCAAATAGGATTTTCTCATTTTAGGCTCAATTTTTGCACTTGTTGATTTTAAATGAGTAAAATACGCATAGTTATCAGGGAGTCTACTTCACTATCACTGTGACTTTTGGTGTCCTGGTGGAGCACTGAGCCTGTGTTGGATGCCATTGTAATAATAATTTAGTTTTAAGAAAACCTCTGAGTACCAAGTATTTACTGTAAAATACTATCCAAAGCAAGTAAATATAGGACTTGTCCCATTTTGTATGGAAATCTATAAAACTGAAGCTTTGTATCTAGAATATCCAAAGCATTACTTCATCAACTTAAGTTCAAAAGGTAAAGAGATTAAAGCCCTGTTTAATGGCCTAATGTTGAAGTTCATTCATACCTGTGAGCCATTACTAACTCCAGTAGGACTGGTTATGTGTGTATGTAACTGCTTACCAATATTAATATGTGCCCAATAGATTCACATATCTTTCGATAAAGCTGCAGTAGATACAGTCATTAAGATGCAAACCTAGAGTGAGATCAAAACTTGGCTTCAGCCAGTATGTTAGTAAGAGTTGTAACAGAGGTACTGACCGTAAGATGCAGTTGGATATAATGAACAAAGGAAATTAAGCACATCTGATTCCTGCCCAGCATCAATCAGACTGCTCTGAGATGGGAGGAAACTTAACTTTTTAAAAGGTTTGACGTTTAAAGTATTTCTTCTCTCTTGGCTAGCAAAGACTGATTCAGCTTCTCAGTATTCTTGTGAAAATTGCTGAAATGGCACTTGCTGAGGCCTCCCATGCAGGAACTTGGGAAGCTACATAACTCCCCAGTAGTACTCAAGAATGATCAACCTCACCAGGCAAGCACAGGGGTTTAAACAAAGGGGTTTACACATATGTGATTTTACAGGAGGGAAAGGGGAGGTGGGGAACACTGTAAAATAGCAGCTTGGAAGGAGTGAACACTCAGTAGCAGAGACCACCACCTGCTGGGCAGTTCTCAGATCAGTGCTCCTGTGGCTGGGTAGTGAAGTCACTGTCATAGGCCTTTCTTGCCCCTGTTGATGTCCCAAACAATGACAGTGTTGGGTGGCCATGGCTGGGAAAGGAAACCTCACTCTGCTTCTCAGGACAGTATTCAGCAGCCTGCTCCAAGGATGGGGCCAGTCATCACTCCCTATCACCACTGCTCAGCATTTGGGTGTGTTTGGATGCCCAGCCATGCTGACCATCTTGTGAGAGCTGCCCTTGGTGTGCTTTGGCTCTCTGCAGAGGAATAGGTGACCCTCAGCACTCTCAGAGGACCTACCTTCACATCCCCAAAGGAAGGTCATCTCTCACTGGTTCCATTTTTTCCATATTTCTCTATTTCTTCTGTGTCTTCCAGTTGGGATATGGTACTTCAGTCCCAAAAGCTGCACATCCTGTCTAGAGGCACCATCCACGGGTGAAACAGATAGTGGACACAGATGGTAATTTCACCCCATTATTTAGCAGCTGTAAAAGGAAAAATTACCTCAGCCAATTGCCTCCATACAAACAGCCCCAACTTACCCATGCAGTTCTTTTTATTTACTAAAGATATTGGCAAAAAGCGGCTTCCTTAGCAAATCTCCATCCATCTGGAGGTCTGAGCTGTCTGTACACCTAATGCCAACAGCAAGCATCTCAGTCTTTCAATATTTCAGGCCATAAGGACTCCAAAGAAGCAGAAACTACTTTCAGGACAGGCTCAGTTGTGTCTTTCCAAGAACAACACAAATGAGTTGTGGATCTGATCAGCTACATACATTCCTGCCATGATGGTGTCATATGTAAAAAGCTTGTCCAAATCTACTCATTGACTGCCGTCTTCTTTGGTCATGGTTGTGGAGGAGGCCATGGAGGACTTGGACAAATGTCTTGCAGCAGTGCCTTGTGGAACAGGATAGCTAAGACACCATCCTACTTGGGTCCCTGTGCAGAAAGCCTTTGTTGTCAAGAGCCAGTATCTCTCATTTTGCTTCAGACTCAAATTTAGCGTGCAGACATTCAGCTCAGAGGAAACCTTTTAACAACAGCTGGCAATTTTAATTATAGAAAGAATATAAACAATAAATTTCTAATATTAGATACATTTCTCACAGTCCTTGTTTCTGAAAATAATGTCTTAGGACCATATCCAAGCCCCACTGAATCAGTGGAAAGTATCCCACTGACCTCATTGTGATTGGATCAGGGCCTTAGTTTCTTAAAATAAAATTTTACAAGGTACAGGCTAATCCTATTTCACATAGTTTTAGTAAAATGGCTGAAAGGGGTTTTTTTCCCTCCATTAAGATACATAGGAAACCAAGACACAGCCACAATCTTGGCACCAAATATTCCATACGGAATTTAAATATAAATAAGGTGAGGGATTGGGATTGTTTTACACTTGAGCTTCAAAATGGTGGGCTCATAGCACACATCCCAGGAGCAGCAGCGAGGGCCCATGGTGACTGGCAAGAGGTGGTCAGCCTTCCCTCAGAAAAGAAACAGTGAGCCAAACACAAAGCTGCAGGCTGTGCTCCAGAGCAATTACCAAATTACACCAATATTTCATTTAATGTTTCATATGTAGCCAGGCTCTAGGCAGCTGTAAGGAGCTAGAGCTACCAAAACACTGTGTGACAAGCTGTGTCTGTGGTATGTCCAGACACACCAAGCCTAGAAAGCAGTAAACCACTCCCAAGAACATCTGATTTTGTGACTTTCCAGTCCATAAACTTTCAGATAAGCTTTAGATAAGCAAATGGGACTGGAGAGGTTTGGGGGGAAGAAGTTATCCAAACAAAATTATCAACCTTCTCCCTTTACTCTATCCCTTGCCACCGGTGCAAACTGAAAAGGAAATGCCTTGGAAAGAGCAGGGAGGTTACTAGGAACAAGCAGAGTCAGTCATATGCAAACAGAGGTTACCTCTCCTGCACCCAGTTGAAATCCCTATCTTTGGCACTGCAGTAGCAGCCAGGCCAGCAATCAGAGACCCCCTGCACTAATATCTGCAGTATGGCAAAAAGTGTCATTTTTAGAAGATGCAAAAACCATAAAGGAAAAAGGAGAGAAAGCAGACTGCATGAAAAAGAAAACCATGAAAGCAAAAAAATACAGGTGACACAACTGGAAAGATAATGCTCCCAACACGCAGTTATTGCTACAATTTGCTTTTAGTTTTAAATCTACAAGCTGCATATTACCTCTTGTGAAGTTTAAGGAGCCTGGTTCTAGCTGTATGAAAAAACCTGTACCACCCTCCTGGCCACTCCTTCCCACATCAAAGCAGCGTAAAAGCTGGGGCACCAATGGTACCATGCCCCAAAGCAGAACTGCTCCAATCCTTGGAAGGCCTGATACAAACCTCTCCAAAAATCATAGAATTTAATGGGATCTGAATGTGCAGTTCAGATGAAACACATGCAGCCTGGGTTGCAATTAAAGTGCACTCACAACCTGACATTTTCAAAGAGCATTTTGACACATTGGCATGCAGATATGATGCCATAGGTCACATGAAAGAGAAGGGGCAAGAAAAACACCAGGAAGACAAAATGAATACATGACAGCACCATTCAATTTCACCATCAGGAATAATGTATTTATTTCGTGCCTGAGCCAAGGTTTAAATTGCCAACAGCTTTGTCATCATACCCTTTCACCCCTGGCTCACTTTTGCATACAGCATATCACAAGACACAACAATTCATTTTCTCCTGTCTCGCTTCCTATCAAACCCTCCTGCATGTTGCATAGGGATTTCTTGCCCCACAACTGGGGATTAAATAGCCAAGTGATCCAACAGTGCACTCTAATGCACATTTTTTTTGATATTTCCATCTTGTGTTAGCCCAGACTTGTCTCCACTCCCTATGCCCTCTGAAAATATATTCATATTTTAAAATTAATTTAAGTTTAAAAAGTGTTTTTCTCTAAGCTGAAGAAGATCCGAGGGGCTGGTCCTAAAGTGGAGCCCTCTTCAAAAAATAGGCACATCTGCCTGGGGAACCCTCTAAGCATGGGATGCTCATGAGCTTTCTGCTCTGCAATATCTGCAGAGCTGTCTAGACCCGCAGCACCGAGTGAGCCCCTGGACCTCATCCTGAGATCTGCTTCTCCAAAGCAGCTTAGGAAAGGAGCATCATAAACAAGGGCTAAAAAATTAGGCTTTAAAATAAGTTACACAAAGAACTAATTTTATTGTCATTAAAAAAGAACATAAAGGGTGACTCTTGTAAGCTGATGTACTGATATGCCTATGTAAGGATTTGTGGGGTTGAAGACAGAACAGATTTTTGGGTGACCTTGCCTGATAACCCTAAGATTAGCTCAGTTGGTTAGAGCATGGTTCTAATAATGCCAAGGTTTGTGGGTTCAGTGTCCTACATGGGCCATTCACTTAAGAGTTAGATGCAATGATCCCTCTGGGGTCCCTTCCAACTCAGAATATTCTGTGGTTTTTCTGTGATAATCTCCTGAACCCAGTTACCTTTCAAATTAATCCTGGCTTTGTGTAGATAAATATTCCTGTTTCCAAGCTTATTTGGGTGATAAATATTTAATAAGTTGGCCAACAAATTTAATAAGATTTATTCTTGGCACACATTCAAAGTTTTATTCAATGATCATGAGTTTCAGTAGAGCAACTGGTTGCTCCAGTTCTTGGACTATATGACTTAACCATTCGTAATCTTTTTTACCATGTATCGGAAATATTTAGTTGATAAATATAAGTTGTTATGTTGTTATGCAAAAGAAGTATTTCTGCTACTCTCCTAGATTTGTGCAAGCAGAGCTTACATTTTCAGAGAAGTGCCCAATAAGCAAATGAGATGCTTGGAAATGTAGCCACAGGAAAAGGTCTCTAGATGTCATTGAAATGTCTACAAATACATTTTCTCACTACTTACCCCTGTGGTTTAGCAATCCAGACTGTGGGTAACATTTTATGTCAATGTAAACTATAGCATTTCCATTGGCTTCACAGGGTATGTGACACTGAACCCAATGCTAAATTTTGCATTTTTGTGTTTGGAACTTGCAGACAGAAGAACAGACAGCTATTTGTAGTTGTACATTTCTAACAACAATGTGCAGAAAACTCAGCCATCCATATTCATCAGCAACAGGAAACGCCTCATAAACTCAAAATACTACACTAAGGACTCTTTCAGTTTTATTTCTCTCTTTATTTCCTTAAAGAATGCTTTGTTTCCACTGCTGTCTTGTTACCATTCAACTCTGAGAAATACAGCCTGTACACTTTACCAGTTTGCTCACCCCCAGACACACTTACAGCCAGATATTTCTTCCCCTTCCATTTTTAAAACAAACATTCTCTTACTGCTCCTCTCTTGCTGCTCAAAAGACCCTACAGAAGCATCCAGGATACTTTGCAGATATTTGACAACTAGCACAGGAGCAGCATGTTTTTTTCAGAGGAGAAACTACAGAATGCTGAAATGTGCTTGACGCTGAGGCATGTGGCAGGATAGGGTCCCCATCAGTCCCAAGGCCCACCCTTGGAGTAGGGTCTCCTGGGGCAAGAGACCCCAGAGCTCTCCTGAGTCCTCTTCTGACTAGCCACGAGGGGGAGCAGTAGACAGTGGTGAAGGACAGGGGTTCCCAGGTCACTTTGATGCTGCAGTTGGTAGCAGTGTACGGACCGCCCCCGACAGTTAAATGCCCCCCGCCATCCGATCCCGTCAGATCTCGGATGCGAAGCAGGGTCAGCCCCGGTTAGTACTGGGTGCTGTAGATAGTCCTAAGGACCTCAGTGTCACTGTCCAAGCTTGCTCGGCCGTGGCAAATGAACCTTAGGACTTAAACGGTGGGGCCAGCTCTGCGCACCCTGAGCCTCACCTAAAAAATCCACTGTGCAGGCTCGGAGGGCACACCCATGTGGGGTGAGCCCTTCCCAAATCTTCGTTCGCGAAGATTGGCCATTATATATTATATTATATATTATATATATTATGGTAGCTGTTTCTGCTGGAAGGGGGTGAGACAGAGAGCACTGACACCCTCTAGGCTGTGAATAGGCAGTCTGGGTCACCAGGGTTAGGCTCACAACTAACCAATGAGCTTCCTCTCCCTCTTAAAAATAGCTTGGTTCTCTGCTATTTACTTTCTGTGACCACGTAAGTTTCTAGTTCTGTGAAATAAGGACTTTACACCCTTGTACTGCCTAGAGTAGTAAGCAAGAGCAGGAGGCAGTCCACTAGGCTCATGCTCATCAAAATAATTCCCTTGGTTTTTATGCTTTTTGAGGTATTTCAGTTTTGCATGTAGTAATTGCCATCCATATTTTACATTCCAAGACGACATTTTTCAGGCCAAGAACTGAGCTGCTCACATGTGTCCATTTAATTATCAGCCTTAAAAGGGCTTTAAAATGTAAAGACTAAATATAGAAACAGTAAACATTAAACCAAACTGTGGGTAGCTGCTCCACAAGAGGTGAGCAAACCTTGCCTATTGTCAATAAAGGTTCAGTTCCTGAGCTACCCACTGGCAGTGCCCAATAAGGAGTACATTCCTAGAGCCACAAGTTATGATCAAAGGGTACCCAAATATCAGTGTTTAGCCAACACTGTCCAACAGAGCTTATAAAGGCCATACTTTTATTTAAATGATTCTGCTCTGAGAGGACTTTCAGCTAAAATTTTCACAAAAACTTCCTTCTTGGAAGTTAGAACAAAATCTAAAAAACTGACTCTGAAGATAGGCAAGGAACAAAGCTGCATAAGTGTTGGAATTTAAAACACAACACCACAGACTTGATCATATGTCTTTTGACATAATCTTGGGCTTCTCAGACTTTGTTCTTGAAAGACTATCCAAAAATTTCTTTGTCCTAAAGTTCATAACTAAAATACATTTTCCTACATGTGCCACAGAGAGATTTGAGTGTGTTCTCGTTGTCCAGGACACCTAAATCATTCTGTTTGACTGCATCATTGATGCAAGTGTTAAGCTGTTATTTTCTAATTTGCCTCCAGGTTCTCCATAACCACCACTCCAGATGACAGGAGGAACAAGAATGATAAGCACCTGACACTGTTGGAAAGCCCCGTACATATCAGATCTCACAGGGCACGTACCACTTAACAGTGTAAATGCAACTATTACCCAGGGTCACACAGCTTTAGAGAAATATCAAAGTATATGTGACAGCTAGCAGTAAATACTCCCTTGTAAATGATGCCTGTAATACATAAAACTGGATATGTACAGCATTTTTTTCTTCCTTTCAAATCGAGCAGAATGCTTTTTCTTCATAAATAGTTATTGAAATACTACTTATAGCTGACACTTTCTCTGATCTACCTCTAAAGAATCATAGAACGGTTTGGATTGGAAGGGACCTAAAGACCATCTAGTTCTACTCCCCTGCTGCGGGTAGAGATGCCTTCCACTAGACTAGGTTGTTCAAAGCCAGATGCAGCCTAACCTTGAACACTTTCAGTGATGGGAGACCACCATTTCATTGGGCAAACTGTTGCAATATCTCACCACCCTTACAGTAAAGACAACAGAGTAATTAAAAAGAGCTCACTTAAATATGAGAATTTGTACAGGGAATTGCCTGCTAAGTCTTTAACAGACTAGCTAATGCCTACCTTAATGAGATTCAGCAGTGCATTCTCAAAAAACATCCACAGTGATATTTATAAAATGCATACCCATAAAGAAAATTTAGTCACAGGTATTCAAAATTTCAGCAGTAATTGAGTACCAATTTGCATATGCGTTTCAACTAGAGGTTCAAAAGGCAGGCATGTATTTTGCAAATAAATAACACCTCTTCAGAAAATTTAACTTATAGTATTGAAGAGGATCCTGTTGGATAGTGCATTTTGGATAGTCTTGCAAAATTTGACATCAATTGATGCAATGAAATATTACTTTCATATCCTGCTTACTCAGTTGATGGTATTTTTTAAGTATAGTTATGATTATAATGATAATGAGCTTGGGAGACACATTTTGTTGATTTTCCCAGATGACACTGTCTGTTTAGGAATAAGGTATTTGTTTCTGGGTTGTTAAATGAAGGGGGAGTTATTTACTTTACTTAGGTTTCTCTGTCATTGCCATTTACATTTTCTAAAGCTTGATTTAAACTTCAGAACTTTGGGGGGATGTGTTTTATAATTTGAGAGGATAAGTGTGCACACCACTGATTAGCAGAGACTGTATCTACACTGGCTCTTTGCTGGCCCCCTCTGATACGAGGAAGCACTGTCCAGATTAAACACCTGGCCAGTGTATAGCAGACTATATATCTACAGGAATGATATGCAGATCCATAAAACTTGTAAGTCTTGAGTTTCCTCCCTAGGGAAATTGCTGCTCAGCCTTATGTTACATCCTCTGTAGGGATGTAACAGAGTGTTCCCACCCAGTCTCTGAGCAAGGAAATTTAGATATCAGTAACAGTCCTTCCACTGAGAAATTAACACCAGTATAGCCTATGGTGGAGTCTTGTATTCAGCCATGGGCTTCCAAGTACAAGAAAGACATTGACATACTGCAGTGAGACAATGGAGAGCCAGGAGGATGGTCAGGCCTGGAGTCCCTGAGGCAGAAGGAATTGCAGAGAGCTGGGCTTGCTAAGCCTGGAGATGGCCCTGGGACCTTTACTGTTGGTGTCAGCTACCTAATGGGAGGGTGCAGAAAGGCCAGAGCCAGGCTCTCCTCAGAGTTGCTCAGCAGTAAGGCAGGGGACAAACAGCACGTGTTATATAATAGAAAAAAGCTGATTAGATATTAGGAAAATAGTTTCAGCATGAGAGTGGTCAAACACTGAAACAGGGACCCATATTCTTGATCCTGGAAGTACCAGAACTTGACTGGACAAAGTCCCAAGCAATATGATCTAACCTGGCCTTGCTTTGAGATAGTGGTCTGGATCAGGCAATCTCTGGAGGTCCCTACCAACCTAAATAATTCAGGGATTCAATGAGAATGGGTCTAAGCTATACCACCAGAGCTGTCTCTCCTCTATTAATTGTCAGGAATTTTAACTGTTACATGAGAGTTTGGAATTAACTGGATATATAATCAGCACAGGAAATTAAATTTTCTCCTTTAAATTAAACTGTCATGGTAGGAAGGAACATAAGCAGGGATTGATAGTGCTGTGCAGTATGTTGTATAAAAGCAATGATATTGGAGCTTTTTCATTTCTGGGTAGAACTTTACCTTCCCAAGAGCAACCAAAATAAAAAATATATTTTAAAACAATATAAAAACAGAGAGGTAAGCACTCATTTTCTCTTTCCTTTTATGTCTCATAGCTCTGTCTTCTATATATTATTTTGGTTTGGATCACATGGACCTAAGAGCTGTTACCATGGCTCCATTTTCTCAACCTGCTATGTCTTCTCTTTGCCTTTTCCTTCACTGTCTTGGTTCTTGCCCCTTCCTTTTCCACTATTTTGCAAATGATAACAGCTGCCTTCAGCTGTACCTGATCTACAGATAGCACAAGAGCCAGAGGCTAATCTGACTTCCTTCATGTTCAAGGTATTCAATTAATTTTCTATATGAGTAGCTGGAAATAATGCCAATCACTGTTCAAGACAAGATCATCAGGACCTGTCTAAAACCAAAGTCATGCAGCAGAAGAGGACTAGGACTTGGACTAAAACTTGGGTTTAGACTTGAAATCAAATCAGAATTCAGGAACCTGGAGGTTATTTTTTGGCAAAATGGCTGTTTTAAGAGGCAGAAAAGCATTTGTAACAGTCAAATATTTAGGATCCAGTGTAAAGACAGTCCTACAAACTTTTTGCAAGGAAACCGTTGCCATTTATTTTCCTTATACTCCTCAAAACAGGATTTGCATGCATTCCTTGTTAATATGCTGAATTGCTGAAGCAGTTTCTTCTCCTAATGGAAATAGCCTGACAAGCCCATGGGTGTTAGATAAAACCCTGCATCAGCATGGTGACAGAACAAGTAACCAACACAGCAGGCGTGTTTGACCTCTGAGAGAAACCTCTCCAGCAGCCAATGATAAAAATAGCAAAACATCACTGTTAATATTTAGCAGGTGTAAATGGGGTAAATCTGGACCTCAGTGTGATAAATCTATCCTCAGAGTCTTCTCTATATGCTTTTAAACTTCAGCACTGCTATGGTTCTTGGACAAATACATTAAGCTCAATGTGAAATTAAAAGTATGTAGGCATATACTGCAATTCAAAGTTTCTTTTTTTTTTAATGAAACCAGTAACTACAGCATTACATTTAGAATCAAAAGGCACCCCTATTTTTAAAAGTATGGAAATCACCAAATGATAGAACCAAAAAATGAAAATTCACCTGAGGAATGATCACATTACCTCTGATAGCACAGTGAAATTACTTATTATTGGTATGACAGAGCTGTAATTCTAACTAAAACAAGGTCAGTAATAACATCTAGCTAAATCCAGTTTCATGCAAAGTTCATGTGTATGTGATTTTACCTACATGTATAGGCGTGTACAGAGTAAATCTATGCAGCTTAATTTTTAAAATTATCTATGATTAAGCAAAACCAAGATAAATTTTGCATTTCTTAAGGGATTCGTTCATGAAACTTAATCAATGAAGTAATCTGAGATTTACTTTTAAAATTTCACATCATCAAATAATGCATACAAGGGAAAAGATTCTGAGCACTAAAGAGATATGATTTGTGCAATGTTTGAAGGAAAAATTGAAATTGGCTTTCATTCACTCAGGTAAGAGTTAAAGCCAAGTTGCTTCACAGAGCTTTGCACTGCAAACAGGCAATTCTCATTCAGTAGTATGTATAGGAATAAGGAATTTTTGTAAGTGGAATTTCTATAATTTCCCAGATACTAAATCAATATCTGCAGCCCCCACAGGCTACTGCAACGCAGATTAAACGTGTTAGCTGGGGCTGTCAGTGCTGGGCAGGCTGATGGGAATGCTCCGTTTCCTTGGAATTACAAGGGAGAAGTAACAGAGTAGTAGGAACTGCAGAACATCAGCTAGACACAGGACATTCATAAAATGCACTATCGTGTGAAGTTGAATGAGCAGGGCTTAAATTCAGAAAGTTTTCAAAGAAAATTCAGAGTGGCAAATAACTCTGAAGCAAAACCTAATTTCCGGAACAAAAAATTCATCTCAAGGAAAACCCAATAAGCAAGAGATGCTTGCTTCTACAAAACTGACTCTGTGTGCATATGTGCATGGATGCATGCACGTGTGTGGTTCCTGTGGTTATGGTATAGAAGGCCACTGAATTATCAAACCAGTAATTTTGCCATTAGTTTTTCAGTTTGCTTCTTGCATGCATATTCTGTGGTCAAATCCATTAGTAACTTATGGTGATAAACACCTGGAGTCTATCAAAAACAAAGGGAGTCTTATTCTGTATGTACAATCAGCCTGGCAAACATAACAAGCAAAGACTAACTGCATAATATAGAACTCAAACAGGAATATGTTTTTTATGATGTGCCAGCATAAGGGAGATCAAAGACTAAAGCCAAATAAATAGCAACTGGGTACCGGCAAAGGAAACATGTTTAAAACTTAAAGTAATCAGAAACAAACACTGTGTATGCCAACACCCTCTGAATTCAAAGGAACGTTTTCCTCCTTTTCATAAAATGTTCAAGAGCTGGCAGATTTTCTTTTGGTTTTCAATCTACTATTTTTATGACTGGGAGGGAACTTCATTTCTCACAGACAACGGAATATGCAGAATCATCCCAACACCCCATCATCCACTTCCTATGGTGGTTTTAGGGAGTTACCCCTCTCCCAGCTGACGTCTGATTGAATTTTCCTTGGCTACTCTGTGGAATTTGCCAGCTTACATTAAGCATTTATTGAGCTCGACTCCTTATCTGGAACATCACCTGGCAAAGTGCAACAATCTGTCTGGCACCGGGGGGACAGGCAGAACAAATTTTTCCAGGTAGTACAAGCAGACACCCAGAATTACAGGCTAACAGTTTTGTGGGACAGTTTCATCAAAAGGAAAAAGCCCAAACGACTAATGTTCAGTGTGCTGTTTGCTACCTACAATGTATCTACATAAACAATTCTCAACGACTACTGGTACTAAACAAAAACCTTGCGGTAGCAGGGTGGGGCGGGGGAGGGGAGGCGAGAGGGGGCGGGGAGGAGGACCCGGCAGAGGGATTAGAGGAAAGAGTAGGGAGAAGATGGAAGAGTGGCAATGAATTGACAGGCTGAGCCTGGGGGCAGTTACATCTGTGCTTGATTTGTCAGGGATTTACATTAGTGAAACTTTAACTCTGCAGATGATAAGTAAGATTACACTTACAGAACAAGTTTATGCAAATAAAGCTTAGTCTATGGAGTGTGTAAGTCCAGACACAGCGGATTTGGCAGGTTTTACTGAGGCTGCTGGCTGGGTTTAATAAGTGCATTTACATAAAGGATTAGGACATCTGGAAAAGTAGCATGGTAATTTACTGAGATATAAATAACGTTAATTGAGAGGTCACAGTATGCAAAACACTCCATACATGCAAAAGAAAATCATGGAAAATGAAGGGCCAGAGACATGCATCTTGCTCTTGGTTACATCAAGCTAAGCTGTAACTACTAGCTGACCCATGCCTTTCTAAGGGCCACTTCTCATTTTAGTCCCCACTATAGAACCTTAGTTCATTACAGGTGTGGACATAAGCAGTGCATTTTTCTTTAAAAATCCAAACCCAAAGACAGTGGTTCACATAAACTAGCATCAGGAGACATCCAGAAGTCAAAGGATCTGTAGGAAATTACTTAAAAATCTAGGTAAGATCTAAATAAGCAATGGGTGAGAGAATTAAGTTTTATCCAGTAACTGCTCACATGGCAACAATATAAATCTCTTTTCAGCAACAGAAGTAACACTGAAAAGTATGTGCACGCCTCATTCCAACTTGCTTTAAAAGTTCTGTGATACATGGTAGAATTTTGGTTTTGCAAACTAATGCCCTAGAGAACTGGTAAGAACAAGACAACAAAGAGTTTTCAAGAACTATACAGTACCCCTGGATTAATTTATAGCTTGGTAAGCAATTTTAATTACTTTTTTTATTCCAAAGGGTATAAAATGACTGTTTCTCAGTTTATCCAACCGTTCAGTGGAGCACTATAATGTCCATATGTTTATAATTCCAGCTCTTTCCAATAAATATTATTTTAAAACAATTGAAATGTTGCTTGTATAGAGCTAAAAATAGCTTGCTTGGAGTTTTTTCTTTCTCCAGGTTTTTGATAAGCTTTTCTTAGTTCTGCAGTTTCTCCAAGCTATTGACTATACAAAAACAAAATATTTGTCCACGTGCATACTGACTGAGACATAGCACCATACACATGCCACATTGACATGTACAGGGGAACAATAATGGTAAATTCTTCTGTGGTAATGTACTGCTCTCTAACCCAGTTGTTTAAAAGTCCTCTGTGAAGTGACTTGGCTTTAACTCTTGCCTGAGATTTGTTTAGAATTGCTGCCAAAGACACCAAAGAAATATATATGCACAATACAAATTATTTCTACTACCTGGCCTCAAAATGGTCAGTTTTGCTCCGAAGCAATCCAATTATATCATTGCTATATTCAGACAGAGTGGGAAGCTGGTTGAAATGTGGAGCAGGAGCAGCTGGGTTTGTGTAGTCAGGGGGAATGTTTTTGCTGTGCGTATTGACCTTATCCAAGCAATTCAATATGTAAAACTAAAAGCCAAGACATATAAGCATGAGGTATGAACATACCAGCAGTCATGTTCGAAAGGGATTAGGTTTTGGAAGGCCAGTTCAGCTGTATGCTGCTGCTGGCATCTGTTAAGAGCCTGGGAAAACACTGTTCATGTTTTGGTCCATGAGCCAGATGTATCACTTCATTCATCCTTGCAGTGGGATGTTGATAACATCTGAAAGCAAACAAAGGTGATGATTTGGAGTGACTGCAAGTAGGCATGCAGTTCTCTTTCCACTTATCATGCTCTGCTTTTACGCAACAGACAAGATTATAACATGCCTTAGAAAAGTGGCCATGTTCACTAACAATTACAAATTGTGATCATAGTACAAATGTAGATAAGACTACAACACCCCAAGAAATACAACATAACTTGGTTCTGTCTGTGGACTTCTCATCTGAGGAAATAACATGCCTCAGTAACTTCTTTTCCTCTGGTGTTTATTATAGACAAATGGTAGCAACTTTTACCTATTCATTTCTCTCTGTGGCTGGACTTGTTGGTTCCAGCTAATCACTGGCACAACAGACTGAGGGGAGACCTTCTAGCCTCTGCTGCTCCTCTTTGGCACTCAAGCCATGACCCATTCCTGAGTCAGCTAGCTTTGTAAACTCAGAGTTCAATTTCATGATCTTTGAGAAACATTATAAAAATTATCTGCAATTTACTGTAAACCTCTACATCAAATTCCAGTTACTGTCAACCTATTAAATCTATTTTTAGCCCTGACTGCAGAATGTTTATGTCTAAAAGAATTATTTAAACAAACTGCACACTAACTACCCAGAAGGTTACAGGTAAGATTGCTCTATAAGCACCACAGATATGAGCTAGAGAGGTTTTGTTGCAGAGGGCAGAGTATCACACACCATTGTGATTCATTTTGATTAGGGCTGCCTGCTGTGCAAACTTTTTCTTTTTCACATCTCATGCTGTTTGTTCCTAACGACACTTGGTCAAAACTGTCCCATTTTCCTTGATGTGATGATACAGCATTTTCCTAACACAGTATAAAATGTACTGAAAAGCAGCTTATTCTTCCCTGTCTCTAACCAAGTTAATTGGATATTAGAATTAGAATCATGTTAAGTAATCTCTGTGAAATCCTATTAGCTCCCTTGCTCTCTTCCAGAGTATCTGCTGAATGATACAAAGCTTGTTTAAAAGCTAATCCTTATATACCTTATGAGTTCAGCTGAAGTATTTTGTTTGTCAAAGTAAAAGAGTCTTTCATGCTTCCCATCATCCCCACCACAGGGAAAGCTTACTTCTCCCATGGCACCCTCAGCAATAACCAAGAACAGCAAACTGGAGACACTAACCTCTGCTGCAACCATAATTTTCACAGTTGTTCATGACCTGGGTTGAGAATGTAAATGCAAAAATATACCAAAATCCAAAGCTATAGTTCCCACAGCAGCTATAACTCAGCCACGGTATTTGGAGATACATTGTGGAGTATAGACATAGTAATGTAAAACACTAAAGCTACCTCTGGTTATGGTTGGCTAGGGGAACCATAACTCTGAGTTTCCTCACTTTTGTATTAAGAACTCAACCATAAACATTACTCTAATGTAGCTTTGTGCAATGGGTTTACATTGGCATTGGGAGATGCCCATACAGAAACAGTAGAGAATTACTGTGGTATTCTTATTAAATGAGTAATGCTTTTAGAATAATTGCTGGGTGAAATCATGGCCCCAGTGAAGTCAATAGAGACAGGGTTTTAACTCAGAAATGTCTTATTTTTGTAGGGAAGGAAGCAACAAATGTCCAAGTGGGTTTCATCTTTACTAACAAGGAAACAATTTCATATCTTCCCTCTCTTCAAATCAGGACTCTAAAGGAATAATCAGTTTATTCTAAAGGAGTGATCAGCACCTCAACTAGCAAATGGTTGGGAGGGCACATTGCCTCCCCAGAAAAACTGAAATGTTATTTGGTTTGGTTTGCTTTCCTTTGCTCTTTTCCACAGTAAATACCCCAAAGTGACTATTTTTTCACAGTTATTTGCTAACTAAAAGAAGTTCTTACTTATTGTAACTTTTCCCTGTTCATCAGTTGATGACAGTAGATTAATGATCTCATAGAGTATCAAGCAAATGAAAAAGGGTCATAATTGAAAAACTTTGAGCAGAAGTTTCAGCCAATCTTTGTAATTCAGTTGTTAATTTCTGCATGCTTATTTTAAAGAAGAAAGTGCAATACCATTATTTTTCTTGGAACATTTCTCCTAAGGGATTGGTTTTTAGCTTATTATGACTACATTGCATAAACCAGCCTACTTCCTTATGGAAAAAAAAAATAGAGAGAGAGAGATGGGCTGGTCACAAGAGGCAAAAACTTTTATCTTGCAGTGTGTGACCAGACAGAGGAATGCTGTTTGTGCCAATCTGCCTTGTGTTTTCAGCTGGGAAAGGCACTGTGCAAACTGAAAACAGATGGTAGAGCTGAAAATAGGTGCTTTACGTGTTTGACTCAGAGCCAGCATTTTGTCGTTTAGTTGTCTCACATCTTTGCACTGTGTTATGTTGTGCAATCACATGTGACACACTGACATCAGCCTTACCAACACAGTGTTTTCTGAAACAGGACTCTTGACGCAGTGGGCAAGAACTTGGTGCGTTTACTGTTCTTGGAAAGGCTTCTTCTGTTGGAAGTCACCCTTTGAGGAAAATTTCAGCTTATCCCTTTGGGAATGGCCAATGGTACCACTTGGAGAAATATCTGTTCAAAGACTCTTTGGGGAAGAAATCCAGATTCCTTGGCAAAGGCTGGTGCAAGGAGGGGGTCTGTGGACAGAAGGAGAGGGTGGTCTCTGCAGAGTGTCTGTGAGCCATGCAAATACAGTTCCAGGTCTCTGCCAAAAATATCATGTGGCAGCACAGTATTTTTAGCTGCAAAGGCAGCTATGAGTTCAGTTCTTTCTCTCTTTGCTGAAGCAAGGCTCTTAGATTGCTCTGCCATGTACATGAAATGGTGTGTGTTGGTGAAGATTGCAGTCCAATTATTTAGGGACCAAATCTCAGACTTAGTGCATAATAACCCTAATTAAAGATGCCAGATTTTATTCATGAATCTCAAGTCTACCCAGTTCCATGCTGGTCAGCTGTTACCTCCATTAGAATTCATCATGTGAGCAAGAAAAACAAAGGAAAAAAAACTATAGAAGACAAAGATCACTGCCTGTCGATCTGTGACAATCTTCTTTCATGAGACTATTTCCACCATGCTGTATTTTCCTCTTTCTAGACTGTTTTCAGCATGGCAAAAATACCCTAAAAGAGGAAAACAGGCCTCCAAAATTTCCAGGTAGAAGCTAATGAATACAGGCCAATAACTTCATGATATTTTCTAGTTTAGGAGTTCTGAGCTTGTCTTGCGCAAGAGCCTCTTTCCTCAAGGATGTTTTGGCAAAGTGTGATCTCTCCTTGTTCTGCTTTCCAAACTTTTTGCCATGGGATGCCATTCCCATGATTTCCACATTTCATGGCAATCCCAAACAACATTAAATATTTTCTCCCTTTTACTACAAAAATCAGTGTCAGAAATCAAGATGTTTAAAGTTGAGACTGTAACACAAGTAAGGATCACAGTGCTCCAAATGTCTTCCATGAGTTTCTCTTGAAAGTGCATTTATAACCTCTAAGGTAAAAGTCAGTGGAAAAAAAATCCATCAGCTCCAACAGTGTCACATGTTGGGACAACACAACACAAAACAGTAAAAAAATATCCTTGTACTGAGTCCATCAAACTTAGTAATCAGTGCCACTATTAGCTCAGTCCTCATACAGCCCCTACTTCCTTCCTGCTAGCTGCTTAATACATCTAGAACAAGTTAGAGGAGGAGCTGGCTGATATATCCCCTTTGCTGTCACCTTTACATAAATAAATGTAAATATTTTGTTGCAATTAAGTATTTCCAGTGAAGTAATTTGACCTCTTTAGGCAAAAATATCTCAAAATTACAGTAACTCAAACCAGCTGAGCATGCTCCCCCCAGAATCATCAGTAGGAGTCTGGATGTACAGACAGCTATGCTTACAAGGATAAATAAAGCATACTTGATAGGCTCTGCTTTGAAGAACAAATATATTCATGGCCATTTTACTCCCAAAATAGGGGAGGCTATGCCTGCTGCACTGCAATATAATATCCTCTAGAAACAAAGACTTGCTATGTTTTCTTAACTGTATATTAAAATAGCAAAAAGACTAAGCAACAAGATACGGTGATTTAAATTTCCCAATTGAAAGCTGTTGCATGCATATCTTTTGTAGATGTTTCAGCTAATTGAAGAAATAGAATCAACTGAACCTTAACATAAACCCTTAAGAATATTAGCATTGCAAAAATTGACAGGAAAAGAACCTTGTTTAAAACACTGCAGTCTTCTGTGAGGCATTTTTAGAGGAGCTTTTACTTTGCATTTGACACAGTTTTACATTTATAATTTGCTATGTGATTTTAGTTCTGGGGACTTAAGGTATTGGTATGGTTTTTGTTTAATGTTTTAACTACTCTGCTTATTTATTGATCTCTGATAGAACCTAGAAACAAAATTAAAAAAAAATATTAAGGAAGTTCTAAAGACTTGTTTAAAATGTTTTTCAGAGTTTTAGGTTGGAAAATTAAAGATGTATTGCACAAATGTTAAAGATAACATATAAATTACTCATGACACAGAAACATAAATCCATCTATATAGTTCCAAATGGATTTTCCTTGAGATTCGCATCCACAGAGTTCACCAGCTTTTCCCGCTAGCAATTGCTGCAGGACATGCCATTATCAGAGAAGCAGCCCCTCACAGCCTCAGATTCCAAGCAGCAAAACCTCCACACCTGGAAGAGAGCTGAGAGTTCCTACAGGAAATGGAGCCTTTTGGATGCTGGTCTTCTAAAAGCTTTTCAGGCATAGTCTGTTGGGCTCCAAAGACCTTAAAATTCAGAGTCAAGAAACGCAAAATTGTTGTATAGGTTAAAAGCTAGGCCTTCCTGGAGATGTGTAAGAAGGCTTTTCTTACAGCATAAATATTTGGAGTTCCACTTTAATGGGAACACATTTAGACACTGAGCTATTTATTCCTTCTCTAACCTTTTCCATTGACAAGTACTAATAATTTGTCCAATACCTGTAACTCCCATGGGACAGGTAGAGGTCTGTGGAAACTATTGAAATCAATAGAGCTTTCTTACAGGGACAAGTGCACCATTCTGACCTCTTTCTTTCTTTCTTTTGGAGGCTTTTTGCATAATACAGAAGTATTTTGCAGAGATCTGCTTTCTTTCTTTTTTTTTTTTTTAAGAGAACAATGGTCTTTCCCTAGGGTATGTTTGGATGCCAAAACAAATGTAATTCTGAAAAGCAACTTTGTTTTTTTGTTAAGGATATTCACAAGTTCAGTCAAAGACAAGTTTTTATTTAAGAGATTAATTACTTAATTCTGGTTTGAAATGGCAAATGCATTATTCACTAGAAGATACCCTATTCTGTGGAGAAAAGAGAATTTGCTCTCTATGAAACTGCAGCATAAAACCCCATGATGCTTCAAGCAAAACAAACCCAATATCATACACCTGAAGAAGGAAAAAATACAGCTTGCATATTGTCAGAGTAGTATTTTTATCTCAGCCCAGAGCTAGTGATATTTTCACAGACCTGCCTTCTCTCCTGTTTGTTTCATTAGTAAAAAAAATGGGAGATTTCAAAAATATCTCAAAGGATGTCCACAATTTGAAGGCCAAACCACTTCTGTAAAGGAATGTGAACTATACCACTGTTATGGTGATGTGGTGGTTGAGCTGTTTGATGGTATTGTCCAGCTACACTATGCATGGAAAATAACTTCCAAGAAATTTTTTTTATTTCTCTACCATGCACAGAGTCACTAAACTTGCAAAGTAAGGGTGAAGAGAATTCAGACTGCTTCCTACAGGGCGCAAATCAGGACCAAAAAGTTTTAATTCCTCCGAAATCTGAGGGAATGGTTCAACAGGCCCCAAAAACCTTCCAGAACAAGTAGTACCTACACTCCGTAGATGTAGCTCATGTTGGAACACAAATCTTCTGATGGCTGTGATCAAGCTTCCGCACATGCACAGAAGCATGAATGGATAACACAGAAACCCTGGCTTCTGTGCAAGCAACATCACTGTTTGAATCTGTGTGGGCTGGAATCTCAGCCTTATCCTCTCTGTCTGGTACGTGACCTTGGGCACAGCTCATGCACTTGAACAGCAAGAAACACAGTGCAAAGCAAAGCAGGCATTTTTGCATTTGTTCAAAATCACAGAAGAAAAATGCTAACATGGCTAATCCATGCCTAGAATTTTAAAATATTGTACAGATTGTCATTTCAAAAGACCCATAAGCTCCACTCAGTGCTCAGCATCAGTGGGGAGTATCAGTAATGAAGAAATTTTGCAAGCAACCCAGACATGAAGAATCTCTTCATTATGTTAGGGAGACTGCAGAGGAGTCAGATCAAGCTGAGCCAAATCCAATTCCTAAACTTGATGAACTTCACCTGCTATTGTTAAAAATAACCAGGATAGAAAAAAAGCCTTGTAACCCATTAGGTACAGCATTTAGCTTGGTTTAGCCCTATCATTTTCCTCTGGTCTATGTTTTTCTAAATCACTCTTCTCATATTTACATTTGTATGTTCACTTGTGTCTTTCACAGAGTATACCAAGTAATGTATATATTTATCTAAAATATGAAGATGAGAAAGCAAACAGATTGATTCAGATTGACATCTACCATTTGACTCACATACAAAATGAACATCATATTCTCCCTGTGCTCCCAGACAGATTGTATCATCAAAACACAATGGCAAATTCTGGAAATGGCATACAATCAAACATTCATAATGTAACAGTTTCATTTCACAGTAAGACCAAAAAACTGTCCACGTAGTGAACCGTGGGTGTGATAAGGTCTGGTTTGCAACATGCAAACTGGTGTTCATTGCTCTTGGGAAAGAAGAAAAACTTTCCTTTTGATATTTTTGAAAGGGGCAATCTTAAATCAACTCTGCTAGTTTTATCTGAGACCTGGCGTGGATTTACTCAGATAACTTCATCCAAGTTGTTAGTTGGCCAAGGAGATCTTAAAGTTAAAAACCAGATAATCCAGTAAAACAAAATACAAGGCCTAATTAGTGATGGTAGCTCTGGCCTCATAAGAAAATAATGTGATGGATTTGGAGCACAGATGAGAACACTAGCTCCACAGAAGTGTTATTTCAGCCACAGAAGGTCTTAAATACACCTTTTAAAATGTATAATATAATGCCAGATGGTTAAGCCACATCTGAGATTTTCAGGGCATTCAGTATATGATCAAAGTTAAATGAGAGTAAAATTGCTAAGAACCTGCCATTATAGTTAATGTGAGCACTGAAAAATTGGTTCTTGATCTTGTTCAGAAAAACTCTCAGTGGGTGGCATGTCTGTGAAATAGGTGTTAACTGGATTAGCTCAGTTTCAGGTCATGTTTTTAAAATGAAAATATAGTCCTTTCTAATACTTTAATAAAATAAAATTAAAACAATAGTTTTTTATCTACTAGCCAAACTTCTGAATTCTTGTTATAGTTAAAATGATATTCATCTCTGAATCAAAGTCTGGGTAGTTTAATTCCTGAACATGACCAATCCCTGTCTGGGCAGCTTGGCTGCATTTACACTCTCTTTTCAAATCCTTCCACGAGTGATGGCTAAATTCCTCAAGGTCTCTGATCTAGCACCAATCAATACTGCTGTCTTCAAACATACTATCATTTACAGGGTGAGATTCAACTTTACATTAAGGGAAATAATCTTCAAATAATCACATATAGGTGTTGAAACTGGCCCTGTAGCTAAGGGAGATGTTATCAATGTCATAAACAGTGTCTGAATGGCAATTCACATCAATCCAAATTACACACTTCGGGAATGGTTGATTGCAATTCGGTGTTCCATGCTATTTGAGACACCCTAAGGTGTCTGAAACATACCCATAGAGAAGGTAATGGTGACATGCCTCAAAGAAGAGCTATGATTACCAAAGCTAGCAGCTAGGAGATCAGGCAGGACACTATGGAGCATCTTAAATGGCATGGTTACATGATAGTTGGGCATGGACAGATGAATTCAGTGACTAGTCAACCAAATCTTTCTTTAGACTCCATAGACTGCACTGGTAAGTTCTCTGTTGACCACACTGTGATTCAGACAGTTAGCTCTTGTGCAGAGAGGCATTTAAATGTAGAAACCTTGATCCTGTAGAAGCCATAGTCTTACCCAAGTTGTTAGTCTGCTATGTATAAAGACGTTCAGCTTTGGCTGCCTAGGAGTTCTTAGTTCTCTGCTTGGGCTACATGGGTCCTCTATGGGTAAGCTCACAGTTTGTTGTACACCATATTGGTGTACAACAAACAAATCTCACAAACATAGTTGATAAACACAGAGGTAGTAGAACCAGGTGACAAACATCTGTCCATCCAAAGTAAACATCAGGCCTGCACTAGGGTGCAGATTCTGGACTAAAATCTAGGTTAAAACCAAGGCTAAAAAACCAGATTCTTCCCCTTCCTATGGGCCTTGAAAACAGCTTCAGCCCATATCTGAACATCAAAGTGCACCCATATGGTGTAGAGAGTGTCCACATGGACTCAAGCTCAAGCCCACTCTTGTTTCTCAAGATTATTTATTCCTCTCTCACAGAAAACAACTGCCTATGTGCAACATTGTGGAGTGGAGAGAAAATTTATGAAAAGCAGACAGGACTGCCATGGTATGAGAATGACCATGGGCCATGTCCTTGCTCACCAGTAGTATAAAGCAAAAAAACAGTGGAATTGTCTGGAAGAAAAAATCACCTGGAGCAGAGACATCATGAAGGCCTTATCAAGTGTTTTTATGTTGTCCAAAATAGTTTCCATGATAAAACACTCATGTAAATAACAGGAAATAATACCTACCTTTTGCAAGTGAAAGTGAAAGGTAACAGATTTATTAACTAATAGGGATATAGGTAGTAAAATTTTGCAACTCACCAACTTAAAACTAAAAAAAAAAGTAGAAGAATGAACAGTTCAGGCCTTTATCCTTCCTTGATCATGGATCAGGAAGGAACTAATGAGAACCCACTATTGGACAGGGATACTGTTTGATAACGTGTCACTTATTTAGTGCCCCTGCTCCAGTTGCTGTTTAGTTTGTAAACAAATGCAAACACAGCAGAGCAGGCACCAAGTGTTGACTCTGCAGCCCAAAGGCTGGGTATAAATGTGTTTAAAAGAGATGTCCACTAGACCTTCAGCAGGTGTCCTTCACAGTAGCTCCATTAAGGATCTCACTAATGCCTAATTAAGTCTCCCTACGTCCCTAATCCCGGTGTGGACTTGACTGAAGATTTTTCTGGGTTTATCCCTTGGAGACATGACTTGTTGTAGTTCTCTCATACAGACCTAACATTTTGGTTGTTTATTAGTAATAAACACAGTTATTATAAACATATAGAAATCATAGTTTATGGCTTGAAAAGCAAGTTGGGAGGATTATCTCTTTACTTTTTCACTCTGTTTTTCATGAGATGTTTATATAAGCCCTTAATAATAATTTTCCTCATGAATTTCAGTTTTTAGTGATGCAAATATGTCAAATATGTAGCTAGGACTTTATATTTCTTTCCTCCCTGAATAAAATATTTCTTTTTCAAGTAAAAAACAATGAACAGTATTCATAGGCTCTATTTTTTGCCCTAAAAGGAATTTCAACTTTTCACTAGTAAATAAATAAATATTTTAAAATCATGCTTTCAACATTTGAAAATATCTTTAAACTTCTAGTGAGAAGGAGGAAGAAATAGAATTTCCTCATACACTTGAAAATAAAGCTAGGATGCTTTATTATTTGAGGCTCGAAGTGGCTATGCCTGCCACCTGCAGCAAGATTTCTTAGGTATCTACATGAGTTGCTCTGTACATGCCTATTATGTGCCAGCCTCAGCAATGCTGAGGGGCTTGGCACCTGTGCCAGTGATATCAGGACCATTGCCAAGATCACTTTTGCAGCATCTGACTAACTAGGAGGTCTCAGAGCACACCTCAGATTAGTCCCGGTCCCCTCACAGCGCAGACAACCAGGTGCAGCTCCTACCTCCCCTGGCACTTCTGGTTAAAAACCCCACTTATGTGTGTTATGAGAAAGTTGTTCCACCTCTGTTTCTATCCAGCTCCATGGTATCCAAGGTTATGATTCTTCTTTATCTCTCCTCCTCAAGCTGTTAGACTTTTCATTGCTGAAGTAAATAACTGACCATTGAAGAAAGGAACCATCAAAGCCCTAGGCCGCAAGGTCAGTTGTTGGGACAAACAGCTGGGAAAGGGGAGACATAATAATTGACCTGAGTGGTAATCACCACCATTAAGTTCCATAATTATTACATTACAAACACAATTTTGCTTCAGTGTGAAGCAATTAAAAGAGATCTCCAACATAATGCCATTGGGGTTTAGCATTTTGAGAATTTGTCAAAGTGGAGGGAAATTCAGCTTTACATGCACTCCTCTGCCACACAAAGGCTAGGACAGAGAGGATTGTCCTTCCCTTGGCTATCATTACCTCCCAGTGACCAACAGGAGCTGATGCACTCAGCCAGAATCAGAGACAGACATATGTTCCACACCCAGCAGAGAGGTCCAAGTCCTTGAGATGGGAAGTCTCTTCAGAAAGGCCACATTTCACGATGCCCTCTCCTGGTGGAGCCCCAACCCCAGTCACTGTGTGGTGAGGCTGCTCTCACCATACACCAGCACTTCAGTTTCCCAGATGCAGTAGGTCTTTGGTTGTCCTCAAAATGCGTAGGCCCACTGATAAAAAATTCTCCTGCTTTTCTACCATCTTCTGTCTGTGGGAGAGTGAAGCGAGTGCCATGCTGCTGTTCCTTCAGTCACACTCCTGACAGCTCTGGGTCTCAGCCCATGCATCATGTGCTTCTTTCACTGCCCCACTGGAGAAACCATTCTACTGTCTAGCAGTCCAAGGATGCAGGATGGTCTGCATGTCTATAATCTGCAGTTTTCCCTTACCATTTTTCTTCCCTGTGGCATTGCAATGTGTTTAATGAAGTCTGCAAACTTGCCAGCTGCCCAAGCTTCTCTAATTAGGCACTTACGGTATGACCAGCTTCTTAACAATATTATTTACTTTTCATGAGACATAGCAAGGGAAGGTTGTGTTTCTCTCCCTGCAGAAACCAGTAGCATGAAGGGTGAAACTTCAGGAAATATTACACTGGCTGATTGCTTAAGTTTTAATATAAAGCATACTTGTGTCTGAGCTGGACCTGAGTTTTTCAGCAACCTCAATTCCTGTAAGGATATTTTTCTTTCCATCCTTTGATGCAATTAGGTTTCAAAATATGTCAACTCCTTTGTTTTGCTAGGAGCAAACAAATCAATCTAATTCACAGAGCTCCTTTTCATATCACTCAAGATGTAAGAGGGGAGTCCTCTGTCCCACTGATGCCATTTCCTCCAACAGAATGAAAAAATACAAAACAATTCAACTAGATTGTCAGCCACATAGATGAGCGTGCACACAATTAACAAAGACGAAACAGACAAGGACAGGTACCAAGATGAGGAGACAAGCACCCTCAAAGATAACACTCTCTGTAGGGTAATTTTGTGAGGAAAGCAGAAATCTCCCACTCCTCCCACCACTCATTCTTCTGTTCTCAGCCAGAGCATGGTGCTGGCCTGGGGTTCTGGGACCTACCTTGATGGCATTTCCTTCAGCGGATTAAATTTAGAAAAAGGTGATGCTTTCTTGAAACTGATTGAAATGTCACTTTTTTTCTCAAAACCTGTTCAGCAAAATGAAACCAAACTGTGTTCGGGGATTTCCTGGAACCAATCAATCTTCAACATCCAGTCCCAGAAATGGCAATAAACACAGCTATGGCATCCAAACCACAACTCCCCAGTGAAGTTTCAGAATAATGTAGAGCTGCGTCTTGCTTATCAAACTGAGTGTCTCCACCAGTGCCAAGGAAATTAACTTTGCTGGTCACCTCTGTTACAGCCTTTTCAGGACTTCAAGATTTGGTTATCACCTTACCAGGCTACGAAGCTGCAGTATGGCTAACAACATTTTCCAGTAGTATTTTACCTCAACCAAATAGTAGTCTCAGGAAAAACAAACAAACAAACAAACAAACAAACACTAAAGTTTGTCACTTTTCTCAAATATAAACAAAAAAAATAATCTTCAGATTACTTCATTTTACACCTGTGCATCAACTTTAAAATTAGAAGGTACTGGGAGATGACTTACATTATTTTGGGGATAAAGAAATATACCACAACAAAATTTGGATAGAAAGATAAGATAGGAATTGCAGGGAACCCAAAACTTTTCAATACACTGTAATGAACAATCAGTCAAGCCAATTTATTTATGCAAAAGTACTTGGTTTCTCTCCTCTGCAGCACCTCATGTCAAGGAAGGATTATAGAAATAGCAATTTGTTTCAGATTTACTCTGTCAGATCAGATGCTGATAGCTTCAGACCACCCTAATCTGGGAGAGAAAATGAAGCTTTTTGTTGACAGAAGAGCCACTGGTGATTTTCCTGAGGCACTTCATTGTTTTTGTAAAACCATTAAGGAGGCTGGGGGTGACATGAGTTCAGACTCTTTTGCAAAAACAACCAAACCCACTTCAGATTTACGATTCTGTCTTGGTTTTCTTTATGAGATAGGGTATTCTTCTTAACTCAGATTAAATGCATTTCTAAACACTACTTGTGACTAATACAAAATATTTGGTTTCTTTTCATAGAACACTAAACAGTGGCTTAGCTTTGGGAGCTGTAAATAAATGAACTGCATTTTGAAAAAACTTCAGAGTTTACATCATCTTAACTATAAACTGTAAATGAGGTGCAATGGAAGTTACATCAGATCTTTATATGCCACTTAGAGATAAGGCTTTCAAAGACATCTAAGGAATTTAAATATTCAATTTTATTAATTTTAATAGAAAACTACACTCAGCTCCCTCAGGTAGTTTGAAAAACTTCATCTTAATAGACTGCATTATAAACCCTAAACCTATTAGATCCTTGGATTCATTCCCACTGAGTTTAGGAGAATTAGATCATGCTCTTGTTGCCTTTCCAAGCCATGGCTCTCCTCCATGGGCAGGCAGCAGGGCCTGAAGCACAGCAGCAGGGCCTCAAATGCCTCTCTACTTTGAATCCCCTAATCAGTATTTAGACATTTTTCTCCCTAGAAACAGAGTGAAAAAGGCCACTGCATTGCACAAACAAACTCAGAAACACTGCATGTGACTCAAGCATTACATATTCTGTAAATTTGCATATTTTCTTGGTTGAGGAAGCCAGCAGGTTCTGTAGCCTCTTCACATGAATTGAGAGACTGAAAAAAGAAATCTTGCCAGGTAAGTTCAATGCTGGGAGAATGACTCAGAGGAGAGCATTACATTATTTTATACCAAGGTTAGCAAGACTGTCAAACCACTTACATCAATGGCAAAATGCCTGCTACCTGCTGTGGATCCAGATTGCCCCAGCCAGAGTGTCTGAGCACTGGAGGGAACTGTAAACCCTTAGGCACCATAGGTGCTCTCATAGCTCAGACCTATCATAAACTCAGATCAACACAGAAACTGCATGTCCTCAGGTCTGAGCTACGCTAACCCAGTGTAGATGCATCAAGTCAGGATCTTCAGCCCAGGACCAGGCCCTGGCTGCACAGTGTGTCCACTACCTCCATCATCATTTGAGGGAACTTGTTAATTCTCCTTCTTTGCACGAGTTGGTTCTTTTTCCACAGCACTCCTTGGAAGCATAAGTGAAACTAAAGTTTCATTCATACATGAGGTTTAAGTTTGCTTTTTCATCATAGGAACAATGCTGCTTGAGACTTCAGATGACATAATGTTGAACATTGCAAAAATAAGAAAATAACCACAAGTAGTTTTAAACCAAACACAAAATTATATTAGTTGCACTTGAATTTAAAGCCAAAGTTTTGATTAGGGCTCCATTTATTGGCAATTCTGGGAAAAAGTTTCAGTATAATCCCCAGTTAATGAAACCTTTGCTAGTGAATTTCCTTTGTCAACACTGCATTTAATGTGAGAAGTGCTTATACCTGCTAGATCATCAAAACCTGCAAACCTAATAGACTCAACTGGAATGTAAAAAACACAGAGGATTTTCATAAAACTTTAATAAAAGTGTTTGGCCTAGAATGGTGTAGGGTGATTCCTTTGAAACAACTTTACCATTACTGTTCTCCAGTTTCCAAATGCTTTTTTTCACCGTGAAAATTGACAGACAGCTATGCTAATATATATATATATATATATGTAGTAAAGTATTTCTTGGAAATGTTATATTAGTTAAACAAAAAAATCAGTTGTAAAATCCCTAGAAACGTAGCAAAGCTGAGCCTGAGCTTTAGAACCTTGTCCAGTTCATCACTTACAGAGTCAGATAGATGCCAAGACACAAATAAACTGGCTCAAGAGTAAGGCAATCTTGACCACTGCTAGCAAGCAGCCAGAGGAGAAGCTGGTTTAGTTCAATGAACTGGTAGGCTTCCCTACTGCAGTGCCAGGTTTTTCTCAGTGTCATAATGCACAGTGCCTGACAGAGAATCAATCCAATCTCATCTCTGTCCAGCACATCCATCCAACTCCAACACAGAAGCTGTTTGGGTTTAGCTGGACGGGGGTATCTGCGTCAGAGGCAACTTAGAAAAACTATCTTCCATTAAAGGGCATTTTCCTGCATAGTTTTGTGAGAATTCTGTGCTAAAGGTGAAGTTGTTGGTCCAATTCGCATGTCATTAGTAAAATCTCAGGGGCTATCTCTTGCTGTTAGCATTATTTATGGTATGGAAAAGGTGTTTTCAGAAATTTGACAATCAGTATATGGTTCTTCTTTCCATAACTAGAGAAACTGTAATTTTGTAATCAGCCTCAACATTGCTTTGTTTCCTCTAGTCTGATGAAATTACTCTTGCACTATTGTGTCATTGCCATAACTGCTTAACCACTTGAACTTTAGGTGCTGCCTTCCTCTTTCTTCTACATGAATTATGCAGTGTTGGGGCAGGGGGCAGGAGACAGTTCCTGCAAGTCTCTCCAAGCCAGGGAGTGCGAGAGAGAGACTTCTGTTCACTCAGAGGGATGCGTGGTGAAAACCTGTTTATTGCACAACCACGAGGGCTTTAAAGGCTTCTGAGGGGAAGGTGTTGGAACTTGGACAGGATTGGGTAACGGCTACAAAAGGGGAAGTGACCTGTGCACTTGGCTAGCCAATAGGGGAAACAGAAGGATCAAACCCAATAGGAACCCAGGGATTAGGGATAGACGGGTGAGATAACCAATGGGGTTAGGACAGGGGCGGAAACTGATAGGAGAGGCAGGCACAGCACCCGCAGCCACATGGGCATCTCAAGGCAGAGCGATCTCAAAGAAAGGGCCACCCTGGCCCTGCCCAGTGGGATGGCGCAGCAGGTCCCAGCTGCTGCCATTTGGCAGCAGCTACCGCCGCCACAGTGGCTGTGTTGGCAATGCAGGCAGGGGTGGGACACCGACTGGGCAGGGCGGTCCTGACCCAGGAGACAATCCCTGTGCCCAATGATGAGTCATCGGCAACATAGCCTCAGGGGAAACACAAAGGAGGGGTGACAACCGTGCGAGAGGTGACAATAAAACCTTTAGAACTAAAACCGGTACAAGTAAAATGTAACTCTCAAACTCCCACAGCAACATCTTTCGTGTTTGTACCTGGTACAGTCCGAGCTGTTTGCCAGCGCTGTTCTCCTTGTGGGTCTATGTCAGAGCTTGTTGTTTCCATATTTCATACTCCAGTTTGTTCCCCACACATGAAGCCATCTGCCACAAGGACTGGGGATCCAACAGTGAGGGAGACTTTTAAAGAATTCTTCCCGCTGCATGTAGCATGTACTGAGACAGGACTTTGGAAATTCAATTAATGCTTCCATGAACACAAGCAATGTGTGAACGTGCCTGTGGCTGTGTACTTCTCTATGAAACCTTAGAACTAGGATTAAAGTGACTTTCAGGTCAAGCTGGATGATTTCACTAAAAAAGAAGCACTTTATTTTCCATTTAAAATTTTAAACTCTTCATTTCAACCATGTTGACTTTGTATTCACAGAAACAGGAATGCTCATGGAAACAGTATTAAAAATATTTTTAAATACTCAGGAAAAGCAAATTTTGAATCCCTACAAAAAATATTTGCAGTGGAAATCTCGTTCCCCTCATCCAGTCAGGAAACAGACATGCAGCATATACACTGCACAGCCATTACAGGTGTTTGAAGTGTGCCAAGAACTACTCATAAATTAACTGCAGACATAGAATACTGTAAATAAGTTTGATGAATAACTAATCAAAATCTTCTCAATGGCAACTCAACTGAAAAAAAAAAGTGGAAACATTTGTTAGAAAAGAAAGTATTACAGACTGCATTTCTGGCCTGACTGCCCAGTTAGCCGAACAATTGTGTTTCGTTCTGTCAAATATATCCTGGCAACCTTTTGCTTTGCTTTTCTTCCGGTTTACTTGTCCTATTCCTAGTTGAGCTTCTCAGGACAGTGCTGTCTGAGTGGAATCCATGGGGCTGCACAGTGAAAGTCCTAGGAAAACAAGGGAACTGTCCTTCACCAATGACAGGGTACACTACTATACCAGCACACAGATTTTTTCCTGATTTATTGCAAAGTCCCCTTCTCACATTCATGTTTGAAGTCTCCATTTTTAAAAACACTTATGCTCATGTGTAATTTTCTCTCTTTGAAATGTGTCTTAATGTGGTGCAGACCTGTGACTGACGTTAAGCATGCAGTAAGCTTGCTTTTCTATAGAAATGCTTTCCTGAATTTGAGCTTAAGCACCCAGTTACCAGACAGAAAAACAGATTCATAACCTCTTCTGTTTCTAGTTTATTCCAGTTAAAATCACCACAGTGCTGTATATCTAATACTGTACAACAAATCATATCCTGAAAAAAATCATATTGTTAGGTTGGTATCAAACATTAGAAGAGTAGAAGCCAAAGGCAAGATACCTGCAGCTGGGATTTGACTCAAGCATAACATCACTCTCATCTTCATTCTTGTAGCCATGGGTAGAAGAAATGCAAATAAAACAAAAGACTTCAGGGAGAGATGATGTGCCCATCAAACTTCATACACATTCCTTGAAGCATGGCCTCCATACAAACCCACACCAAAGCCTGTTCAATGTCAATGAATTGGGGGTTTGAATTCTTTTCCAGAAGCATCACTTTCTTTATTGATGAGGAGAAAGAACCATACACCTGCTAACAGACAGTGCTATCTAAGCAAGAAAGGTTATCTATCTAAAATATCCTGGAATCTCAAACTGCAAAAGTTTTCTTTCTTTCCCACATATGCAAAGTTTTCTGTGATGTAGTAGGGTTATTTTGAAGTTTTTCTACAGGCTGAAAGTTCAGCAATAGTGTAAATCTCAATTTAAATTTTGTTCTGGTGAATAAAGGTAAATGGATTCCTGAACTAGAAATAAGAAGTTGTCTCAGAATTAGATTATTTTCACAAATAGAACTGATCCATCAGAAAAAAACAGTATTCAAAAGAAATGAATGCTGTAAGAAAAATCATGAGGAAAAGATTAAATGGTAAAACCTGAAGTGCTTCTTAAAAATAATTTATTACATTATGAGAAAAAGGCCCAAGAACACTATTCTATAGCTAAGGGTGAAAATAAGAAAGCTGCAAATGAAAGTGACAAATCCAAGACAGGGATACAGCAAGCAATACATGGTACAAAATGTGGAAAATTGATAGGGAAAACCAAAGATGTTCACTTCATCGGGCTAGCAATAAAAAAATTACACTAAGTAAAAAAGCAAATAAAATATAGAATGAGATGGCAGAGTTGAGAATATGAAAAAAAAATGTTCTGAAAAAGCAAAATCAATAATTTTCTTCTCTGTTTTAAAGACCAAGAAAGAAGTGATTCTTTCCAGTGCAATTGTCACTCCCAACATCCCCTATGGAGGAATGTTTTCTCCCTAGATGAATTGTACTCCTTTTCTTAAAGGAGAAATTTCAGATAGCCACATACAAATGGGTACATCTGGAAATAAGGGGTGGGTTGGTGTCATACAGAACCATGGAAGTTACAGCCTGGAAGGAACCAATGCTTCTAGGGACCAAGAGGTCAGTATGGCAGACTCTGTGTGGCCCTCAGAGACACAGCACAAGTTCTCAGGCTGCTTTTATAACAAAAGGGGTGAATATGGGGGTAAAGTATAACAGGGTAATTAAATAAAGCAAAGGAGAGTGTGAAGCCATCATGGCAGGAGGTACAAGAGGACAGAGAGCAGGAGAGAGTCACAAGCTCCTTCCAAAGTTGATCATGTACCACCAGAATGGTAAGCTGATGTGGGCTTATATGCTGATGTGCCCTCAGCACTTGAAATGTTTATGACATTTTAAAATACTAAGAAATACTATAGTCATAAGTATAACATAAATACATGTAAATATCATAAATTCCTCTTGCTTCGAGCCAACACAAACTCATGGACTGTTTGCCTGAGGAAAAAGAGACCATACACTTAGACTAACATGGAAGGCAAGGGATTTCTCCATCTGGGAAATGTCTTGTGGCTTAACCCCTTACACCAAGAAAAGCTTTTTACTATTGGTTCAAAGCAATCTTCCTTAGGGCCCTAATTCAGAAGCCTGTCACAGATGACCCAAGTGAAGGAAAACAAATCCTCAGATAACCCAGAAAACTGCTGCTCAAAGATTGGCCCGGGAGGGGCCTTTTCAAAGCCCTCAGTTTTTAAGCCCTGAGGGGTGACAAGCATTTCCACTACTCTCTGATATTGCCCCTGTTACTGTCTGTCTCATCACTGTATGCTCTGCCTGCAAAGTCTCCACAACAGCTATGGCACCTTGGTTTATGTTGGCATCTTATTAGTGCTGCAGGACCATGACCTGTGACCACACTATCCAGATGCTGTCATCAGACTGGAAAGTAAAGTCTGCAGGTGTAGCACTGCTATCAACAGGTGTTGGCAAGGAACGTAAAGAACAAAACTGTATAACTTGGACACAGCTATTTCAGAGGCCAACATAAATTACAAGTATCTAAAATATCTGCCATGTCTCCAAAAGAGAGAAATTATACAAAAAGACACACAACAGTGGATCAGAAAGAACACCAAGAGCTAAAACGGGGGGAAAATATTTCTCAAGAGGCTGAGATATTAGCATACAAAACAACTATCTAAGGAAGTAATATTGCCTTCAATACTATGTTCAACTTGTGTTGGACAAAACCATTTCTTGATACACAATAACAAACAATTTTGTACTGTCAAAATAATACATGATGCAGAATTTTTCTCCTCTGGAGCCGATAAATTTAAGCAGCTATATCTTTTTTTTCCATTCACATGTAACATGACATGAATCTCACTCTGCTTTGAATGCACTAATTCTTCAGAAATATTGTCCAAATAGTCCAGATATACTTTCAGCAAAAAGTATGCTTGTTAATGGCTCACATTAACTAATATATGCTCAAAATATCAGTGAATTTCTTTGACTCTGTTTCTATTTGAGAAACATATTTTACTCTTGGGGGAAAAAAAGTTATTCTTGGTTAGCTAAATACTCCACCAAATTTTTTACTCTTATATCCATGAAACTTGCAAGAATCGCTTGCAGTTTCCTTTGCACAAGGAGAGAAGCAAAAAGTCCTGTCTTTTCACCTGACACCAGTTTACTTTAAATTCTAAGTTTTATTTTCTATAATCAAGATTGCTTTCATCACAGAGAAGTTAAAAAGAAACATTTTAATAACTACAGTCACATCAGCAGAACACAGGAAAACAGGACATGGGGAAAATACATTAAATCATATATTTTCTGACTTGAATATTGACATGTGATTATTCTAGATTGAATTTTCATAGCGCATACTTCAATGCAGTTAAATCATTATTAAGCTTTTCTAAAAAATCTAGTTTCAATGTTCCATGTGAACAATTTCACCATTAGACTAGTCAGTGTTAAGCTTTTTTGTGAGCACAGGATTAGCACAGAGCATAAATTCTTTGCCAGCCTCTGAAATCCACTGAAAGGCTACACTTCTGCACTGTAAGCTGTGTATCACAATTACCTTGTATTTAAGCATTATTAAATTTGCTGGCTTAAGAAAAAAAAAACAAACCAAAACAAAAACCCCACAAAGAACAATCCCTTTTTACTTTGAAAAATGAAAGATTTTATTAGTAAAATAACTTCTTGCAGTGCTTGAGTTTTTGAGTTCAAGTCCATCAACTTGAACTAGTGCTCAAAGGTAAGACTGTTCTCACAAATGCCCAAAGAAGTGGTTTGTGTCTGGCTGAAAAGAACCTTCTTAGTAGAGTGAAACCTAAACCAGATTTGTTTTCTTCTCTGGCAGAGAGAAGGAAAAAATAATTATTGCATCCCTTTCTTAAAATCCATAAAAGTGTGTCAATAGGTTCTCATCACATTATTTTGCAGAAGTACAAATAATTTTTCATAGGTAAGTTTTCCATTTATATTCAGAATTGTATAGTGCCTGTCCCGGTTCTAGCCAGGACAGGGTTCATTTTTGCAGTAGCCAGGAGAGGGCATGGCTAGGACAGGGAGGTTGTTCTGTACCACCTCATGTCATTGATGGGAGAAGTGGAAAAGCTCTTTTCTGAGTCATCCTAGTGTGGCAGATGGAGGGGTCAGATGTTGTGGGAGTTTTCCTGTGTGAATTGTTCACCTCTTTCTTATAACCTCTGTCATTACTATTGTTGTTCCTTTTCTTATCTCATTGCAGGTTCAAGTAAATTGTTTGTATCTCAACCTGAGATTTTTAGGTTTTGTGTATCCAATTCTCGTCTCCATCCGACTGCAGGGGGAGGGAGAACCAAGCCACTGGCACACGGTTTGGAGAGTCTCAGTGGGAGCACTAAGTTGGGGAGTACCATTCCGAAACCACGACATGGCTCCATTCTGTTTCATGCAGCTGTTACAACACTAAAACAAGTCATTGTCCACTATTTATCGATTCAGAACAACCATGAAGTACTGCCCGGTTCTCCTAAATCAAGCTACTTGGCCTGATACAATAAAATAAATAACAAATATATAAACAAACCCTGAAAAATATCACTGTGAAACTTGTAGAATTTCAAGGAGACTTCACAACAAAATTATTTTCTTTCTACTATTTCTTTTGAAAATAAAAAACTGGAGAGCTTCTAATCTATAAGCACGTTCTCAACAAAGATGACTTCACATTACAGTAGATATATTTATTAAAATATTGATTAAAATGACAGAATATATTAGCAATTGTTACATAAAATTTCATCTCTGAAGAATGGATTTTCAAAAGAAAACAATGTGCATATGAAGTATTTTTACCTAGCTAAAAGGTGAAAATTAAGATGTTGCACTACAGCTGCTGTGCTTATTAAGAGCCAGCCTGTGCCACATGGTCCCATCAGGTAGTATCTGAATTCCTTAAGTAATCCCACTGAATCCAATGGGAAACCTGACAGAGTAAGGTACAACTGTTGTTATTAACAGTGGTAGAATCTGACCTTAAGGTCATTTTAATAAGCATACTGGTGACTCACTATTTCCTAAGGATCCCTTTTCATAATCCCTTCCATAAAAATGAGCTCTAGAAAGATATAGTTTCTCCTGTTCCAATATTCCAGACAATTGGAAATCCTGATGAGAAGAAAACATCGGCTGCTTGTTCCAGTGATGGAAATGCCCAGCAGAACATCTGTACAGCAAGAGACACATAAATGATGACATCAAACCGTCCCTTGTGGGTCAGTCCTCAACCTGCCCTGGCTTTGCACTGCTGACAAACCAAGACTCCAGGTCAGTCATTGTCCTCCCAGTCTGTATGGCAATTACCTTACTGGGTGGAAAGACACATCTGATGATACTGTTGGCTTTGTCAAGACAAAAAAGTTCCCAAGTCCCTGACTTAGGGACTGATGCAGGGACAAAAACCTCACAATTTTGGAGTAACTTCTGCCCTTGAAGCTTCCCCATTGATGATGGATGACTCTCACAGCCAACAGGCTCTTCTGGATCAGATACCCACAATGGAGTATGGGACTTGTATTTAACACCCACAGGCTGTTAAATACAAGTGCCAAACACAGCTGTTCCCCTCCAGTCCCTTTACTGCTGTGTCTCAGCCTAGATGGTGAAGTTGGAACTTCCTCCCAGTTATCAAGCTACTTTTTTCCCAGTGTCATAAATAAATTTAATATTCTGAGATAAATACACAAAAATATCAAACTATTCCTTAAGTAACAGTTTAAAGTTCTGCCATATCAATGAAAAGCATCTTCCAAACTGTAGTAATGTCTTATGCACAAAGAATTGTTGATAGTATTTTAAGTATTTGGTTTATTCTCTCTCTGCATTATCTTCTAGCTGTTGTCTCCGTGCAATAAGAAAATAGCACATGGTTTACGTACTGACCTGTCAAGCTTAGAAGAAATGAAAAAGATACAAACCAAATGGTGCTGTTACTGATAAAGTACTTTAGGTTTGAGTACAAACTGTAATATCCTACAGAGATTACTATAAGCATGCCAGGTTTATAGTTATTCATTATTATGTTTCTGGGAAAATAAACCAATATATCTTGATAGTTTTAAATACCTATTAGATCCTCTGAATCACTGCTGATTATTTAGCCTATATTTCTGTCACTGTATCTCAAAATTAACTGAGAGGGAGCATTTTGAATTTGTAAAGTTATAAGAAAAAATTGCAAAAATAACTTTTTTAGCCTTTAAAAGGACACTTAAACACTGACTGAAGCAGACTCCCATCAAGAGACCAGCCAGAACAAGAAAAGCACGAACAGGAGACAACTGACAACCAATTTGAACTGACTCTCAAGCATCAGCTATCAAACAATGCTCTCAGGATCTCACAGGTTGTATTTCCCATAATGGGAAATAAAAGTCAGTCGTATTCTGCTCATGTGAACAATTAATTTTGGTCACAAGACTCAGAAGCTAAAGATTTCTAGCAAACATAGGTACTTATAAAGTGGTCTTTTAAACTCTGCTCTTACGTTGGCCTTGCAGGAACAACTTGGCCCACCTCATTTAAAGTGTAAACACATCTCTCACTTGTTAGAGAGGAAAGGGTAAATTAATTTTCCAGTTTTTCTTTTGTCTTGCAAAGGTGGAGGAGAGGAGAAGAAAACAGCCCTTGCATAAAATTCTTTAGCAATATACCTGAGTAAGAAAAGATGCCAAATCAGTTCAAAGAAGTAGTCCACACACAAACACTGAGCACAATTACAGAGCAATTCATGTTAACTGAGATGATTTTAATGGATTTCAGAGCAGCACATCATGGCCTGGCTTAGAATAGGGAACAGACACTATCCGGGTGGACATGGAAAACATTGCTGAGGAGATCATAGTTTCAGTATCAAGACAGAACACGAGGGAAGAAAATGAGTGTATAAGACGAATTTTGGAAAAAAAAAAAAAGAAGAGGATAAGGCAGACAACAGATGGGTAGTTCATAGAATAATAAGGAGACCCCACTGGCATAGGTGGCTTCCCTGCACACTCTCCTTTCATGCTGTTTGGGCACAATGGCGTCAGTTGGGGTATCCAAGAGCTAGTTCCCTCTACAGACCCTCGTCTAGTCCCTGGTGAAACCCTTTGGGCATGTAACCACCTCTGAAAATCTGAGCCTGTGCTGTCTGCAGACATGGCTGTGGAGAAAAGTGAGGTACAGTCTGGTAAGAGTAGCAGTGAAAAGGTAAAAATTTATTAATCTATTGCCTTCATTTAGAGCTCACTCCAGCTAACCTGTCTTTTCTGCTTCTTGAGGAATATTTATGTGATTGCTAAAGAACTGATGATTATTTTGTTTATCACACACAGCAGCTCTCATTGAAAGGATATAACCAGCATCCCTTGGCTCCAGTTCTCTGGGGATTTGTACAGCTTTTATAGCCCTGAACCTCTCTTCTTTCTGAAGGCAGGACTTCCCAAGAACTGCATGTTTAATACACAACATTAACTTTGATGAAACAGTCCATGACCAATTTCCTCCTTAATGTATGCAGCTCGTTAACCACGACAGTTTTATGTTTATAATTCAGCAATTCTACTGGGGGAAAAAAACCCCACAACACCAAAACCAAACAACATACCTAAAACCTGCATTAGGTAGAAGGGTACACTCTGAACTCAGCTCATGGAGCACATCCAGTTTTACATAGCTGCATCTAAGATCAAGTTTGGATTCCAGCATTACCATGAGATTCAACAAAACCTTGAGGTGGGACCTGCCAGTAGTAATGAAGGCTGAGAGGACTAAACCTCACTGAGAGGTCTACTGAAAGACTCTCTGCAGCATGCCCAGCATCCTTGGTAGCTTCTACAGGTAATCCTGTGTTCAGATTTCCATCTACAAACACTCAGATATTCTGAACTCTCAGTGTGCTAGCCATGCCCCCCANAGGATGAGAAAAGCAACACTGGGTTTAAAGTTTCTCAGAAGTTCAGCCTGGAAATTGCACTGGGGCTAATGAATCAGCCCAGACCCCCCTCCATCCTCAGCCAGATCTGCATCCAGCATTCCTCTCTATGTTTACAGCTGGGGAGAAATTGAATTACCTACACTGTATTATTTTAGCATAAATGAACAGGAAGACTGCACCAAAATTGATGACCCAGCGGGTATTGCCCCTCCCTGATTGTACTGTATATTCAGAGCTTTCTAGACTCAAATTTATTGGTTTGTCAGAAACTTTGGTTATTTTCATCAAGTTGAGTTTTACATTAAACATTCCTCCACTTAATTGGAACCATGCGGACACATTTGGGCAGCATCCATATTCCTGCTCAAATAAAAGGGGTACTTTGTTACAAATTCAGCATACTTTGCTGTTAAATTATATTTTGCTAGCAATTACAATTAAATATGAAGTTCACACTTAATAGTACACCTTGTAATGATGTGGGAGCAGTTCTCTTTCCCTGAACATCATGCGTGGGTGGGAGAAGGGAGAGCCCTGCAGCCTCATTTTAATAATGAAATAAACAGTTCTGCTGGTGAGTAATTCAGGGATTTTAAAACAGGGCAGTGGCAGGATGGACATAGTTCAAGAAGCTTATTTAACCCTCTCACCTGCTACTTCTAGCTTGCTCAGGAATTTCCGCCATCCAACCGCAAACAGAGAGGAACAGCACCAAGAGATTTGGGAAGAGGTCAGGGGGTTGTGCAATGCCCTTTTTTCCCTTGCTTTTAGTCCCCTTGTGAAAATTGTTGGGGATAGAAAAGTCAAGTTTGCAGAAAGTTTTAAAGGTCTCTTTTTCTGCCAATAGGATTCTGAATTTTGAATAACAACAAATTTCTAAAAATGCTCTGCTTTTCTGGCATTTGTCTTGAAAAACAGGTAATGTTGCTCTGAAAATTGAGATTTCATTTTAAATTTCATTTGTGGTTTTATACATTTATGCTTGTTCCTGTTAGTCATAAGGGTGCCTGTTATAGAAGGGTATGAAATGGTATCATTAGAAGATGGAGACATGTAACTATGGAAAAGCAGATTTGATATGATAGTCAGTACAAAGCAGGCTCTTTTAATGTGAAATATTTTAACTATTACATGTTATGGTGGTATTTCTACTATCCTAAGACATGTTTGTGCTGACATCTCATGGAATTACAGAATACAAATGACAATGAAAAATGCAATTATAAAACTTATAGGAAAACTTTCTCATTCTATATTATTTTTTCTGAAAGCAGTTTTAAAATTTTATTTGTACTGAGAAAAACTTATGAAAGTTCTAGTAGTCTAGGCCTGAGGAGACACTGGGATGAAATCTGCTTTACTAAAATGAAGAAACCCCAAGATTAACCTGATGAAAATATTTCTGCCAAGGTCGAGCTAATTTCTGAGTCTTTGCCCTTAAGATGTCTTGCTGTCCTGCAAATGAACCTAATTTCCATGCTGTCCTTTATGTACAGTTGATACTGCCCAGCTACTGTCACCCAACATTCAATCCAAGGCATTTTGTGCTTTCCCTCTGCTAAGACAGGTTCAGTATGTTTGAAAGACACCTGCATGCATGTCCAACTCAGAAGAAAAACAAATTATGAGACTGATGCTGTGTCAGCAATAGAAAGAAGCTGCCCTTGGTGATGATGGCAGCTCATTACATTTGTGGGAATACATTAGTGGCCAGTTGGAGATGTAAATTATCCTCGTTTTGGCTGGGATAGAGCTAATTTTCTTCCTGGTAACTAGTACGGTGACATGTTTTGGACTTTCTATGAGAATAATGTTGATAATATATGAATGTTTTTAGTTGCTTCTAAGTACTGTTTATACTAAGACAAGGACTTTCCAGCTTCTTATGCCCTGCCAGCAAGAATGCTGAAGGGGCACAAGAAACTGCAAGGGGATATAGACAGGACAGCTGACTCCAACTGGCCAAAGGGATATTCCATCCCATACGGCATCACACTCAGTACATAAACTGGGAAGAAAGCTGGCCCAGAGCCACTGCTCAGGAACTGGCTGGGCATCAATTGGTGAGTGGTAAGCAATTGCATTGTTCTCCACTTGTTTTCTATATTTTTTCATTAATGTTATTATTTTCTTCCTTTTCTCTCCTACTAAACTGTCTTTATTTCAACCCACAAGTTTTCTCACTTTTACTCTCCCCCATCCCACTGGTGGGGTATTGAGTGAGCAGCTGGGTGGTATCTAGTTACTGTCTGAGGTTAAACCACAACATGCATGTACCACGTGGGCTCTGGGGACAGGATTTATGTCTCCAGACACACGTCTTCCACACTGAGACTGGCAGTGCATACCACAGAAATCTGCACCAAGCATCTCCTTGCTGAAGTATGGAATTTAAAGAACTGTTTTCCTTCTTCAGCCCACACATGTATCCCATTTGTTTCCACCATTGCTGTGTTGCCTAAAATGCAAGACAAGAACTTTCCAGACAATATTAGTATGGATAAAATAGAGAGTGAGTCCTGTAATGAAAGCACTTTCAGGTGCAACAAAATACCTAAGTGCACAATTCAATGTGAGGTTTTTACAAATTTATAACACTACTTAATTATTATATCTAATGGATACATCTAACCCAAAAATTGCCCGTCACTGGGGTCATTCTCAGGTCTGCCCCTTTGGAGCTTCTCCAAGGGGTTTGGGCCTTCTGTCTTGCTTTGACTACAACGTATCTTCAAGGTGCACATGTCCCAAACAAGATGTCCTTACTGAAATCTTTTTCCTTGAAAAGAACGTGAAACAGAACTTGAAGAATGTGGCACAAACTGTGAGAAAGAGGTTTAGTAACTATTCTAAAGTGTTGGAAACTATAGAGCTATATTAAAATCTACAAATATATAAAAATCTTAAGGATCTCAAGGCATGAGTTGTTTCTGCGTAAAGCAAACTTGGAGAAGCCCGCTCCATGTAGGCATAAGTGTTTCAGTTCCCTAGGATGGGGAAATTAAATAACTAGCTACAGAAAGCATCACCCACCGTATTTCTGATATTGCAACAAGGAATTCAACCTACAACAGCACGCTGTTCTCACTGTAGAGCCTGCCTTCCCTGGAGTGAACTTCTGAACTCTTCTGGTTACCTCCAGAGCTGCCATCTCTCCTGGGGTTGGTCATCCACAGAGCTAACACCTCTCCTGCGGGTCCTGGGGATAGCAAACCACTTCACCAGGTTTAGCCTTTTCTGCTTTTACTCTCCTTTTTGCCCATGCAGCTATTATACTGGTAAATACTGGGGAGTTCATTTGTTTCAATTACAGGGGAGTGAACCTTGTGGTCTTTGATGGACTGAAGATCCCTTGAAATACTTTGGGGGTTCCCAAGCCAGTACCAAAACAGAAAATACTTTTGCTTGATACAATGTACCTTCATGCTTGCCTCATTGCACTGCTTTTCTGTTGCAATTTCATTTCAAACTGGGAAAAATATTTTTTTATACTGAGTTTTTTCTAAAAAGATGACAAACATGATTGCACAATAGCATATTGGACTTTGGAACCTATGTTGTTTGACTAGTTTTGAAATTTTACAAAATAATGATCCTTGAAACATCCACAGACAACCACCACTCTGTCATGAAGTCCTGGCAGGTCCCAAAGGACTTCCAAGGCCAGCACCTCATGGTTTATTTTCAAAAAATTCTCTAGTGTCATGGTCCAGCTCATGCTTTCTCCAAAGGTGGCCAGATTTTCACAAAGGCAGACAGCACAAGAAAAGTGCATCTCTAAAGACAAACCCAGAAAAGTTCTACTTAGGCTGAAGCACTGCGTTTCTTTCAGGGCTTGAATCTAAGTTTCTGTCATCCTGCCAATATGTCTGAAAAGGTATTGCACAGAAAATGAGGCTGTGTTGCAGTAAAAGATGCCTTCTGCTCTTTAAACAAGTTCTCTTCAACAACACATATTCTCATCTGTGCATTTTTAATAGAAGCATAATTTTTGTCATATGTTGTAATGAATAGCATGCAACTAAATGGTGCGTATAAGACTGTAATTCCATCTGGGAGTTTGTTGACATTGATAAACCACTTGGGTTTTGCTTTTGTGGTTCATACCATTACAGCAGCTCAACAGGATTACAATCCTGTTAGGTATAGCTGGTTGTAGGCATTATACCATATGATAATGATTGTATGTTTTCTTAAGGAAAAATATTTAAAAATGTAATTGAAAATTCTCATCAGTGGTCTGATAGTATGGTATTAAAAATTATCTTTATGTTATTACCTGAGTAGCTAGTTTATTTTACTTAAGATTCCTCATCTCGGACAATGAAAATACTGTAGTTGGATTTAATTATATCTTTATAATTAATGTGTTGAGAGACCAAAGCATATCCCTTGTTATTTTGTGGCATGACTACTTTATAGGATATGAAAACCAGAACATTGCACTGCCCATAAAGGAAAGTGATGCAGAAAAGTCTAGTACCTTCATAGTCTAAACGGAGTTAAACAGATGCAAACAGTAAAAACCGTGGTTTTACTTTTTTTTTTCTTGAATTTCCAGTCACTAACAGTGGCACTGACAGGAATGGTTTAAATTCTATAGTAATATTTATCTTTAATTCACTTATAATTAATAGATCAGCCAAACCATGTATGCATTTCCCTCAAAACGAAGCTTATGTTAAAACATATTTCCTTCCTGTCTGCAAGTAAAGGTGCGAAACCTGTGTGAACAGGAGTTTTCATGCTTCTGCACTTTACTCCCAGTTTGTCTGGATCACCATGGGTTTTAAAAATTTCAGTCATGCAGCCTGTTTCTAGCGTGGCCTCACTCTGCTATTTGCCATTTAGTTCACAGTGAAATAACTGCACTAATGACTTCAGCAAAGCCCAGATGTTCTAGATTGGATGGAGGGGAAATATTTCTGATCTAAACTTTTCTACTTATACAAACTACTGGATATGACCAGCACTGCCTGACAGATGACTGGAGCACGAAGTCTGATATCCTGCTGTTTCACTCTGCCCACTGCGCTCTGTGGAAAGGTTACTACCAGTAACACCCCAAGTAATGGATTTCCAGATTTCACTTTTTGCACCAAGCACCACTGGCAGGATAATCACTGGGATGGGTCACAGTAGCACACAGGCACAGGGCACACAGGACAGAGTGCAGCTACATTTATTGGACTAGATAAACTTTAAAGGTTGCTTCCAATACAAAATATTCTATGGTTCTTCCCCTTCCCACTGATGGCTTCACCAAGCTGCTGCTCACCTGGCATCCATACACCAGCCTCAGGTGACTTGCTCCTCCTTTCAGATATTTGCTTTGGTCAGACACAGGAACTCTTGAAAGCTATGAGAGAGCAGAGGTACTCACATCATCTCCAATCAGTGAACAGGGAAATAAACTAGAAGATAACACTGCCTAAAGAGTCAGTGGAAACTATTCTGCTGAAGCCCATATGCTCTGGAGGCTCTGCTGCTGCTGAGAAGCTTCCAGAAGAGGCAACATTCACAAAGTGTCTACTTTTTAAAGGCAAAGCTACCATTTTAAGTTTTAGGAAATACTGGGGTACACTTGCCTATTTATGCCCATTTCATGCAGTTTCAGACTCCACTTTAGACCAGAAAAACTGAAACTTCTCTTTCAGCATAACAGCACTTCCACTCTGGATAGGACTTTCTCTGTAGTACAAAATCTTTGCTTATGTAGCTTTCACAACAAACTCTCTGAGTGGAGATGTGGTATATACTGGCAAGAGATTTTTGCTAGCAGTGTTTATCCCAGCTACCCACACAACATCAGTTATACCTCTCAATAGAGCTTTTTGCTGGTATAAGAACATTTACCAGAACTGACAGTTTAATTAGTGGTACGTTTCTTTTCTTCCCTTCAAATGGTCTTAGCAATAAAATGTTTGAATGCAGACAGACTTACTACTTCTGGGGAAGCTGCACAATGGCCAGCAAATGATTCCAGCATTGATGGGAGAGTGGAAAGGACTGAAGAAATACAGCCATGACATTCAGTGAAGCAGCCTTCTTGTGGATCCTGGGCAATATCCAACAGTGACACACAAAAATCTGGGATGGGATTTAGGTTGCTCCTACAGAAGTTCTATGGAGTCAAGGGGGAAAAAACCAGAAGACAACCACCCATGAAGCCAGTTTTGCAGTGATTAAAGATGCTTAAATCCTTTCACTCAACATGTGCACTAAATTCTAATTAGCCTTAGAATATTGAAATCATCAGAAAACCTTCTGTATTCCACCTTTCCACTAGATTATGCCTTTCTCACCCAGATATACCTCCTCATTTGACTAAACAATATACATTTTTTTCTCTGTTAACACTCTATAATTACAATTCCTGGGAGAGTAAGACAGAAAGAGAGAAAGGCTTGGGCGACCAGACTCTACCTCTCTTCCACATCATTAATAACATTGCCAGCTAAATAATAAAATCATTCCCATTATAAATTCAACACAGAAAGAACAAAACTTGATTCAAGGTTGGATCAGTGGGTAGCACCATGAGGTTTTTTTTTAAAAAAAAGTTTAAAGTAAGGAAATTTGATCTGGAACCACTGAAAGAATAAATTTCGAAGACCATTAGGTTCTTTTTACAGAATCCTATATGTAAATATAGCAGCACTTTGTCCCAGATTTGGCTGGGATAGAATTAATTTTCTTCTTAGTATCTGGCACTGTGCTGTGCTTTGGATTTAGGACGAGAACAATGTTGATAATACACTGATGTTTTAGTTGTTGCTGTGCAGTTCTCACTCTAAGTCAAGGATTTTTCAGTTTCCCATGCTCTGCATGGTACTGAGTCGCCAGATGGGGTTGAACCATGGCAGACTTTAATGGAAGTTATACTATACACACATAAAGGAGAGAAAATTAGATTATATAAGCTATGATAATGTTTTCTGATGAGTACTGAAAAATTCCTGGAAAAACACCTAATAACTATGTAATGTTTTATAATAGTCAGCTGAGTGATGTCCTGCTCCAAGGACAAACAGCCCTGCAGTTTATTTCTCCAGGTTGCACTCAGGGATTGTGCCTACGCATACACATGCTCTTAGTAGTTACTTCATTTGTGATGATGTCAAAAGCGGTACAGGATCCACCCTCTGCTCTGCCAAAACCAAGAGACATGGTATAGTTCTGATATTATAGACAGGTGAGAGAAAAGGCGAGAGAGAAGATTTTTGGTGTTTGCTTTTGAAGCTTTAGCTTTATCCTAGGATGAAAATAGTTCACAGCTGAAGCAGGAATGCTCCAATCTTTATTGATAGCATCACTATGGTAATGCAGTTACTAATATTTATTTATCTCAGAATTGACAAATTAAATAATTCAGAAAAAAATTAATGAAGAAGCGGAAAGTTAAGACTGGGTAACTCAGACACCAGGGCAGCCTTAGTACACTACCACAAATTTTGGGCAATTTGCAATTAGCGTTGCCAGGCACAACTAGAAGAAGGTCGTGTAATCTGACAGAGATACAGGCATGCAGCCAATCCCCTTTAGCTCCTTCCTTCTTCTTCCCTTCATGGTCATAACTCTGTCTTCCCCATACCATGATGATCTTGGCACTGAACTGGAGAGAAAAGAGTTTAGAGTTTATCTGTTTTGTATTTTGAAACAAAAAAATCACTTTGTTTCCTGCATTTAGTGTAAGTAAAATTGTGCATCTTTCCTAGGGTGGAACACGTTTGTGGTCTTGCCCATACTCTATATTGCTATGTCTAATGCAACTCCAAGTCCTAGCAGTTGGTTTGGGCAAAAGGTGGGTATGTGGTTCTGATTCTTTATTACAAAGGAAAGAAAACTAAGTGTCCTCTATGACTCTCAGTTTTTCAGAGGGAAGGAAATACTTTAACCATTACTTTTTAAGATGTACTCTTCCTAATAAACACACTGTTGGAGAGATAGCAAGGATCTTTTATTGTATTAGATGTTTTCATTCCAAATAATTTTATTTCTACGGCTAAATAATCATCAGACCTGATCTGAGAGTGTCCATATCACCTTCCACTAAAGCCAGTGAGAACAAAGGGCCCAACTGTGTACATCTACTTGTTAGTTGCAGTGTGCTCACATTTACTGAGATTTGTTTAACTGACTTTCAGCAAAGCTGACTGGCCATGTGGATTTGCAGTCTCATGGATTGCAATTTGAGCTTTGGGGTATATTCAGCTTGCACACTGAGACCAAAACTGCAACTTTGTACAGTTTTTAGGTGGTTGTGGTCAGGGTAAAGCAGCCACTTGGTACTGAGTAACCACTATTTTTAAGCATTGACCTTGCCTCTGATGTCCTTCCAATGCCTTCCTGAACATACAGCTCACTAACCAAGCACTATCCACTTCTTTTTCTGTGGTAATTACTGAGGTTTTGTTGTTGGTTTGGTTTTTGTTTGGTTTTGGTATTTTTTAAGGAAGGAGATTCTCCTTACCAAATTTGGAGAACAGACAAATACTAGTGGCTGCTAGTCAGTCAGCAGCAGGAAAAAACAAACAAACAAACAAAAAAAACCACCCAAAACATGGAGTGAGGAAACCAAAGATTGTTCAACTCAGGCTTTTTCTGTAACATATTGAGCCAGGCCTACTTCAATGACCCAGCACTGGTCTGAGGTGTCTTTGTTCACAGTACCACAGAAGCACATGCACCAGAGGAATGCAAGCATCTGAATATGTCATCAAATGCTCCCTAGGCAGTTCTGGAGGAGTAGGTGCTTCATTTCACTCACCATTTTAAATCTCTCCTTTGAGATGAAATTAAGTGACCCCCAGTTTGTGTTTTCCATTGACCACAAGGAGAATCAGGGGTGATAACTGTACCTTGCAGATTCATAGGTTTGATAAACCAATCTTGAGGTCATAAACAGAGATACCAAGGGAGAAAAGAGGGACCTTACCCAAAGAAACTCAATAGCCTTCCTGGTATTTTGTCCCATGGATTGTTTCTGCATTTTACTTTAGAGAATCATTGAAGAAAAAAAAAGTCCCAAGAAATTACGTGGGCATAAAGGATCAAACTTCTTTCTCCTCATTCCCTGTTCAGAATTGTACACACCAAACTACAGATCAGGCTCTCTCCTACTTCCCTCCTTCTTGCTCCAAGACTTTAACATTTACACTGCACAGGTCCAATTTCGGCAAGGCTGGGGAGACACTACCTACACAGATAGATGGAAAAGGTTGGATTAGTTCAGAAGATAAACAGTAAAAATTGCTATTACAGAAACTGCACAACACAGTAAACAGATAAAATGGACATTTTTTATAAAATAAAAATACACTAAATTACAGTATTTCACATTTAAAGATTCTTGACGACTTCACATTTTAAGCATAATTGAGTGTGAAAGTGACATCATTATTATTCAAGTCAAGAAATAAATGGGTACAGATAATATAGTTGCAGATATTCATGTTACCTTCTTCAGGGAGGGTAACATGTATGCACAAGTGCATTTGTAGGAGTGCAGCCACATGCAGTGGGGGAATAAGGAAAGGAAACAATTTTATTTTCCTAGACTCAACCAAGAAAAAGAAGAACAGATGATGGTGCATTTTTTCTTAAATAAACAAATCAAATCTTGCAAAATAACAATATAGAAATATCTTCTTTCTATCAGCAGATTTCTGAAGTTATAGACTATAATATATTTTATAATATGATGAATTTGTAAATGTTATCATGAGTAAAACCAAGAATATTATCATAATCTAATGGAATATTTTTTTAAAATACATGTGAAAGAAAACATTAACCACTTGATGGAAATGGTAGCTGCTGTCTTGACTTTTTGCATACAGCAAATTATCGCATGTTTAAAGTTTAAGGATTTGTTTGGGCTTGTTCTAGTCTTCCTGTTTGCCGTGATGTTATCCTACCATACTATCTTCTAAGCAGGGGACGTTTACTTGGAAACATTTATTTTTTTTTCAGTTGACCACAATTCCTTGAGATAACTGTTTTAACATTGCCTTTATGGCTGAGCTGTTTCAAGTAAAATTGGCACAGCAAAATTACCAAGACAACCTGTTGAATTTCTTTGTGATTTTACTTTGAGGACACAAAAAACTTTTTAAAAGCTATTTTTTTTCTTCTCTGAGGTAATTTTCCAACAATAAGAGCTACTGGGCTTAGAGGAAATCTACTCAAAGCTTCTTCAAGGCATTTGCTTTCATTGTGTTCTTGATTTTATGAGTTTTCCTACAGCTACCCAAATAACTTTCAGCAAGTTACAGCCCAAAGTTTCACTAATTGCTCAACAACTATCAGTGAGTGAACTCCAGGTTTTCCAGGCCATTCAGATGCTGCAAACTGCCTTTGGACCCAGGAACAGCTGCACCCAGAAAAAGCTAGCTCCTCAGAGACAGTGAATGTAAGACACCACTGAGGCTTCCTACAGGAACCAGGGAGATATTGCATGGATAAACTTGGGTAGGTCTGAAGTAAAATAATTTGTGATCCAGTTATAAACCAGTTCACCAGCTACATAAACCTATTTTAGGAAACCAGAGTTGGCACACACTGACACTCCCCCAAACCCAAACCTTGCAGTAGTCACATCGCAACCGTGAATCACTTGTTGGCACATCACATGACTATCAAAGTAGATGATATATTTTCAGGGACTCCTTATCAAATATTTCTCAGATTAAACTTCTATTTTTACCAGTAGATTGTGACTTTGTGTACAAAGTTTAGGATCCATGATACATACATTGAACACAAGGTAGTCTATGTCCTAAGCTATGTAGAAGAAACACATAGCAAAAATTAAAACTCACACTACCCTTGCTATTTGTAGTTGATGAGTTGAGGGACAAATTTGCTCTAGATTTCACAGCAATCACTGGCAAAGCTGGGAAATGATTCAAGACCCATGTCCTAACCATAAAATCATGCTTGCTCTCCTGGCATAGACAGAAATGGGAATGTGCCAGGTATGCAAAGCAAATGCCAAGTTGTAGAACGGGCCCTTGGAGTATTTTGCTCCCTGGAGAGAGATTAAAATCTTACAGTACATATAAACACCTGCCTAATGAGGACAAAATTGGATTTATTGCTTCTTGCAGCAAAAATGCCTCAGAAATAAGATACTAGATGCCCTATTGAGATTACTCAAAACAGCATGTGGTGCAGCTATCACAAACTTCAGGTCATAGCCTAAAAACATCTGCAGCACATGTACGGTATGAACACCAAGGTGCAGCTCATAGAAACTGCCTAGGACCCTCCAGAGATTGTAAAGTAGCTGAGACATGATAAGAAGTGAAAGAACACCTCACTTCATGATCCTCTATCACTATTCTCATACAGCAGCTCTAGTGGAAGCACTGCCAATTATCTGAGCTGTGCACTCTCTCCTTCAACTTATCATATTCTTAGGTTAGTGAAAACACATTTCTGAGGCTGGGGTAATAAGTTTGAACAAAGACCTTAACACTGACCTGCTGCACCTTTTCCTTTGGGAAGCAACTGTCCTCTATAAGCACTCATACCACAAAGTATTTCTCAGAGAAGAAAACTGGGCTTCAAAAATGTTAATTAAATGCAACATTTTAAACAAATCTTTTTAATCTCTCTTGATACACCTACATGGTCAAAAAACAAAACTTCTCATAATCAGTATCCATGGAACAAATAGTATCATGCCTATACAAAAAAGTTTTCCATCTCTATTGTGTTTAAACTTAGTATGGATAAAGGCAATGTCCTTTAAACTAAATCTGACAGTTATGTTAGAGATGAGGGACTATAATTTATATATGGCCTGTAATGTGGTTCAATTCTTAGTAAAAATGACAAAACAATCTATACTGAAGTTACTCAATATTGTTGAATTTCTTTTTGGGGAAAAAAAAGGTTTTCATGAATTTTTATTGATAGAAGATGTAATCAAAATGCTCTCTTCTGACTGGAGAGAGTTAATCATGCAGGTTGAGGAGGAACCGTATTTGCAGATCATAAATTAGGTGAAAAATATCCATGTTTATTTATTTTCATTTCTTCTCCTCTGGACAAAAATCCCTATTTTATTATCTGGCAAATATTTTAAAATACAGCCCTTACAAACTACAAATTTAACTACACTCCTCAGATCCCAGGCCAACAACAGCTAAAGGAAAGAAAAAAACAACCAAACAAATCCTTGCCCCCATTCACCCTTTCACCACCTTCACAATTCTGTTCCTCTCAGGAAATCTTAAGAGGATTGGTGAACATTGCGTTGTGCCAGAGAAGCCAGTGCACATGGGCTATTTTAGATCAAAGGGAGAAATGCCTTCTGAAATGCCGAAAGCTTTCTCACTATTATACCAAAAAACTGCCAACCCACCTTTTCTGCTGGATTATATATTACAGAGAGAGGAGCTGGCAACTAAGAAGGGCAGACCTCAGTCTTTAAAGACATTACAGACTCAACAAATGAAACTTTCAACTCCTTTTGGAAATAGCCCATTCTGGGGCACAAAGGCAACATACTTGCAGGGCAATAGACAGCATGTGCCAGCTTCAGCCCTGGACTGACTTCGGTTTCTGAACTGGCTTGATAAGTAGATCTAAGTGAAGAGCTTCACAGTAATGTAATTCCCAAGATGATAATGGCACAGAAGGTATGTTCACTGCAAAACCAGAGCAAACTCAGATAGAAAACAAAATAAATTAATAAAATTTCCTATAAGCATTCAGTTAGGCAGCCATTTGAGCTTTCTTAGCACTCTTGAGGGTATGCCCATCTTATCTTTTTCCATCAGAAATGCCTCACACTGTGGAATTAGGGAGACCATATGAAATAAGTCACTATTTGAAATCTAATCCTCATGCTCCTTCTGCATCCTGCTATCAGATTTCAGATGTTAGAATATCACTGCCTTCCCAATAGGATCTGGTTTACACCTTTTATCCATTAATTTGTCTAATCCGTTTTGAAACTCTTGATGCATTCTGACTTCACACTTTATTGCAACAGCCAGTTGCAGAAATTTATTACAGTCTTTGAAGAAAGGCACTTTTAAAAACCTGTTTTAAATTAAATCCAATCAGTTTCAATATATTTTCCCTGATCTAGTACTGCAGGATTTGCTAAACAAGTTTAGTACTCATCTTATGCACTGCCTTCTTGATGCTGTAAATTGGCTTCATCCCTGCTCAGCTTTCTCTCCAAACTGAAGTGAAACCATAAGCTGCTATTACTTCCTTCTAACAAATTTAGATGTCCTTTTCCATAACTTTTTTTTTTTTTGAATAAGAAATATACTCTTCTTGAGATGGGAAGATCAATGCAATACTTGAGATGTGGAGGTATGAAGATTTTCTACAGTGACAAAATGTCATTTTTGGTCATGTTCTCGGTGCCATTCCAGGTATGGGCAGCTTTGGCTGCAGCTGCACACTGAGTCAATGATGACAAAGAACCACTAACTCGGAATGGCCTGGACTATTCTAAAGCACCACAGAGTCATTTTGGAGATGCTCAAATTGACTCCAGACAAGAGACTAGATCACACAACACAGGATAATGCCATGCAGAAATACTTACTTAAGCCCTAGATTTATAACTACATGAAGGCAGTATGAAAACTCACTCTAGATTTGGCAGTAGCTTGTCCACATAGGATGCCTTCAATCACAGTGCATCAGATAAAACAGGCAGACCAGCAGTCCTCCTGTGAATATGAAATATCTTCAGAACAATATCTCTGTTTTGGGGAGTCCCTTTCCTCTCTCCCCAAGGCTTTTGAAGCTCTGTGTCTGATGTGAATGACATCTGTAGCTCATATACTATAGAGTTAATATTTATCAGAAAAAATCAGTAACTAACAAATTCTCCACAATTTAAAACTTGTTTCAGTCACTAAGAAAATTTACCAGTACTTTACCTGAAGGGCAAGGCATAGCCATTATATGACAGCAGAGGATGGAAAGTATGAACTACTTCCTCTTCGCCCAGTACTGCATGTCTTCTCCCTCCCTATATATGCCACTGATGCACCTCAGAAAATATTTATGAGTTCTCATTCAAATACTTCAGCTGATAAATTTAATATCATATTCCCTGGGGTAAGCAAAAAATAAAATATTGCATTGGCCTTCGCACATGTGGAGATTATATTACTTTACAATGAAACCCAGCAAGCTGCATATTACAGTTTTTACCACAATCTCCTTGGTAGGAATGTTTCAAATACATTGCATATGTGTGAATACAATATAAGCATACTGAAACATTTTGAACACTGTAATACATCAGACACTTGGGGCAGCAAGGCAAAAGAAAAAAAAAAGGAAAAAATATCCAAAGAAACCTTCACCTATCCTGGCTCTGTTCTGAAGTCTATGCTTGTCCTTTGTTCATTTGACACTGGCGTTCTCTGGTCTAATGGATGGCGCTGCTCACAGAGCGCAAAGGGAACTTCCAAGCAACTTTGGCTCCTTGACCACATGCCCCTACCCTGCTACCTTATTCCTCAAGTATCTCCGTGGAGGGAAGCAGTCGAGAGTGCTTGTCCTGTGTGGTACAGCTCCCAGAGAGGCAGATTAAAGGCATTGCAGCTGTACAACACCGTCTATGGTTTTAGGCAAACACATTTCTACACGCTGTAAAAGCCCCGACATCTGACGTGGCGGGGTTTTACAAGGCTACAGCACTGAAAAGTGGGCATAGAAACCGTCAACATTCAAAGGCATTGAAGAGTCACGTCCCATACTTGTTTCCTGTGCTGCCAGTCCGCCGGGATCACCGCGGCACCTGCTCCGGCCGCCGTCCAGGTCCCTTGGCCGGGGCTCGGCTGCCATCTCCTGCCTCTCCGGGGAAGCGCCGCCGGGAGCCAGTCCCAGCACTGGGCCCTGGGATGTGCCCGAGACTGGCACGCCAGCCAGCCCCAGCTCGAGTGCCAGGGGAGTGCAGGACAAGCAGAGGGGGGCTTGTATTCCCCGTCCTTCCAAAGGGGACTGCTCCTTCAATTTGCGAAATTACAATTCACAAGCTACAGACACCCATCCATGTAGACCTGCCAATCTGAGACTCAGGAACAAAGCATGCTCGGTAGATTTCTGTGCTTAAAACAAAAAGTCCATAGGTGTGAGCATTCATCATTCTTAAATTAAAGCACCAGCAAGTTGGTGCATCCAGGAAATGAAAACACAACCATTAGCTTCCTTGTGAATGTTTCTAAGTGACTTACCAACCTCCACACAGGAACTCGACAGCAGAGGCAAGGGTTTATCAGCATTTTCAACCACACAAACACAGGCTTTGTTTAATTTTCTTTCAATACATAGCAGTCTTCATTCCAGTAGAGCCCTGGAAATTAGTGTCTGCTGGTCTGCCTTTGAATGTCATAAGACAACTGTAGAAACAACAGCACATGACTCCGCGTGTTTAAAGAATATATAGCTGCCAAGAGCCTTGAACAGGATGGCACATGCAGTCTTTTTTTCACACTAATATCCTGAGCTTTGTAATTTGCCTTTAAAATGGCACATGTGTGAATGCATCTTCACTCTTTCATTCAGTTCTTTCTCTTGACAGTTGTTTTCCCTACACTTCGTCACTTGTTTTATGGGTGATTATTGGCAAGAAATCAATGGTAAGACAGGGTCATCTTCAGGCTCGCTACCAGATTCTCCTGTGTCTCATCGACTTGGCTTTGCTATTCCTTGCTATTTTTGCTCTGCTCCCACGTACTGTTAACTATGTTGACCAGTCTGTCTTTTCTTCCCCACACATCCAATCCTTTCCCTTCACCTATCATCTGGAAGTACTCCTTCTCTCCCACCATATTCCTATTACATCTCAAGTCCATGAATGGAAACATTCAAACTTCACAATGAAAATATTTTAAGTTAGCGGATGTATAAAAAAAGAAAGTAGTAAACCCTCTGATCAAACACCTTACACTCAATAAGTTTTAGAAATAACTATGTCGCTTTAACTGAAGTTTAAAAAAAAAAATTGAGACCCTCTGTAAGAAACAATTTCAGGTTCCAGAAAGTAACCTTAGCAAAATTCTCAACAATGTAATTAGAATCTTATGGGAGGGTCTAGCTAACGTTGTCTACACTCACAACCATACTAGCTCAGTCAATAACGGCATGATGGATTTCATCATAACATTATGGAGACAGACATACAAAGGGCACTGCAATTCCCTCCCTGTTTCTTGGTTGCAGACCAGTTTGGCTAGAAGTTTTTTCTTCTCTTCTGCGTATAAGCAAAAGCACTCATAATTCATGTCCAAACAGTAAATTTAGGCGTGTTTTCACACAATTGCAAGTAGAAGAGGCATATATATTTCAATTAACTTTCACTTGAAAAGGACATGTAAATGGGCTTCAGGGTCAAACAAAACGATGGTACTGTTCACAATGATCAAAAAAGGATCAAGACACAATGGTTTTAAGAGAAAATATTAAAAGCTCTCATGCTGCATTTAAAACAACTAGCTAGATAACCATGAGGAAGAGTCGGAACCAGCTGCGCTTTTTATTTGGAGGTGACAAAGCAGCCTCTGCAGAAACAGGAGTCGGCTCTATATGTTGTTTAAAATACAGTAGCTTGCTAAATTCCATGCATGTAAAGATATTTCATATACATGTGCTGACAAACATTGTAGTTTGCTGCTTCGAAAAAAAGCAAAGTTGAAGGGTGTTACTTGAATTTTGTCCATTCAAATAAAGGGATAAAAAAGAGAATATATACCATAGCTTGTATTGACATACAAATACTTTTATATATATGGATATCTGAGGGTGTTCCATTTTTTTGTGGAGGGGTTCTACAAAATATGATCTCCATCCCTTTAAACACATACTTTTAAAATTAGAAACATTTTGGTTTTCCCCACTGTTTTGCCTTCCTAAACCTGTCCTAAGCATCTGTATTATGTTATCCAACACACTGGCTGCTAACAATACAATCAATATAAAAGGTTACTCAGGGGTCATGACTTTTTTCTGTCCTCAAAATACAAAGCTTATTTTAACAGGGATTTGAACTCTTTCACTGGGGAAAATGTCTTAGAAGCATTCAGGTGAGAATTAAAAAAGGCATACCAAAATTACAATTTTTAGGTATGAAAACAAGAAATTCATTTTAATAAACATTTTTCTACACATGTGCATAAAGTGTATTTTTTTCAGTTTCAAAACTTGTAAGATTTTATAAAGCACAAACTTGGCAGGCCAGGCACTAAAGTAAATGCCTATTATTTCATCACTTTTGGAAAATATTATCTAGCTACTTACAACTTTAGTATTCTTTTTAGAACTTTGACATGCAAACTCTACCAATCTGCTTCAAAGAGTGAAATTTATCTTACAGAAACTCACCTTAGTTCAGATTACAGCAAAGATGAACAGATTTCTGACACTGACTGAGCTGGAGGACTACTTGAAGGTAAACAAGTAATCAGATAAGTAAAACCATAGCTGTGTTGATTTGTATACAAACATTTTTTCCCTTTGTATATTTTTCTGCATAACTCTGCTTTGGGCCTAATAATCTTTCAGCACTATGAAATACTAGATATCAATAAAAGGATTTTTTAAACAAACAAATCAAACAAAAAACTGTATCACTTTGTAAATTTTTTAAAAAAGCAGTTATTACTTATGGATAGTATCCACATTTCATGGAATGTTGTGTTGCTTGTAGAGTTAAATACTTTCACTTACATACTATAAAAAGTCCCCCCAATTGCTTTGGAAGTGAAAGGCAAAAAGCTTCTTAAGACAAAGTGATTTTTGAATTGGTTTCATTAGTTCTTACATTATAACATGACTGACACTTTCAGAAAGATAAGGAGGAAGTATGGTAACCAATGGCTGAAAGTTCAGATATTTGTATAGTAATTTACTTACATAAGAGATTGCATCATAATTTGGAACACACTAGCTATGTGAAGCCACTGATGTGCATTTAGGGCTTTTTGTAGGTGGACTTGCATTCAAAAATAATGACTATACATCAAAACATTATTCGTGCATGGAGAATCATTATACACAACAGCATACTAACCACTCCATCTGCTCAGTTTATTAAAGAAACTCTCAAAACAAGCATTTGCTTGCTGATCAATTGCTGAAAAAAATTCTGCGTATTTACTCAACTGTCTAAAACCATTGAAAAAATAATTTGCCATTATGCCTGTTTTCCTTAAGGCTAAAAAACCCCAAGCCACATCTGTGCTCACCTAACATCCACTATCTGGTTCAATGGCCTAACACAAATTACAAATCCTACTGAGGCTTCATATACCAAAGACACCATCTCCAAAGAAGACAAGGCTGACAAAAGGATGCATGTTCAGATTGCCTTCACATCAGTGGATGGCAACCATTGTGAGGTTTCCAGGAAAGGGACAATGTTTGTACCAGCTTCAGTATCATGAACACTGGAGGAGCAGTGGATCACATCTAGGATCACAGACAGGTAGAGGCAATTCTAAATCAGAAGCTTTATTAGTCAGAAAATACCAGGGCTTATGCTTAATTTTTACAGAATACTGTGTGGTTAATATTAAATATATTTTTTCTTTGTGAGGGATTAGTTATCACCCTCCATAAAATACTGAATGCATTAAATAAGACACGAAAATATATCTTCTCTTGGTAAAGCAGATATAATGTTCTCCAAAGAAATGGTTGAAGCCCACAGAAGTGCTTGTGCAGCATAGCTATTTGCTGTTAACAAGCCCTGATTCCCCGACATTTGTGCAACTGCAAGACATATGAGCACATTATAATGGGACCCTGATGTGAATGAGCAGTCCTAATAAGATATTGCCTTCAAGTAGAGCTTGTTTTCAAGATTTATTTATTTTAAATATCACATAAGATGTTCTGCCAATGCTCTCTAGAAGTCTGTACTTGACATCTTCACAATGACTTACAGCATTTCATCAAAGTACTTCATTAGCTTTCTACTTGTTAAAATGTAATTGAGGCTTGAGAAAAAATACCATTCTATGCAAAACCACCAAAACCTGGTATTTTAGTCCAGAAAAAGAAATTTATTCTGCTGCTTTTGCCAACCAAAAGCCACAAAACATGCATCATTGAGCAAAACATTCTGTTTCATGAGGAAAACCTGCAAGTGACATTAAATATCATCAGCAACAAAGGAAAAGTCAGGGCTAGTCCTGGAACTCTAAACTTCAAAGTCTCTGATGTCCAGTCCCATGTTTAATGCTGTCTAACCAGATTCTTTCAGGGCACAGCTAACAGCTACCTTTAGGATGATGACTACAGATGGCTGTAACTTCAAATGTAATCCAAAGCCTGCTCCTCGAAAATCTTACCTGAAATCCTATAGGATATATCAATACATCAATAAAGCAAACTGAGTATTAATTAGTTCTCCAATCCTGACCTGGCATAGGTTCTAAGTCACTTTCAGGAAATGAAACGTTACAGGAAAAGCTCTAACTTGATACTTTAGCATTTTGATCAGAAAATTTAGATTTCAACAGTTAATTCTGGTAAAAAATATTTAGGAAGTGTCAATTCTGTTCCAGGAGAATTCCCAAAAAACTTGGCATGAAAAGTAGTAATTCCTTAATATTAATATTAATTGCCATGTAAAATGGTGACATTAAAAAAAAAAACAAAACCAAACACAAACACGTTCCTGAACTTTTACTGAAGTATTATTCTACAGGTCAGAGCTTAAGTCAGTCCAGCAGTTCACCTATCTGGGAAGTATCATTTCCTCAGATGGTAAGATGGACAAAGAGATAGACAACAGGCTAGCAAAGGCATACAGGGCCTTCAGAAAACATTGAAAAGTCTGGTCCAATAAAAACCTGAAGTATGAAGATCAATGTCTACAGAGCCATTGTTCTGTCTACTCTTTTATACGGGTCTGAATCATGGGTCATCTAACGCCACCACCTGCGGCTCCTCGAACGCTTCCAGCAGCGCTGCCTCCATTCAATCCTAAACATCCACTGGCCTGATTATGTGACTAATGTGTCCGTTCTCGAAAAGGCAGGGGTCACCAGTATTGAGGCCATGCTGATGAGAACGCAGCTGTACGGGGCAGGGCACGTCTCCAGGATGGAGGATCACCGCCTCCCGAAGATTGTGCTCTATGGTGAACTTGCCACCGGCTGCCGCAAGAGAGGAGCCCCGATGAAGAGATTCAAGGACTCTCTGAAACAACACCTCAGCCTTGGCCATATTGACTGCCATCAACGGTCCACTCCGGCCTCCAATCAGGATTCATGGAGACACACCATTCACAACGCTGCTGCTTCCTTTGAGAACACACACAGAGTCAGTCTTGAGGAGAAAAGACAAAGCAGAAAGAACTGTTCCTCCCCAATATCGCCAAAGCAGACTCTGCTGTGCCTTTTGTGGCCAGACTTGCCTATCCTGCATCAGCCTTTTTAGCGACCAGCACGCTTGCAGTAAGCGAGGGTAGTGCCCTTCCCAAATCTTCATTTGCGAAGCCTAGCCATGATGATTATTCCACAGTAGCAGAAGAAACACTGCCTAACAAACTAGCTCATAAACCACAGCTCTCCTTACTTGAATCCCTTTTCCTAAAATTTAATTGGTCATACCTCACAGTAATTCAGAGGAAATGGATAACCCAGCTGCTACCTAAGTTGCAATTCCAACAGTATCAATCCATTAAAAAAAGTAAGCATCAAAAACATTTTGGTGATAAAAATGTTTTTTCTTTTCTCTCACACCAAGTTAAAATGTTTTAATGAGTATTTTGTAAACTTGAATAGTTGGGAGTGTGCTGGACTCTTCTGAACTTGCTTGCAGGTTTAATCATGGAATAATTTAGGTTGGAAAAGATCACTGAGTCCCACTGCAAACTAGCTACTGCCAAGCCCACTACTAAACCATGTCATTAAATGCCATGTCACATATCTTTTAGCTACCTCCAGGCCTGGTGATTGCTCGACTTCCTTGGGCAGACTCTTCCAATTTCTGACCGTTTTTTCCTAATACCCAGCCTAAACGTCCCCAGTCATTTTATTGCTTGGGAGATAAGACCCCAACCTCATTACAAACTCCTTTCAGGTAGTTGTAGAGCAGTAATGGCTCCCCTGAACCTCCTTTTCTCCAGGCTAAACAACCCCAGCTCCCTCAGCTGCTTTCAAGACTTGTGCTCCAGACCCTTCACCAGATTTTGCCATCCTCCTTTGGACACACTCCAATACCTCAGTATCTTTCTTGTGAGGGTCCCCAAACTGAACCTTGGTAGGTTATGCTCACAGAACATCTTATCCAGCATATCCTCTTTCTCTAGTGTTATAGTTGGACAGGAAATCCAGTGATGCCCTAATGCAGCATATTTTGTATCAGCTTTCTCCATAAATATTGGGGGAAATGCAAAGGGGAACTAGTTTGTTTAAAACACAGTGTATGTACAGCCTTCCACATCCTCTAAGGAACTACTAACAGCCAGAAACCTTTTTCAGAATTTTTACTAAAGGTTATGAACTTTTTTTAATTCATTCTTTTCAATGGCAGTTCCTTTTCCTTTCACTCCAAGATCGTAACCTCAGCATTACAATTCACCTGGACATTAACATTTTTTCTTCTTCCATTAATCTTTGCTATTTTTCCAATAGCAAATCTTTAAATAGTCTCCTCTGAAATGTTACTATGTGTTGGTATTGGTGCTTTACATCACAAGACATCATCAGTAGATGTATAGTAAGTAAGTAGATGTGTCTTGCCCATTCTCCTGGGTCATTTTGTGTCAAAAAATAAAAATGAAAAGCTGCATTTTAGCCAAAATGCTGAACATTCAGAAAAGCTGTTTCCTTGCACAGGCTTAGAAGACACTTCCTCAAATCTCAGAGTATGGCTATGAATATAATCCTTCCAAAAATCTTCACCCACTACCCTGGAGAGGCTTACTGAATTGCACATTACACTGCATTGAGAGATAAAAGGAATTAAGACTATTCCAAACATGTAAAAAATAATGTTCAAGTACAGTGGCATATTCAAGTCAACAATTTTCAACCTCACCAACACACAGGCCATTGAACCCAAGTACTGAGCTCCCCTTTTGGATCCCAGTTCCCTTTGTGAATTCAACTCTAATAAACAGCCAGCCAAGGAAAAGCAAACCATAAATCCCAATAAACTGCCACCATCACCACAATTTCAGACAATTTCTTTCTGTGGAATGTACCTACAAATATTATAAAAGTTAGAACAAATTGCCTAACTATTTTATCCAAAAGTCTTGGAAGATACACCTTAAGATAGGACAAAAGATGCATGTTTCAGTGTGCTTCTGTATACAAGTCGCATACACAACTAAGTTTTTAAAGTCTTTCAACTCCATTTAAGAAATACTCTTAATACTCTTCTCAGTATTGAAAAACCTCAGTAATTTATTGAAATGTGACCTGCAACCTAGGCTCTGATCCACAATTGCTTCTGTAATTTCACCTATATATTTAACAAATCCAAGTGGGAAATGTTAACATTTGTACCTTTGTGCTAATTTCCTTTAATTTGCAATACTAGCTTCATGTTAACTGTTAAAAACCAAATTAACTCCTTCAGATAGAATTTCACAGATGCAACTGAATGTACATTAAGTTCAGCAAAAGGATACAAACCTTGCCATTGAGCCCACTTGAACAGGTGACTCCTTTATGAAGTACACCTGAAAATATTACTACAGAAATCTCTCAACCAACCAGCCACTCAGATCTAGCTACTATGAAGCTGTGACAGGGCCAAAACTAAGGACACTTGGAGAACTTAAATGAGAGCAGCAAGCGAGTCCATCTGAGCCCAGCTGGAGAAGATGCCTGCGTCCACACTAAACAGGCAACAGGGATATTAGAAGTGGGGATACAAACCGTAATGAAAATTCAAGTTGAAGAGCCCAAGGACAGATAAACATTCCCATCTTTTCAGCTTCCAGGCGACCAGCCCCGCATTTGCATTCAAGTCTTTTATTTTACCAGAGTAATGGAGCAATTCCTTATGTCTTCACTTATGCCTGATCCACAGGAAAAGACAAAAGCAATCCTAAAATTCCAGTCTAAATAGCATGTGTTTTTTTAACTGCTACAGAAATCAAGACAATGGGCAAGTTGTGAGTTCAGCACTGCTTTTAAGCAACTGAGTGCTCACTTGGCTACCCTGCCTACCAAGAACTACAGAATCAGATCTAGAGTACATGAAAATGTTTGTTTTGAGGCAGAGGAAGAAGCAAACCACATCTTGGATCAACCAAGTTCCCTGAATAAATCAAGATTGCACTTATAGAATTTCCAAAACATCTCATAAGACCTGCGTAATAGTTAATGCTATTCTTGTTTGTTTCAGTAGGAGGAGCTCAATTTTCATTATAGATGCAGTAATACTTCAGACTTTCTGTAAAAAATTCACTCAGAATCCCTGCAGAAACAGACCTAAACTCTATCAAGCAAAGATGATAATCAATTGTCTGCATTTTTGAAACTGAAGCTGTACAAAGCTCTCCTGGCTGGTAACCTCCAGGGCTGAAACAATAACAGAATCACCCTAGAACAGGAATGGCAAGGATTGCCATGTTTTTAGCGAACTGACAGAGTTAATATACTAATAAACTACATCAACACTTTGAAGTCTCTCCATCTCCTGATGTTACCTTTTGCACCTCAAAGAACTATTCCAGACACCCAATCATTAATCACACATACACTAGCAGTCAGGTTCCAAATTTATTTTTCATTTATTTCTTGCACTTGAAGTACTCTTCGATGACATCTTTGGCCTGAGATTCCTTGCCATAGTCCTGTAATACAAGATAGCCCATTATTAACACTGACCAACTCCAAATTTTACAAGCTGTTATCACAAGGACAAATGGGATTCTGACAACTTCTCAAGGCATTCCCAAAATTCCACACAAGTAACCTTAATCTGTCAGCTCTTTGTTCTTTGTTCTCTAGTAAAACATTATTCTAAATAAAAGACTATTCTGTTTCATTCAAATGTAACACCTGTTGATGGGAAACTAAACGAAGTCTTATCTGCTTAAAGAAAGTGTGTCAAACAGCAGTGAAAGTATGAAAACACATGCATAGGGCATTAGTCTTTATTGTGAAGATGTAGCCATCTTCTGGGACCTCAGAGACGACAAAGTCTTCAAGGCTCGTACTGTGGCTTTACTTTACCAGTGTCATTGTAAAATATGCTCCACAAAACTATTTTAAGTTGAGTGGACACATTGAACTGGCATTTTTTTCATGAAGCAAAGTTTCTTGTTTTCTAGTTAGGTCTTTCCTTTTAATCCTTACTGGTAAGTGGGCATATAGACCTTAAGGACACAACCATTAACTTAGAAAATGTATATGAGTGTTTTAAATAAACATTAAAGCAAACATATAAAACAGGGAAGCAGCTTATGTTTACCATTAACAATGTAAAATAACTGAAAGAAAACTTTTAAAAGAGTTCTATCTAGCAGGTTCTTATCTAAAGCAACCTTGTGTTAACTGTATATTTTCAGAAGTCAAGAAATAATGTGTAACATAATCTTACTTTGACAACCACACAACTGCAGCCCACTACTTTGCGAGGTTTTCCTTCTCTGTCGATCTTGCAGAGACCTACCCATTCACCCAGCTTCTTGTTGTCGTCAACCTGTGCAGAGCATTGTTAACACGTTAGAACTTGCCATTTCTAACACAGGTGGGTTCAACACAAAAGCTGCTGTACTGTCAGAAGCTTTGGGTAACGGATGGCTGCTTTCCTCACAGGCATCAGCAGAGGGAGCCAAAGTATCATCACCGTACAGCTTGTGCTTTAAATTTGAGTCATGATGACCACTCACAGCAAAAATTCTATTTATTACACACAAGAACTCACTTTCAACTTTGCAAAATACATGATCCACAGGCTTTGCCATTGACATCCAGAGCTTTTATACTGTTTCTATGCCAATGACAGAACTAAAACAATCTCTGCTAAGAGAAATTTTGCTTAGATAAGTCATACACAGAATTACAGCACACTGTTTTAAAGGTTCAGCTCTCTATATGTGGAAAGAAGCAGCATAACTGTTATAAACTTGTGTCTTAAGTTGACAGTCACCTTTATTAAGTTGATCTGATGTTCCGCACACAGCGCTTCAACTAATTTTACGTATGTGGGTTCATCACAGTTTGAAGCCAGGACACAGAGATGGGCTTGGCGTCTAAAAAAGGAAAATTGACAAATGTAACTTCAGACACTACTTGAAATTTCTTTATAAACAGAACCATAAATAAAAATTCAGCACATGCATTTCTAGAGAACCACTTCCTAAGTCTAATTTTTGTTTGTGAGACACCACATGCCCCTGAAATACTCAATATACTTTTGATATGATGTGTTTATGTTTTTAATATACACACCAGACTATTCTTACATTGTTAACTTTAGGATCAGATCCTATTCCAGTTTTGAAACATTTTAAAAATCCTGCTAAATAAATTCTCAGCCATTGGAAAAATGTCTAATGACTGGATAAACACCAGGTCCCATAAAGAACTGGTGTCACTGTCAGAAAGTAACCAAGGTACAACTTGCTTTTTATCGTTTACCACAGATTACAGTAAATCAACACTAGAATAGTAATTACTAAAAGCTTGAATTTCCACATCAAGGTGCTATAAGCTCTTTAGAACAATCTTTTTTACTTACGTTCAAAGAAGCTGTTATGACAGGGCCCCAATTCTAATTAGGATCTTTGGTACAATGGTACAATGTTAAGATACCAAAGGGATACCTGACAACAGAGAAAGCTGAGTAGGTCTTCTATGCTTAACCTAGTGCAACGTGACCTCTACAAACAACATCAGTTTTCTCTGTAACCTTCTTTATTATGAGTGTCACCAGAATATCAGAAATGTTTCCAAGCAAAAACCATCATACCCAAACGTGTATAAACCTTGCATATGTCATCCTTTAAACACACAGCACATGAAACTGTAGCTGAACTCATAAGAACTCTTACAAGCTAGCTGGCAGACACCTAAGATTTATATTTCTTCTTCCATTATTTAGCACCTTGTCTTAGACCTTTTTGCATACAGGTTTGTCAGACAGTAGTTATCACTCAGAAGACGAGTGCAGGGGATTCCGACAAGTCATCACCCAAACACTGCAGCATTACACTTAAGCACCTTCTTTTATCTTAAAAGTGTGCTTCTGCATACAAACACACACACAGGTGTGTATGTACGTGTATATATGCACAGATATAGCGCCTCACCCTAAAAAACTCCATAACTGATGACTGTGGTTGGCACATGAGTTAACTCTTACAGGTTAAGCCTGACATATATATTTAATCCAATTAAAATCTTAGAAAGTTTTGAGAAGACTGCACCACTTCTTAAAACAGAAGGTTCTTGAACCCTAGAATTCCACAGCTGAATACTGCAAGCACCATTCCATTTTCTTCACAAACTCCACACACCTACATAAACACTTGATAGCACTGGGGTCACAAAAAGACAGAACTCGATACACCAGATGCTGCTATTCTTGAACCATTAAGTTTGGCATCTGTATTTTACAATCAGTTAAAGACTCCGAAAAAGAGATTATAAAGACAAAAACTACTTGCAGGGAACTACGGTCTCATTCAAGTTTTAAACTAAACACCTGGACAAAGTGACCACTATGTATGTTTAACATACCTCATCACAACGTGCTTCGCCCAGCTTTGCTATTCACCACAGACAAAGTGATGACACACTTACTTGTCCAAGGCTTTGGCTGCCTCACGGATACCGCGAGCAAGGCCATCATGGATAAGTGCGGTCTTCAGCACTTCTTGTAGGGCGGTGTTGACATCCATTACACCTCCAGCAGTAATGCTAAAGAGAAGACAGACAATGCTCTGATCTTGCCAACATTTTAAGGGTTACATGCAATAGCTTCCCGTTCACCAGCAAGCATCCCACAATTACAAGAAACACAGCAACTTAAGGAACTAAGCCAAAGGAATAACTGAGCAACGATAAGCTGGAAACGAGCTAAGGCACCGACAGCTCCCGGCGAGCTCCTGGCCGAGCTCGCCGTCGCCGCGGGGTCGCCATGCGCACCGAGCGAGGCCCTGCTGGGCGGCTCAGCACGCAGCACCCGGCCCGGCCCGCAGCGCACAGGCGGCAGGCCCGCGCAGGCCCGACGGCACCTGAGCGCCCCGGCGAGACGCGGCCCCTCCGCCCGCCGCCCCCGGCCCCGCTCACCCTTCCTCGGCCATGGCGCTCTCGGTGAGTGCGGTCCCCGCCCGGGTTCCTGCTGCAAATACAGACACAGGCCGCCCCGGTGAGCGGCGCCAACAGCCCCGAGGCCCCCTCCCAGCCCGCTCTTGCCGCGATGCCCCGGGGGCCGCGTCGATGCCCCCGCCCGGGCCCGACGCCGCTCCCGCACTCACCCGGCACCACCGCGCGCCGCCGCACAGAGAGGGCGCCGCCCCGCCGCCGCGCGTTCTTATACTGCGTCAGGACCCCTAGCCCGTGTGCGCATGCGCGCGCCGGGGCTGCCGGGCTCGGTGCCTGCTGCGCCGCGCGCCCTGCCGCGCCCCGCGATGTGAAACAACAATTAGAAGCTGAAAGGGAACAGCTGTGGGAAACAGCCGCAAATTGGATTTTTCAACAAATACTTTAGGGGCGATGTCTGTGCTCTTACCGATACCCGCCCCCAGCCCGCACCGCGGCGCAGGCGCTGCCTCGGAGAGGATTGGATAAAGCTCCGCAGGGAGTGTATTCGCTGTTCCCGAGGGAAAGGAGGGCGTAGGGAGCGAGGGCGCTCCTGTCCCTGCGCTCAGAGCCACTGACAGCGGCGACACCGCTGCTCCGCAGCTGAGCTGTGCCATCGCCACCGCCGGGCGCTGCCTCCGAGCTGCAGCACCCTGGCAGTACCCCATGGGGTTAGGGTTAGGGTTAGGGCGCCATTAGGGGTAGGGTTAGGGACCCCCTGGACCCTCCTGGACCTCCCTGAAGCCCCCCTCGACCCCCCTGGACCCTCCTTGGGCCCCCCTCGTGCACCCCTGAAGCTCACCTGGACTTCCCTGGACCCCCGTGACACCCTTTTGAACCGCCTTGAATCTCCCTGGACGTCCCAACCCCCCCTTAGCCCCGCTCCACCCTCATTATACCCTCATGGAGTTCCCCCTGGGCCCCTGTGAAGCCCTCTGGACTTAACTGGACCCCCTTGAAACCTGCTGGATCCCTCTGGACCCTCCTTGGATCCCCCAGAAGCCCTCCTGGAGCCCCGTGAAGCCCCTTGGACCCTTCTGGACCCTTTTGGACCTCCTTGGATCCCCCTGGACCCCCCTGGATTTCCCTAAAACCCCTTGGACCCCATTGGACACTCCTGAAACCTCTTGGACCCCCCTGGACCTTCTTGGACCTGCTTGGACTGTCTTGGACCCCACTGAACCCACCTAGACCATCTTGGACATCACTTGACACCCCTGGACCCCTCTGGACCACCCAGAAGCCTTTCTGGACCCCCCTCGAACTCTCCTGCACACGGGTATATGGCAGCTCCTGTGTGGCATTTGACCATGACTTCTTCCCTCCTTCCTCAACAAGGAATGGAAATTTTTAATTTCCTTTACACTGCCCAGAACCCATAAAGCTTTTCCCTGTGTCCATCTATCACTTAATCTTCTTGTGCCCTTGAAAAGCCCTGAAGGGAGATAATCTATAGACTAGTTTTTGTGCATAGTGGGACAATAAACTATTATCTCCCCTAAGGGTCTTCAAAGGGTAACAAGTCCATATCCAGCCATAGGATACATCATCACGGCTAGGCTTTGTGAACTAAGATTTGGGAAGGGCACTACCCATGCTTGCTGCAAGCGTGCTGGTGGCCAAAGAGGCCTATGCGGGATAGGCAAGTCTGATCGCAAAAGGCACAGCGGAAAGTCAATTTGAACACACCTTTGCAGGCAGGTGTATGCCTTTGTCTCTTTGTTTTTGTTTGACTGCATCGGAAGATGCCGGTTGGCCGCGGTTATCCAGCCGGGTGAGGAGATGAGCTTTGTTTAGGCCACCTTTGCCAGGCCCCTCTCTGTGTGGAACAAGCAGTGCTGTCCCCAGAAAAGGCTGCTTGGTCGCTCAGGATGCTGCATCAGGAGACTGTCATCTCCGGGGTCAGTCTCGAATGACCAATATCCTGAACCGCCTGCATGCAGGGTTGGGGCTGCAGCTTCCAGCGCTTCCTCACCTGCCGTTTCAACCCTCGCCTGTCGCTGCAGGGCTTTGCAATGTGGGTGAACCCTTTGAGCCTGAGCGATGGATTTTTTAGGTGAGGCACAGCGTGTGCAGAACTAGCCCCAATAGGACTCATCAGCATGGCCAGAAAGTGCAATACACATTCTGTTCTGGACATGGGAGTATGCACATCTGAAAGATTTATATTACAGCAGAAGTGGAAACACTCAAAGTATAATCAAATACTGTTGAAGCTGAACATTCAAAACCAGTTTTCCTAGCACAGGTGCATGAAAACAAAGCTGAGCTGAGATAGAAGTTATGTGTGTGTAGGGAGGAGGTTTGCATTGGCACTGAACTGTGTGTGGAAATGTTGGTATAGCAGTAGGAGTATCTATTTCTGTGTAATAATTAATAGAAATGTGTGATCCTGATGGGAAAAGTCCACTCTTCTGCACAGTGTGTTAATGTGAGCTCAGTGTTCATGTCGGTGCTCTGCACACTGTTGGCACTGCTCCATCTGCTCCACCTTTCTGTCCATATTCCTCCAAGGAGCACTAGTTTTTTAAGCTCTACGTTTTCCTTTGGAGTTATGTCCATTGGTCATCCTGAAATATAAATCCTGGCATACAGCCACAGGGAAAGACCTGTTTAAGGCAAGGACTGCAGTCGTGTGCTAAAAGTACTTCCAGCACACTTGAGGGTGGGTCAGTGGGGTAACAAGGAGAGTATTAGAAATGAGGAGCCACCAGATGCAGTGCAAGAGCCTGCCTGGGCTCTAGGGGGCTGACGTGGTGTTGGTGGAGATGCTGACCTGCTGTTTCACTGAGCAGCCAGCCCCAGCAGAGGAACTCGGTCCTCTCAAAATTTGCTCATGTTGTAAACAGCATCACATGCTGTCTATAAACTTGGATGTGGGGAGAGGAAGACAAGCTGCTATAATATGACATTTGAGAATCTGAATCGTTTCCAGCCTGCTGTTCTGGGTAATCCATTTGGACCCACCATCTTTCTACATACATTTAAAAATCCTTTGGTTTTTGCTACTATCCTCTGTGCTCTCCATTCAATTTCTTGGCTCCCCCTGACTGTAACCCCCTTTCCAGGCTGACAGCCTTCCTCTTTTTTCCATTATGATCAAAATAGGAACTGAACTTCGAGACTTTTTCAGAAGACCAGTACTGCAGTGAGGATATATAATGGTTCACTCAGCCTCAGCCATCCTCTCCTGCTCCTTTTTTCTTCCTCTATTTCGCTCCTTGTTTCTTGCTCTGGTAACCGTTACCTGCCCCTTGTGCTCACCCTGGCAACCGCAATCAATATTTTCATCAGAAAGCTGGATTTCAGTGATAGTTTAAGTGGCATATTGAAAACTGTGGAGGCTCAGGAACTGAGTAATTAGTAGTACAATCAGTGGCACAGTACAGTGAGGCAGTAGGTAGGCAGATGACAGTATCAAGTATTGTGGGCTCCCAAGAGAAGTCCATGACACTGCTGAACTCTGAACAATCAGTTCTGAATTTCAGTTCTGAACAAACCTTGTGAAACTTACTTCCCTCTGAGATCTCTTTCTAGAAGTACACAAGCCAAGCAAAGGCATGTGCTATAATTACATTTCCAATATCCCAGGACAGACTTATCTCATTTTCCTTGCAAAACAAACATGATTTCTCAGTCTTGCAGAACATCAAACTAGAAGTCTTCTTGCAAATAACACCAGTGCACATTTCACCCTACTCTTCCTAAACAATTATCTTACTTATTTCCTGTTATTTCCTGGTTAAACAAAAAAACCCCAAACACCAAAACCAAAAAAAACCCAAACAATGATGACAACAACAGAACGTTCTGCATCATAAAGAATGCCAGCCTATTTTTACCAATTTTCTTGCCCTATATCCTCAGAAATCCTGCTTACCAGCCCAGAGGAGGGATGTTTATTTCCAAGTGCCTCCACACATAGAAAAGGACAGGCAACCAACATGCTGTTATTGAGGAGTGCACGAGATGTCAGTGTCAAGTTTCAAGCACTTGGAGAAATGGAGAGAGACTGTCCTGGAGTATCAGAGAGAGGACAGGCTATGGTATTTCAGTACCAATTTAAAATTAAGAAAGACCTTGATTCATGATAACTAAACAAAACAATTTGTAGATTCTTTTGCTTTTGACAGATTTTGCTCTAGATACTCAAAGGATGTGGTTATCATGTCATCACATTACGATAATTTTAAACTATTTCCACATAGTAGTGTGCAGCTGCTATGGCTTCTGACAAAAGAAATATTAATATGATGCAAATACACACTAAGTGATTTCTTGATTGCAATGCAAAAGTATTTCTAAGATCTCTATAAATATGCTGAACAATAATAAGTAATATGCATTACCACATGTGCTGAGCATTTCAGAATGTCCTGGATGTTCATGAAGGAAGCTACTCTTAAAGCAACTGGGGACATAAGCAATGGATTTGACTCCATGTCTAGTATTCCCAGACTTGAATTCTACAAATTATTTGGGATCTGAAAGAAAAGATATATTTTATTAAAGTTGCTGCAGGTGTGACATAAGCAAGAAAGGCTTGTATGCTTTTAAAAAAATTATTTTTGTTAGACTTGATGAACCTATTGGAACAGTCTGGTAACCAGACTTGGTACAAAGGTTAGCAAATATTTATAGCTGTACTGGTTTTGGCTGGGGTAGAGTTATTTTTCTTCACAGTAGCTAGAATGGAGATGTTTTGGATTTGCGGAAACAGCTGGAAACAGTGTTGATAACACAGGGATGTTTTAGTTACTGCTGAGCAGGGCTTGCAGGGAGCCAAGGCCTTTTCTCTTTCTTACCCCACCCCTTCAGCAACGAGGCTGGGGGTGCACAAAGAGCTGGGAGAGGACACAGCAGGGAGAGCTGATCCCAGCTGAACAAAGGTATATTCCATACTTCATGGTGCCATGCTCAGCATGTAAGAGCTGGGGGAAGAAGGGCAGATACTTGGAGTGATGGTGTTTGTCTTCCCAAGTAATGGTTACGCATGATGGAGCCCTGCTTTCCTGAACACCTGCCTGTCCTTGGGAAGTAGTGAAGGAATTCCTTGTTTTGCTTTGCTTGAGTGCACAGCTTTTGCTTCACCTGTTAAATTTTCTTTATCTCAAACCATGAGCTTTCTCACTTTTTTTCTTCTGATTCTTTCCCCAGTCCCATTGGGAGGGAGGGAGGGAGTGGCTGCATGGGGCTGAGTTGCCGGCTGGTGTGAAACCACAATGATAGCTTAGTACGAATATGCGAAGAATTAACAAACGTGTTCCATCAACCAGCTTCTTTTGGCAATAATGAGCAGTGCATACGTAAACTGCATGGACGAATAAGAAGTTCATAGCCCTGTTTCGTTATTGGAGTGATGCTGATCACAATGCATCACTGCTACTTCAACCTTCTACTGCACACACTGACTTTGTAAAAATCTGACTCAATCTGACTTTAATCTGGCTGTGCTGGATGGCTCATATGTAATATGTAATTACTAATGAGAGGAGGACTGGCTTTTGCAAGTAGTTGGAATCTGTGGAGTGAGAGTCTAGACTGGAAAGAGCAAGTAGTTGGAGTGAAAACTATTTCATCTCCTGAACAGAACTGACTGTTCATCTCTAGCCACAAAAATGAAGGCTTTATTCTCTTGCCACATTTTTAATATCTCTCCACAAGTTTCTATTATTTGCTCTATTTGTGTATCATACTTTGCATATATCATGTTTGTTATTATACTTTTGTGAACTGAGGATGACTCTTTTTCTCTCCCTCTTTTTTGTTTGGGCTTTTTTCTTTTTGGTTGATTGGTTGGTTTGTTATTTTGAAGTGGGGTAAGGCTGCTCAAGGGGCAATATCTGTGAAAAGGATTTGTGTTTATATCTTTTACTGGAGGAAAAAAAGGATTGAGATAATTCTTATGGATTTTTCAACTTCATAGTTGTAGTATATGCCACACAAAATATATTGTCAAAATACAGTTCAGCAAAGGAACATGTTGTTGTCAGTCTTTCAGGCTGCTAAATAGCTTTTAAATTTTCTGATCTTGTGATAAGAAAGTAGTTCTGCTTTCTCTTGTCATGTGGAGTGTGGGATTCTAAAGTTAGGTACATGGCAACATTTGCTCTGAAATTTCCTTTTATGCATCTTAATATTACAATTGCTGACTAGATAAGAGTACTGATGGCCTAGCTAAAATAGTACTTTGAAATACTTACTGTTTTTTCTCTTCAAGCAACAGATGGTCTGTTGGTCTTTATTACATTTGGACGAGATTCTCAGCTCACACCTCACTTTTCTGCCCTGTGGATAGGACCTTGGGCCAAATGCATTGATTATATCACATCTTCCTCATCACCACGCTGAATTTACTCCTGGCCAGTTTATAGCTATTAATTCTTGTAACAACGTTGTTGTTAAGCTCTTGTGCTTCTGTTTTATGGATCCTGTAACGTGCTAGAGGCCGTGTAGATGACTGGACATTTTTCTTGGTCTACCAATCTTAAGAACGCATTGTGAATCCCCTGAGCCAGGTGTGCATCCCCTGAGCCAGAAGTGCATCCCCTGAGCCAGGTGTGCATCCCCCGAGCCAGGTGTGCATCCCCTGAGCCAAGTGTGCAGCGCGCGGCGGCAGCCGGTAGGTTATTCCAGCCTGTCCCAAGCCCGGCGCTGTCCCGGCCCATCCAAGCAGTGCGAGCTCGGCGCAGCCCCGCAGCCGCTCCGCCGCGCTCCGGGCGGGCACTCCCGCGGCCGGGCATGCTCAGTGCCGGCGGCCGGGCTGGCGCTGGCCCCGGAGCGCGGTGAGCCCGCGGCGGCTGCCAGGAGAGACGGCGGCAGGAGGTTCCGCACCGCTCCGGCTATCGCGGGCGCGGCGCTCCTTCCCCATGGGCAGCCGGGCCGCGGACGACGCGGGCAGCGAGCGGCGCCCAGGTGGGAAGCGCGGGCGCCACGCGGTTCTGCGCCCGCACGGCCGGGGCCGTGGGGCAGCTGCTCCCGCCGGGATCCGCACGCTGCGGCGGGACGGGGAAGGGAACGGGAGGGTAGGTCCCCGCAGGGGCTGAACGCCGCAGTGCCGCGCTCCGGCGCCGTCCCGGCGGGGCAGAGAAAGAGCACGGCGTGGGGCTGGCAGCGCGGCTGGGCAGCGCTGGGGCGGGGGCGGCTGTCACCGCACACACAGGAGCCGGCAGGTACCGCCAGCACGGCGAAGCTGCGCTCCTGTACGAGGGGAAAAGCGGCACGGCTTGGCTCAGTGCTCACAGCAGGGAGGGTAGTTTTGTGCGGGGTTTAGTTTTCCAGCCTCAGTTGTAAATTGTTCCCCTCTATCTGTCAAATATGTTCCCCTCTATCTGAGGAATAATATTCAGTTGTTACTTTTACTTTGTATTTCTAGATGATGGTGTGTCAGAACCACTTGGTGAGGGATCAACAAGGTTTACCAGAGAACAGCTATATACAATGGCTTCAGCAGCTTCTATAAACTTCACTTCAATGATATGCTACTCAATCCTGGGACCCTTTTTCCCTTCAGAGGTAAATGAACAACTTAGCTACTCTTTACATTGCTTTTTTGCATGTTGAGACTTTCAGAAGTATCTTGAACTCCATGGGACCTTTATGGCTGACTGTAAGCTCTGAGTTAAGACTTTTCAGTTTGGGGAATTCAGTGGTAGCCTGATGGTGTTGTGGTTTGTGATGGTGACCTGGATCCTGTCCATGGACTAATCTTCCCTGTGACTGCAGAGTAGAAAGACAGCAAAATAATAATAAAAGATAGAAGGTGAAGTGGATTCTTACAGAAGGGATATAGTTCTTTGCTCAGTGTTGCACAGCAGTTTTGTAGAGCTGAGATTAAACTCTGCCAGTGTCTTGACTTGCATTTCAGTGTCTTGCCACTCAATGGCTTTTTATTTATAGCTGCCTCTCTGTTTAACTCATGTTAGGCCATCCTTAACTCTGTTAACTTCCTGACCTAGCAATTCTAGGAGAAAAAAAATAAAATCTCTGCTTATATTGAATAAATACAATGTTTAAATATAGGATGAAAAAAAATGGTCACAGTGCCTTTGCAGCAGAAGTCCATTTCTCTCATGACCAAAATATTCCCAAATATTTACAAATGGTTTTTTGCTCTAAATATTCCTATGTACTGCTTGTGTCCAAGTAAATGTATTTCACCAACTGAGTAAGTAAATAATTGTCTGGTTCTTGTTATGGAGAGTCATGTTACAGTGAAGGTAACAGGTATCTCCTTTTACTGCCCTCTTACCGCCCAAGGGATCAAAGTAGCTAGCAAGACTGCACACCAAATGAAGCCACCTGCATGAAGTCTGTCCACCTGTTCAGCAAATAACACATTGTTCCACTCACTGAGGAATGAATATTGCTTTTCCCTTAATTACATATTAGAAGTGGAATGTCTTTAAATTGCTGTATTGTTACCTTATGAGCCCCTACTGCCTTTGGGAAAGGAAATTGCTTTCTAACTGCATTAACAGACAATTTAAAAAAAAATTAAATGTACAAGGTATGAATGATATTAACTTCAAAAATTTGACTACAACTTTACATGGTTGTGATCTTTTTTCCAGGCAGAAAGAAAGGGTGCCAGTAACACCATTGTTGGCCTGATTTTTGGATGTTTCGCTTTGTTCAATTTCTTGTCTTCTTTAATCTTGGGAAACTATGTAAGTATAATTGAAGCCGTAACTTATTTCAGGGATGACACAGGTTGATACATGAAGACAGTTCTTTAAGACTGAGAAAAATTGTGTCTCTCTTCAGTAGCACTCTTGCAGGCTTGTGTCTGCACTAATTGGAGTCTGACCAGTGAGTCTGAATCTGATCTAAGTTTTGTTAGTCCTCTTCTGTAGTTCTTGAGGTAATGCAGGGCAATGGACATGTAGCAGTTTTGTTTCTCTGATTAACTGTTCTGTTTGCTTTAGAGTAATCTGTTGATCAATTCTCCTTTCTGTTACTTCCTCTCCCCTACACCCCATTTTATTTGTTGCACTTACTTGTGTATTCTGTTTGCCCTTGACAACATTCTTAAGGTGTTTTATTTTTGTTTGATTTTTCTTTAGTTAGCTGCACCCCTTCTTCTTTTCTGGTATGTTGTTCTTTTTTTTAACATTTCCTCCTATTATGATTCTCTGCTTCTGCTTAACTCAATTTCCCCTTCAACTTCATTCTATAGTAACATGAGATAAATGTCTCCAATTCTTGAGTTTTCCTACAGATTCAGGATTTTTCTCATGTTGGAGAAATTACAAATCTATTATATAATTATTTGGTTTTGTGCTGCAGCACTGCTGTCTATGTATTATTTGCTTAGGGCTTCTCAGGATCATACCCTGAGTTGGGGTTGCTGCAGAGTCAAAGTCTTCTCTGTCTGCAGCTGGGCAGCCTCTTTGCTGACCCTGTGGTGAGTGCTTTTCTCTGGTGGTGAGGTGGCTCATGAAAGTGTCACACAAGTGCCATTGCTAAGTCAGGTCTTGGTGCCTGTGATGGCATTCAGCTATGGCACAACTTCTCACCAAGTACTTTACAAGGGCAGAGAGTGAGTGTGCCATCATCACTGCAGGCAGGTGAAGTGAGCATCAAGAGATGTGGACAGAGCAGCAATGAGAGATCCTGAGGGTTTCAATGAAACTCAGCAAAATATGGGCTTTAGTAATAATGGCTGAAAGGCAGGGACTTTGTCCAGGCCTGAAAAAAAAAGGAGTCTGAAGTACCTACTGTCCTTAAAGGGAGTTGCAGCATGTAATTAGAAGTTCATATGTACTTTGTTATGGAACTGAGTTAGTTTTATGGCATGGCTCCCATCATCCTTCACTCTACTGATAGAGGCTGAAATGAGAGAAGGTGGGGTCCTTTCCCTGGTAGTGAATGGGGAGGCTTGAAGCTACCTTGCTTCCCATCCCAAAGCTTTGTGCTATTAAAAGTAGTGATAAATCTGATTTAAAATCAGCTTCCCATTGACTCTCCTTAGCCCTATATGTGACAGGTGTTGCTGGCCTTGCCTCAGTGATGGTGCTAGAGGGGGAATGTATTATTTTGGACTTGTTTATAATGAGGAATGCTGTTGTAACTTGCTGCTCTGCAGAAGCTGCAGCATGCTTCTGTGACATAATTAACTCCAGCATTGTCTGACCATTCTGAAAACTGGGTTAAGTCACTTAACCCTTCTGAGTATTTTTAGGTTTGCTATTGCATAAAGCAGGAACAATGTCTCTAGATCTTTTAGTTACAATGTGCTATAAAGTGCCTTTGATGTTTGGTTTCTTAACATTAACTTACATTGGAAGATTCTTGATCTTTCCTTGAAATATTAACAGGTAAAAATGGTATTTAATTTACAGCTTACGCAAATTGGAGCAAAATTCATGTTTGTGGCAGGGATGTTTGTTTCAGGATGTGTGACCATTCTGTTTGGGTGAGTAATTTCTTGTGCTTTGTTTTGTTGCATTTGTCTTCTGATCATTTGGACTCAAAACAAAACTAGAAACTCTTAAGCATCTTTAGTATATTGGTTAGGTCACTTAACTTTTTACATCTTTAGTTTTTATCTCCCTTTTGTAAAGCAGAATGAACAATTCTCCCTTTCAGTAGGTTTCAGAGTCTGTTTACTGCTTTGAAAGCAGAGGGTGAAGGTTCTATGTATTCAAATAACTCCTATCGGTCATAAATAATGAGAAGCCTGTCAAAGTGCAGCAATAAGAGAAGTATTTCTGCATGTTTTAATTTCTCTTTTCTTGAAAATATTAAGTGCAAATGGGAAGATTTGCCTGGCAGGTGAAGAGGCTAAGTCACTCACTTTAGCAAGATAAATGTTTTATTAACAAGGAAGGAACCTCTTATCAGATAGCTGTGCCACATTGCACTGGACTTCTTGCACTGGTGCTTGGAAAAGCTATGAAATACAACAGAGGATGACATTATTGGAGTTTTTCACAGGTTAGATTTTTCATGCTCTTTCCACTGCCAAACAAAGGGGAAAAGGAGAAAGCAGCCAGAAATAGATTGGTAGAATTTGAATGACCTGGCCAATGTGATTCAAAACTGTGTGGTAATAGAAAGCATTAACTGTCTTTCAATGAGTAAGAAATGATGCTCCAGGGCATTTAGTAGATAACTCCTTCCATCCTGAGAGGGCTCTATTTACTGTTGAGATTTTTTTTTCCAGAATGCTGGACAAGGTGCCAAGTGGACCAATGTTCATTGGTTTTTGCTTTTTAGTAAGAGCAATGGATGCAATAAGTTTTGCAGCAGCAACTACAGCATCATTTTCAATCCTTGCAAAGGCGTTTCCCAGTAATATAGCTACTGTCCTGGTAAGTGCAAAAACCAGTGTTACCTTCAATAAGATAAATTGCCAGTGGGTAGCCTAACACTAGGAAGAGAAAATCTGTTGTCTCATGTGCAGGCTTATTTGAAGACACCTTGTAAGTTCGTTTGTAATTTAGAGTCATAATCCTAGAATAAGTTTAGACCTTAGCATAACTCCAATCAGATATAAATTAGGCAGTATATATATTAGTTGCTTGTGCTTTGAAGACTGCTGACCACTGATGGCAGTAGTTACCTCTTCACTTGAAGTCAGACTATTAAAATACAGCTTTTAGTGATTACTTCTACATGAATAGTAAGGGTCCATGTGGATTGATTCCAAAAATTGATAAATGCATTCCAATAGTGTTGATTTAAATGAGTGCAAGATGCAAACTGGAAACAATTTTGACTTAACTTTTATCAATAGATTAGAAAAATTATGTATGAGAAGATGAGAGCTAGAACTTCTTAAAATTTAAAGGGCAGTATTTCTGGTCATCTGTAATTCATTTCAACTAGAGATATTACCTTTATTTCACTGGGTTTTTTGATGTTAGGAAGAAAAGCTTCATGTATAATAAAACACTGCTTTCTCTTTTTCAATAAATTCGGGTTTCATTTCAAATATAGACTTACAGAAATAACTAGATTAAATTTTAGTGAGTGAACAAATGTTGAGAACTTACTTAAGAACATTAAGTAAAATTGGAAAAGTTAAGCTGTGCAATTACTTCTATAAATAAATGTCTATAAGAGTATATCCTCCTGACTAAAAAGCACTACTACATTGTATAAGCATTGATTAGCTGGCATTTTCTTTGGAAAGCAGTTTATATATTGTAGTCATGTTTTGGATTTATTTGGTCTCTATGGTTAAGGTGTCCTGTTTACAAATTTTAAGCTGTAATTTAAATAGGTAAATACAGTAATGTTGACTTAAAGGGACTTAGAAACTCATCTTCTAAGCAGAGTGTAAGAGAAATTAAATTCTCTTGTGGCAGCACAATAACCATGATGTGTGGCTGAAAATGCTGTGTGGTGATGAAGGTCATCTCAAGACCACAATCAGAAATACTATGCAGCTGTGGCTTGGCAGCTACCTTCATTTAAAATCTAGAAAGGGTGCTGTAAAAAGACATGATTTCTAAATGTTGGTCTGTTTACCATGTTTTGTGCTCTAATGTCTTGTTCTGCATGCAAATAAAACCTCTTCAAATTCATTCATTTAGATTTACTGTCCTTAAATGGACGTGGTGGAGGGTTCTTGTTACTGTTATGGCTGAAGCAGGGGACAGAAGAAAGAGCTGATTGAAGCAAGGTGCATGCTAGGATGAAAGTGTAAAGCCTGTTTTTCATTGCCCTTCTTCATAGTGCTTGATACTGGAAAGCACTTTTCCTCTCCTTACCATTTTGGTATCAGTTTTCAGCCTATCTACTCCTTGGGTACACAAGAAAATGTATGGGGAAGTTATTAAATGTAGGCACATCAGCCTTGTTGAAGTGGGAAGTTGAGCATCTGTCCATGTGATCCCTCTGTTGGACAAAGCATGGACTTCAGAACATAAGCAATCTCACTTCTCTTATGGTATCAGGTTTATCCTATACTCTGATCTGTACTAATGCAATGTCTCAGCTTCCTCCCCACTTCGTTAACTTAGAAGGGCTAAATGATGTACAGCTTGATTCGAACTAAAGTCTCACAAATTAAGTATTTTTTATGGTTGATGAGCAACACACGGGAAAACATTATTTGGATGCAATTATGTTAACTCAGTAGCCATTCCACATATCAAAGTTTACCAAAATGTCTCAAATCTATCTGGAAATTGTGAAACTTACTAGTCATATGTTGTTACTAGTTATTTCCTTTGCTAGGAAAGCAAAAGACTGCAATCCTAAGCTGACCTGGGGTAAAGAACTTGGCTATTGCTGACTGTGCTTGGTTTTGGGCCATTTGATCACTCTGGCTTGTATCAGTAAAATTAAAGATGAGAATGAGTATCTTTTGGGGTTCCAGAAGTTATCGAAACTTTAACTGCAAGCAGTTGCTACCAGCCGGTTGTTACTGGTGGTCCAAATGTTGATTAACCAGTTGTTGAAATAGATGTTGACAGTGGTGACTTGTAACCCAACATGTAAGTATAATCGTGTTATTGCTCCTTTACAAATTAGTATCTTACAAAAGTTACCAAATTATTAAATTATAGTCCAAACAGTCTGAGTTATCCCCATTGCCATTTCATTATTATTTCCTACCCCTAGGGAGTGAGTCCAAACAGTTAGTTATTAAGAGAAAGCTTTAACTTGATAGATGTACTTCATGCCATGAGATAATGACTCATCTGATGAGGTTTGTTTGGGTCCTTCCACTCAGGCTGGAGTGTAATGGCAGGTGGGAGAGATATTACCTTTAGCCTAAGCAGTCCTACAGATGGTTTCTGACACTAGAGCATTTGCCTTGCCTCAGGACTGGGATTTGTTAGGCAACAGTAGAGTGTTGAATGCTGTAGTGCACGTGGTTCTCTGTAGCAAAGCAAAAGAGATCATGGCTATCACACAGGTAAGTCTGAAATTCCTTTCACTATGCCACCTTGTCAAGGTTACTACTAGCTGTTGTCCTTAGTGATGTAGTGTCTTTTTAGTTTTCACTAGCCTGCCTGTGTTCTGCTGCTCCTCAGACAGATGGCTTGCTTTGTATTGTATTGCGTTGTATTTGCTCAACATACTGACTTCCTTTTTTGCTTTTCATCCTTTAGGGCAGCCTTGAAATTTTTACAGGACTTGGACTTGTGCTGGGCCCACCTTTAGGTGGCTTTTTGTATCAGTCATTTGGTTATGAGGTCCCTTTCATTACTCTAGGATGCGTAGTGTTGGGTTTTGTGCCTTTCAATATGTGCATATTGCCAAAATATGGTAAGCATCCTTTTACCTGCCTCTTTCACTCACCTTTATTTCTCATGTATTTAAGTATCTTTAAAAAAGTATCAGCTTCTGGAGTCTGATCTAAGTCAGAGGGCAAAGCTTCAGCTGAATTAGCTGGTCATCTTCATCAGGCCCATGTTTTAATGCTAACCTAAATTCATATATGCAGATGGCCTGCAATGAATGCAATTCCTCGTGCCCATTTCTGCAAAGGTTAAGAACTCTATGGAACTGAGATTCAATTTTGTTTTCTTTTGACTTCTTAACTTCAGGGCTTTTTAAGGGACCAGTTATGTCTGATTCATGTAAGTTTGTCAATGCAGCTAGCTGAAGAAAAGCTGGAGACAGATAATACCTAAAACAAGAGAACTCGACGTGTTTGTAGAGTTAACTGTGTGTGTGGAAACTAATTACAGGGAGACAAGCAGGGTTTATTTGTACTGAATTATGCAGGATGTGATTAACATGAAAGAATGTTTAGGTTAATAAGTGAAGTGTTTAATGAAGTGCTGGAGGTCATATAAATTTGATTAAATTTTAGACAGTTGTGCTTGAACAGAAAGCTAACTTAAAGATAAGTCTTCATACAAGATTGTAATTGCAAGGTTACAGTTCCAGTATTCTTTTTTAGAGAATAATTGAACAAACCATAGTAACTTTAAAATGCTTCTTTAAAAAATCATGTATATTGGCTTTTAGAAGAAACTTGCAGTGATTAACCATGTGCTGCCATTGCTGGCTTTCCCCTCTGACCTCCCCAAGCTCTGAAATTGTCTGGAGTCATGATATTACTTGCCAGTTTGAAATTATGTTAAATAAATGTTAGCTCTGAGATGGTGGATGCTAATGATTGAACTTTTAGTTCTATGTATACTTTGATATCACATTCAGCTATTAAAGGAAAAACAGCTCCAGGAAGGGAGCCTGACTTAGAAGTGCCATCTAATGATGACATCTGAAGGAAGTTTCCTGGAGTACAAACTGAACATATAGGAGACCTAAACACCCAATTCTTTAAAAAATCTGACAGATCTCAACTGATCTTATTATTTTATTTTTAAACAGTGTTTCTGTGATTGGATATGAATTGTTCATGTATGTGTGCATGTTGAGACGTACCCTTGAGAATTTCATTGTGTAAGTGCTAGCAGAGAAGTGACTGTATTTATACATAATTGGAGTAGTACATGCTTTTGTTGTTATCAAGGTGGGGATTTGCAGCGTTTGAATCTAAATTGTGCACTTTTCGCCTATGAATTTTTTTTACTATAAAAATAGTATAATGCATAATAATCTACTATTGACTCATTTTTTATGTAACAGGAGTAATGGACTAGAAGAAGTGAAATCCTGAGTTTTTTTCTAAAGCAAGATCAATCATGAGCTTATGCTTCTGAAAATAATGCAATGTTCCCCCTTTTCTGTTGAAACAGATTCAATCCCTAGCAAGGAATCCTTTTGGAAGCTCATTCTTCTGCCAAAAGTCTTAGTACTCTGTCTCACTATATTTTCTCTAAGTGCATGTTTGGGCTTTTTGGATCCCACAATGTCTCTTTTTATCCTAAAGAAGGTAAGTCCTGCTAACATGCAGTGAAGTCTTGACTTGCTAAATACGAAATAAATGGTTGTAAATGTAGTTTAAATACCCTAAATGAAATTGCACTTTGTCCAATTACACGGCTTTAATTAACTGTTAATAGTATGATTTCCACAGTATTGACAAGTCAGTTTCCATTGACACCATCTCTTTCTGCTGGATATTGGTAATTTTGAAAATGAGGAAATATAAGGCCTTTAAAAATCTACTTTTTTTCACTTAATTGTTTTTCAACTGCAAAGTACCTTCTGTGAACAGGGCACAGCAGCTGGTTTTGTAAGCAAGGTACTTTTTCTTTCTTTCTGAAATCAAATTCCTGAAAATTGCTACAGTCTGACAGTGTTACATCTCTTGATGTGAACACTTGTTTCATGGAAAGTGGTGTTGCAACTCTTCATGCTCCTACAGCAATCCTAAAATTAAACTGCTTACAACTATATAGTTGCCAGCTGACTTCTTCACTCATTGGTTAAAAAGGCAATTGACGTTTTTTAATTTATTTTTAATTTATTTTAATATTTATTTGTTCTCTACTTGATTTTTGTATTTTTCTCTATGATATTTAAGGTAATGGATTTGAAGTAAGCAGTTTAAGGTTCTATTCTTCTGTGAAATTAAGCAATGCTCTTTGGGTACTTAATTTATTGTTTTTCCAGGGGATAGTGTTTCACAGGTGGTTGGTTTTGTCTGTACTTAAAGCCCTCATCGAAGGTGAATGGGACTTGATGCTAACCTCTTTCATCAGTGGAGATGTGAATGTACATCTTCCATCACCCAAAGAGGGGGATCTGTAATTATGCCCCATAGAATACTGTATGTTTCTGTGGCTCTTCTGCTTTCCCTCTGCTCTGAGCTTATCGATACTTGCTGTGAAAGGGCTGTAGCCTTCTTGGCAAGTGTTCGAACCACTAAATTGGAGTTATTATCATATGCTTGCATATGGCAAGGAAATAACGAATATTTATGTAGCCAATGCCACATAAAACGTCTTTGGAATACCTTGTAACTGTTAGTTAAGGCACTCATTTGAGAGACAGGTATGCTTTTGGTTCATTATGCATGTAGTTTCAATACAGAAACGTGTCTTTGCATTAGGAAAATGTAGACCTCAGGGTATTTGCAAAAGAACTCTTAGTTGTTCTCATAAAAATCATCCTTTGGTGGAAAATTTGGAGTTGAGTTCTATAGCACTGCTTACTTTTAAGATGCTCTGATTAACAGTGGATGACTACAGTATTTATGCTTTTCTAAGTGCAAATAAAACTGAAGATTGGAAAAGTAAAGACTAAAATCATCTAAATTTCAGTGTCTGAAGTGTCTGTTTCAAATAGTGTCAGACAGTAAGTTAGAATCCAGTGTGCTATTGTAGGGGACATAGCATGGTGTTTCCTCCTTACATTATTTAGGCTTTAGATGAGTACAGTTGGGACAGTTGTTTCTACCACTCCATGCTTAAAAGTGTTGCTGAAAGCAATGAAACTGAAGCTTTGCTGATGACTTCAAATACTTGAAAAACCTCTGTATGGTATCAGTAAAATGCTTAAAATCATGCATTTCAGTATTTTGACCTAAAATATAATTCATGAATTGTCCTCTAATGACTGTAGCCTATATGATTTTTTTGTTTTTTGTTTTATTTCTCCCTTTCCATAGTTCAGACTCCCAGCTGGTTATGTGGGTTTGGTGTTCCTTGGTTTGGCACTCTCGTACTCCCTGTCTTCTCCCCTCCTTGGACTTGTCAGCGACAAACTGCCAGTAAGTACTACCCTGCTTGATTGCACAGGATGAGTGAAGTACTCTGTATTAGTTAAAGGTGGAGGACTTCCCATGCTGAAGCAATGGTTGTGGGCCTGATCCTGTAAAGGAATCTGCCTTTCAAGACCTTGCATGTGCACCCATTACTGCCAAGTGAAAGGTCTCTTTTTCGAGGTCCAGGTAATTTAGGAATGTCCAAAGCAATAAAGGACATTGGACAAGCAGTTGAAGTGTGCTGACCTTTTCTAATGGACTGAGCACAATCTGTTTCCAGACAATATGAAATAGAGATTGAGAAAATATGTCCCAGTTACCCCTGGTTTTGATCACATCTAATTATATCAGCTTTTGAGAAGAGGATTAAAGATGTTTTGATTAGCTGTATTGACTTTATCTCTTAAAAAGTATAATATCCAAATTAGATCAGCACACTGGCTGGCTCTTGGCCTTTAGCTCTGAACAGCACCACAGAGACTTCGATACTGATACTGCTTAGGTAAGAGGACTGCTAAGTGATCAAGAAAACCTACACTTTGAATGCTGTGCATGAAGGACAGTGACAGTTTTCTGACACTGTGTTTTCCTGACACAAAGTAATAATGGCCTTTGTACATGAAAAATTACATAGAATCATATGTGGTTCCTGGGTTTGAAGGAACTTTTAAAATCATCATGCAACACTACGTGTTATTTCTTATATTAAAGAAGAGTAAGACCTAAAATACTTTGCTAACAGAGAAGCTCCATTGCTCAGTATCCTGAAGAAATCTCTGTATTAAACAGCTTCTGCCAGTGAGCGCATTGGTCTGAGGAAGCATGGATTCATTGTTTCTTAATGGTGTTCTGAGCTGGCAGAGAAACTTGAATTCCCATTTTGTCTGTAATGAAGGTCTCTACAAGAGCTGTACTTTTCAGATGAAGATTTAGAAGAGGGGTATTAGGAAAGACAAAATAGTCACAATACAAATTTACAATTTTAAATTGTATAGGTCTTCCTTTTCTTTCACAGTACATCAGGAAGTGGCTGCTGATATCTGGAGGCTTACTGACAGCACTGTGCTTTTTCATGTTAGGACCTGCTCCAGTACTGCACATTGAGAGGTATGTAGCTGCCTCTTCTTGAACCTGTCCCCTTATGTGATGTTTCTGACCATAGTCATGTATGTCCACAAGTCTATAATTAGCACCTCTGACCATGAAACAGGGAGGGGGTTTTTTAACACCTAGCATAAGACTGTGAGTGTAAAGCATTGAAAGCATCTGAAAATGGAGATTTTTCAGCTTCATAAATGACATACTTTTCCTTTGCTTTTTACTGTTACTGTGCTCATACTGATATTTCTTCCTTCTGTGTATAGCTTACTGAGGAAAGTGCCAGATTATAGCTTTGTCTTCACTAGCTAAGTAAAGACAATGTCCCTTGCACCTCAATGCTGTATTGCCATATCTCTCAAGTTAATTCACAGCAAAACACTCTACTACATGTACAAAACAATTGTATAGTCCTTTTGTCCTAGGTTAGATACTCTGTTGAGGATGATGATAGGTTTGTTAATGTGTAGAATTCCTCCTAGGTTTCTAATTTTTAAAGAAGATCATATACTGTAACTGGAGTGGTGAAATGTGTGAGTTGGTGAGAAGAAGAAATTAAAAACGTCTTAAGTATTCTTTAGCTAAGTCTACTTGTTTATAATATATTAGGCTACAAAATTTTAGCTTCAAAATTCTTTGCTTCTGCAACAAACCAAGTCTGGAGCTTGGTCATATGTATTGCTGAGTTAAGCTCATCTGTCGACCTCTTTTCTATGTGCTCAACATAAAATCAACTTAAGATTTCTAACTTATCATCAAAACTGCATTTGATAAGAGATTATGTAACCTGAGCACAGGTTTTTCACATTCTTTTGCCAAGTCTATTTTCAAGCATAGAACTATGTTTTTCAAGTCTTAGTATTGGCTTCAAGAAATATAGTTTGCTGATCAGTCATGGCATGGTGATATAACAGCCTTCAGTCAAGTGGAGTCCTTACTTGAAAAGTCTTAAGCAGCTAACTTCTTTTAAATGCCTTTTTTTCAGTCAGCTGTGGATTTTTGTGCTAGTGCTGGTTTTGATTGGCTTTTCCCTTGGCATGAGTGCTATTCCAGTGTTTCCAGAGATACTGCACTGTGCATAGTAAGTAACTTGGTCCAATCCATCTTTCATGTTACTGGCAGTAGGAAACTGCAACTATTTTTTAGGGATGAATATGAAGTGTGGCTTTTTTATCCCTTTTTGAAACAAATGCAGCTAGTAACACATAAATGTTTTCACTATTCTCTAGTCTTAGTTTTTTCAGAGTACCCCAGTTATTATACTCCCAGTATAATGTAAATTATTTTGTAAGTAATAATTATTTAAAAATAATTATTATAAAAATTATTTTGTAAACATGTACCTCAGTACTATGAACACATTGAAGTGCATCAGACTTTGAGTTTTATAGCATCTATCTGGTGACCTGTGTGTGATTTCATATACATAGGATTTATTTCAGCTTCTGAGGACTGCTAGTAGCAAGCAGCTTTCACTCGATTTTCAGAGTGTAATGGCTCTTAAAGCTGCACCTACAAAAGTCATACTTAGTCGAAGTACAAGTTCTGTGTTGTGGCTTGGCAATAATGACCTAAAAGGGTCTTGGTTTATTAGTATGTTCCTTTTGGAACAAGGTATTTTCTTCTTAAAAGCCACCTGTCACTGTTTTACACTTGCCATATGAAACATGGGGAATGAGTATGATGATGTGATGTTAGTGATCTTACACAGAAGAAATCAGAGATGAAGAGTAGCACCGCAGTCCTCTAGAGAGGCAGCAAGGAAGAAAGTACTGAGTAAACAGACATTCTGCTACACACTTTTGCTTGTTAACTCTTTATGTGTGTGCAAATTAAAAGAAGGGGAAAAACTCTTTAAGGAAAAGCTATAGACTGAGACACAGTAATGTATCGTACTACTCTAACCGGTCTGTCTTTCTGCAGTGAGAATGGATTTGAAGAAGGTCTGAGTCTGCTGGGACTGGTGTCTGGGCTGTTCAATGCCATGTGGTCCCTTGGGTAGGTATACACCTTCTTGTAACCTAGGAGAGTTCAGTTGTTCTAGGCTATTGCCACATGAAACCTGGCTGCATTATAACCAGAAGTCTTGCACTGCAGCCATTGTGTTGGCCTCGATTCAAAAGTTTCTTGCTAGACAGGTGCTTGGTAAATGTGTTAAAACAAAACTTTATTCCCAATAAAGGGTAAAACTGGTTTTGACAAGACTCTGAGCTTGTCTTCCTTGAAATGTATTGTCCTGCATATCAAAAAACTGCAGTGATTAAGTGTATGTTTGCTTGCACCTCTATGTGGTCATTTTTCTTATCACTACAATATTTAATGCTCAATACAGAGAGATGTGGAGCCTAATTTTTTACAAAGCTATGTCCACCCGCATGGGGTGAGCTAGAAGGTGACTGCTCCTGACTCATTCTGTTTTCCATTTTCCACATTTCCTGTTTTTGTCTGGGATAGCTTAGGGTAGAACCTTCTCTTCTTTTTCAGCCACAGCAATTATTTAAGGTTTGGGTTTGCATAGCTTAGCAGAATGTGTCTGTTATTCAGTGGTCATCATCACTGAAATTAATGAAAGGTGCTACTAGCTGAGTGACCTTTCAAGAGTAGTCACTCAGTGGGAAGTGGTAGAATGTCCCTATTGACAGCTCCTTCCAGGATATTTTTACTTATCCTTCTAGTCCTCTTTGGCTGCAGGTGTGTTTCAGTGGCACAAATTTACACCATTTTTTCCAAGCTCTAGCTGTCCAACTGTCCTGTTTATTTGGCATAGGTTTCAGTACAGACATAGGTAGTATAAAATTACCAAACCCCAGTAATATGCTGTTATCAAGCTCAGTTTTATAATGTAACTTTCCTCCAGGAAATCTCTCTAGTTTTAAACAGTTTTATCTCTTTCTTAAGGAGAGACTACATCCTGTAAGATGTAAAAGACTACATCTTTTCATAAAGAGAGAGCAGCTGCATAACCTTTCGTGGCATTTTTTGACAGGCATAAGGGTTCAGGGCAGTTAACATACAGCTCAACCTTGCAGTGACCATGTCTGTCACAGCGTGCCTCCCCACCTGCCTATATTCACTGGTCTCTTGTCTTGAAATTTGAAAACTTTGTGTTTTGAAGGACGAGACATTGAATTTCTCTTTTTATAGAATTGATCAGTGTAGATGTTCTGTTAGAACATGGTCTTTACTGTAGTCTCTCTACTGAACAAAGAATGCATTCAGCTTTCTGATGTGGATCGTATTTCCAGCTGAGGAAGTGACTAGACACATTTACTGGGGCCTTGGCAAACAAAGAATTCATACTTACTGTGGGTTATAGGAAAGTTAGGTCTGTATAAGACAATCTCTTTATTGATAGAAGTGAGAGAATCTATGAAGGAAGGCCACAAAACACATTAAAATGGTTCTCTGAGAATATGATATGTTATCTTCTTTGTTTGGGATGACAATACCTGATTTGGATTTGTTGCAGGGCCTTTGCTGGTCCAGTTCTGGGAGGATTTCTAAATGAAAAGCTGGGGTTTGAATGGGCCGCAGCCATCCAAGGAGGATGGGCGCTGTTAAGTGTAAGTAATTACACATTTTTTGTTTTAAATCTATTGCAGTTATGAGCTATTGCATAAGGTTGTTGTTGTTACTGTTATTATAATTGTAACTGTCTGTTTCCTCAAAGAGTCTTGCAACTGGAGTATTCTATATCATTGAGGCAACAAGAAAAAGGTATGCTGAGATATTTATTCTTTATTTTACTTGCAATCACATAAAGCAAACCTTCGAAAGCTGTGCTTCTATTTTTCCTCACTACCAACCTGATAATGAATGATAAGATAAGCAATAAAAATGTTGCTTAAATAAATTGTCTGTATGGTTTCCTAAATCCCTACTGACCTAAACAGACACCTAAACCAGGCAATGCCTATTCTATACAAGCAGCAGGACTGTGGCATTGATGAGCAAATCCTACCAATTGTTCCTCCAGAACGGTGTCTGTGGGCAGGAATTGGTTGGATGGTCCCGTGCAGAGAGTAGTCTAGGTGGAGAGTGGTGTCCCTCAGGGGTCTGCCTTGGGACCAGTGCTATTTAGTATCTTCACCATAGGATATAGGTGAAGTATATAGGATCGAGTGCACCCTCAGCAGACTTTCAGATGACTCCAAGCTGAGTGGTGCACCTGACATATCTGAAGGATGGTGTGCCATCCAGAGGGACCTGGTGATTCTCCCTCTGTCCTCCACTTTTCTCAGACCCCACTTGGAATACTACATTCAGCTCTGGGGCCCTCAGCACAGGAAAGACATGGGTGTGTTGGAGTAGGTCCAGAGGAGGGCCACAAAAATGATCAAAAGGCTGCAACGTCTCTCTATAAAGGAAAGGCTGAGAGAACTGGCAGTTCTTCAGCCTGCAAAAGAGAGAGGTCTGGGGAGAACATATTGCAGCCTTTCAGTACTTAAAGGGGGCTTACAAGACAAACTTTTTAATAGGGCCCATAGTGATAGTACAAGAGGTAATGGTTTTAAACTAAAAGAAGATAGATTCAGACTAGGTATAAGAAAGAAAATTTTTACAGTGAGCGTAGTGAAAGTGAACCTTATTGTCTAGAGAGGTAGTGGATGCCTCATGGCTGGAAGCATTCAAAACGAGGTTGGACATGGCTCTGAGCAACTTGGCCTAGTTGAAGGTGTTCCTGCCCATGGCAGGGGGCTAGAACTAGCTGATCTTTAAAGGTCACTTTCAATATGATCCATATGATGGTATGAATGAATTGTTGGGTACAATAGCAGGGAACCAAATCCAGTGATCCACATAGCTCTTTGCATGTAATGCACTTTTTTGCTTATAATGTTGGTATTGCATAGAAGTATCTTGAGAATATGCACCCTGTGTCTTCTCTCCTGTTCTTTTCCCTATGCAAACAGTTCCAGTTCCAGCCTGCAAAGTCCTCCTGGTAATAATGAAGAAAGAACTCATCTGATGGGCAGTGAAACATAGCCAGACATAGTTTCAATTCTGTTTGCTACTGTGGTATTGAGGTGACTGGACTTAACAGTGCTTCATTATTCTGGAGCTGGGACATGATCCCTTCTTGAACAACCTGTTGTGGTTTGGTTGTAGCTGCATTACTGTTTTGAAACACTAAACACTGACTGTCTTTCTTTTGGAAGTTCTTCTAAGGGATGAGTAACCCTCAGCTGTCAGCCTGTTTAATTGTGTTTCGTGTGCAGTGCACCATGTCTGGTTTCTATACCTGTGAGTGCTGTGCATCATTCTTGGGTAAAACTACTATTTTGCTACCATGATTTTCTGTACTTTTTGAAGGGAAGTTCATTATCTTGTAAACTGTAACTGATAACATAAAACTTTGAAACAGAATTTGGAATTACAAAGCATTAAGCACAATATTATTTTCAATAAAGCAACTTTTTTCCTAAGTTTTGTAAATTTTTTTAGACAGCAAGAGTCCAAAAGATTTTGTGTCTACCAGCACTTCTTATGATCTTGAGAGTGCCTGAAAATGGGAGGCAAAAGTAATGAAGAGTTGCCATATCTACACAGAACTAACTGACCTTCAATCCTGGAAGAGACTTGGCATCTTGTGTATATATGTGTATACATATATGCACAGAATATGTATGTTTCTATTATGTATGAAGACTCAGCTTGGGGTGTGTGAAGTTTATATTGCTAATAAATGCTATCTAGAATGTTTGTACTAATTGCTTCTGCAGCAGCAAATCTATCAAGAGTCTGGGGCTATTGTGGGAAAAAAACATTTTCTCACCCTCTCCAGATGCTGGGCAAAAGAAACTCAAAAGGGGACTGAGATAAGGACACACCCAGCAAACTCACACCAGACTTCCTGACCCTGGTTGGGGCAAAAGTCTTTTAATTTGGCCTTGAGCCCACTGGTTCCTAGAAGGGATTTCCTATGGTACCCTTTTTCCCATGAATAAGAAAAGTGGTCTCTAGAAATTTCTAATCAGTTTCCCTTGTAAGTAGTTACTGGATTTTACATGAGAAATACTTCTTTCTTTGCCAGAGCTCGTTTGGACTAGCAAGAATAACTGCTTTGGTAGCTAGCTGAGCTGTGAAACATCAGGTTACCAAAGGGCAGGCTTCACTTAGGAACATCCTGTCAATAGCTTCTGTTCCTTTTTGTATCAGGTGTTAGACTTTACTGAAACCTCAGCTTGTTATGAAATGCTGACCATGCCGTTGCTGATGATGAGCCAGGCGAGAAGGATCTGAGAGAACTCGAATTAGATGCAAGGTGCACAAGATACAGATCTGTTGACATGAGAATTAATTAGCTTATTTTGTGCAATGATTTGTTCACTTGCTTGATGTGTACTGTTACGAGTTAAGCGTGGCCAGGATTACCAGGAAGAGCACAAATATTGAAAGTAAAAAGTTGTCCTGCTGTGTGTCAGCTTCATCAGACCACCAGTAGAAGCTAAGCAGGATTAGCTAACTCTCTAGCTTCGTGGCAACACATTTTCTCTCCTACTGATTCTTTCACGGGGACAATTAAGGCAAAAGAAATAAGAAGGGGAGTCCTGATTTCCAGTTTTTTTGCTTTGTGAAATAATTCACAATCATGCTCTCTTACTATGATTATCCAGAGGTCCTGGAACAATAGTTAAAGTAGAACAGTGGGATCTTCTGTGGAAAGCTAAGCCATCCCTGGTGAGTGTTCTGCTTGTCTCATGTAGTGGCAGGTCTAAATACCCACCTGCTATTACCCACACAGTTGTACAAGCTGTGAAGCTCTGATGAGCTTGGACTGTGCCAGGTGGCCAGACCGGAGCCACCCTGAGCGGGAGTGGTACAGGTAGTGCCTCTGTGGCAGCACTGAGGTTGGGGCTGTCTGTCTGGCTCCCGCAGCCCTGCCTGTACCCTTCGCTCTTGAGTTTGAGCAGGAATGTATCTGTGATGGTCTCTGCTGGCATTTCCCAAACTGTTTTCCTGCTGTGACCCAGTGTCTTGGGTTGAGCTGGCAAAACGCCACCTGCCCAACACAGAGGGTTAGAACCTCCCTCCCCACCTGCCGAGAAAAGGGAGAAAGGGAAAAAAAAAACCTCTGGAAACTCAAACTAGGTTTATGCTTAAACTAACTACACATATTTATACAGAAAAGAGAAAATGAAGAGAAAACTACAATATAACACACTCTTACACAAGTTAGATATAACAACAATTTTCTACCTCCCACCGAAAACAGATTTCATTATTCTAGATTCATAAAATACCTTAAAAGACACTCAGCAAGGCAAAAGAGAAAGCATAACAGTAAAATGTTTCTATTTCCTTGAAACTAAAAATATGATATAACTGCAGCAGGAGCAAGGCCACAGGGAGCAGCAGCATGTCCTGCCTCCACTGCAGACATGATGGAACTGAGAAACTCTTCCTTACCTATCTGTTTGCGTCATCTGTTATGAAATATTTCTTTGGTTGCTTAAGTCAGGTGACACCTGTCTCTCCTAATCTACATGGGTTCTCTGAGGCTGCTAAATTGAGGCCTACCTAAAATTAAAGCCAAAACTACCACACCCAGGCTTGCCTTGAGCTGTGTTACTGCAGCAACGCCATGCCTGAGTCATTCACAGATCTGGCAGGTGATGGTTTCTTTGGCTGCAGCACAGTGGTGACTTCTCTGCAGTGGTATAAGGCAGAATTGCTCAATGCTGGCAGCACTCTTGCCTTTGATGTTGTGAGATTTTCCAAGGAGGGTGGTTGCATCTCCCAATGTTGGCTTTCTTGACACGCTGGGGAATTCCCAGATTTTGTGCAAGACTTCCTCTTTTTAAAGCCCCCTGCTTTTGTTTTCCTGCAGCCTCCTCTTGGGTGACTTACAGGCTTCAGACATGGGGCTTCCTAAAGTTTGTGCCTTTGCCATGCTTTTGGTGCTGTTTGCTCTGGAGGCCTGTGCCGTGGACACCTATGTTGCAGCTGTCTATAAGCACAATGTCATCTTGTCAGAGGACACTGAAGTGCCAGTTTCTCCTGAGGAGGCCTTCATGCTGATGGAGAAAAATCTGGCAATTTTGGAAGTGGCCATCAAAGAAGCAGCCAGACAGGTATTATGATCTCAACAGAGACATTCATTTGAATAAACATTGGTTTTTTCATCGTCTCAATGGTGGTTTTGGTATTTGTATGTTGGTACCAGGATGCCCATATCACTGCAAGTCTGGAAGATGGCATTTATGGCTGAGTCTTCAAAAGGGAAACAATATACCCTTATCTTGAGGCAATTCCAGACCCACAAGTGGACTGGATTCCATGTGCTGATCCTGGAAGGTATCATCCCTGTTATAAGTGGGGGAACAGTCTGACAGGAGAGTTGGCTACCTTTAGGAGTGGTGGTTGTTAGTTTTAAATGTCTTGAAACAACTGCTGTGAAATGAAGCCAGGTTAGACATCACATAGTTGCCATGAATAGTTTCAAAAAACTTTCCTCATAATTTTCCTGTCACTTTTTTTTCACTGTAATCCTTTTTATTTTGGTAGTATACCAAGAAGATTGAGATTTATTTAAAAGAGAAAATGTGTGGAATCTACCTTTCAGTAAGGTATTCTATGTGTGTTGTGGAAAGTGTTTAGGATATGGGACTATTAGAGTGTATTTGTGAATAAAATAACAACTACCGAAAGGATTTACTGCACAATTTCAAACTTATATTTTTGAATCACAATTTGATAGTCTTCTTATTCTGTTATTTTCCTTAATAAATTGTACCATTATTTTATGCTGCAGTAGACAAATAACAAAACATAACAACGAAGAAACAAGTCAGAAGCTACCTCAGCACATCAGCTAAATGGAGAGCTGCAGCAGAATGGCTGAGATTAGCCCATATGGCAGTGTAACATCAATGCTGTGCCACACACTGGCAGCAGAAGAGAGACCTGAAGGTGCAAAGATTTGCTTTCAGTGCAAGAAAACCTTTTGCATTCTTCAGTTAATGTGAGGTGATGCAAGAGTTTCAGCATGCTAAGCTTTGAAACACAAATCTGCTGGCTAACTTAGACATATCACTCTTGTGATCTGTAGTCTTAGCATTAGAATTTTTATGGATTGTATAGTTTTGATGTTTTACTTCTTGTTGCCTGCTGATTAGGTTTGCTCTCTCACTTGTGCTGGAAAGACTGAGATGTCTGGCAAGGAATAACTCCATCTATGTGGTTGCAAATATGGGAGACAGGAAACCATGTAACTCCAGTGATCCAAGGTGCCCAAGTGACGGCCACTATCAGTACAATAACAATGTTGTCTTTGACTCAGAAGGGAATCTGGAGGCTCGTTATCACAAGGTGAGAGGATTTTGCAATATTCATGAAGTGCATGATTCTCAGGTGATTAAAGATGTGAAACAGAAGCTGCTTCCCAGGTTTAAAAGTATTTCTACATAGAGTCATTATAGAGTGTCAGAGGGCAAGTGGAAGCCACTGGGATACAATATCTTTGTTCCTGCTATTTTGAATCTGAAAGCAAATAATTAAATGAAATTAATTAAAGCTCAATTATCCCTCTGTTTTTACTGCATCTAAATAGGAAGTGATATATAAGATATTTAAACATTAATCCCTAAGTAAGCTCTTGCTAACTAAATACAAATGCCCTTCACTGGTAGAAATCAGAACCACAGGTATTTGTGCTTGACTCCTCTTGCAGTCGTATGAATTCTTCTCTTCAAAATTAAGGTATAGCATGTTCACAAAATATGTTCTCCATTACTTGTATTTAAGTGAATGAGTGTTATAGTCAATGTTCTTTTAAATTAAATGGTTTGACTTACCTTCTAATATTTTTCTAATATTTCTTTTCCATGAACAGTACAACCTTTTCATGACAGAGAAACAGTTTAATTACCCTAATGATCTAGGATTTGTGACTTTCAATAAATCCTTTGGCTACTTTGGCATTTTCACTTGTGCAGGCATACTCTATCATGACCCAGCTGTGGTCTTGGCAAGCAGATTTCATGTTGACACTATTCTGTTCCCAACCACTTGGGTTAGCACTCTTTCACTGTTATCAGCAATCCACTGTCACTCAGCACAGGCTATGGGAATGGATGTCAAGGTACTTTCAGCAAATATGTGCAACTTCACTTTAGATATCACGGGTAAGGTGATATTGCTCTGATGGATCTTGTTCACATGGGAAACATTTATATCTGTGTAGTGCAATTGACCTAAGCAGAAATTCCCATCAGCATACGCACATCCACAGGATTAGGACAGGAATACTTGTAAAGATGTAAAGGCAATAAAAATGTACTATTTCAGAACTCAGAAATGCTTAAGTTGATTATAACACCTTTAGTTATTTGTTAAATAATTATTTCTGAGAGTTTACAAGTGTTATTCTTCATCTTCTGACTCTGATCATTGTTTTGGTCATCTGAAGGCCCAGACTTTGTTTTCTCCACTAGATGGAAACCTAACTCTGAGAAATGTCCTTGTGAGTCCTGCAAACAGTACTTCTGGGTTGGAGCCCTTGTGTCACATTTTATTTGCAGTATATTTTTCCTGAGCAGATACTAGAAGTCAAGTACAAATTTTGTGTGCATGTGCTTGAAGAATTGAGAGAAACCTCTTACTAAATTGAAGCTCTAAACTTTGCCATCCAAATAAAAGCAGATGGGTGTACCTTTAGTTCTCAGTTGTTGATGACCCTGTGTCACACAACTCATATTCCTTATGGATAAGTTTTACTCTGGGCTTTAAAGATTTCTGTATTTATGTAAAGCACTTGAATAAAGATATGAATTTTGATAATATCTTTTCTGTAGAGAACTTTTTGACTGCACAATGTTACCATTTATTTTAATCAGTTACTGATTTCTAATGCAATTAAACTCAAGGAATAATGTGTAGCTTCAGCCACTTAGATCACATAATCAGCACACTGACATTGTCATGAAACATCAGAGTTTCATCTACTTTCCTTTGATTGCAGAAAACATTAAACATTAGGTTAAGACTGTACTCTTGTGAAGCCTTAATTTAGTTTCAAAACATTCTGATAAATATTAGAGTAAAATATTGCACATATATAATTAGTGCATACTGCTTACCTGTCCCATACATGTGCTTTCAGATTGAAGCTTTTTGGTGTTATGTGTTTGCAGGGAGTGGTATTGATGCCTCAGATGGTCTGAAAGCATATTGTTACAATGCTGAAACAGATAACGGTCACCTTTTGGTGGCAGAACTGAGTTCACACCCACATCTCTCTCCAGACTATCCTGGTGCTGTTACCTGGAAATTGTATGCCAGCAGGATTGAATAGCTTCCCTCAAACAGTCACTCTATCACGATGGGGTCGTTTACCATGATCTCTTCTCCTTCATGAACTCACTGAGCCCAAGGGAAATCATGCCATTTGCCAGCAGGACCTCTGTTACCATCTGAGTTACAAGATGGTAGAGAAGCAGCAAGATGAAATTTATGTCCTGGGTGCCTTTGATGGGCTACATGTTGTTGAAGGAGAGTATTATTTGTAGGTAAGAGTTTTCTGCTCCCATTTAAACAGGGGAAAGTCTGCAATACTCTCTTTGCAGTCCATTTCTATTTGTCTCATTTTTAATTTGAGGGCACTTAAGGCAAGGCATTTTTAGGCCCCCTGGAAAACTTTTGTTTTCTTCATGATACCTTTTGTCTTCATAAGGCGCGTTGATTTTCTGTGTTATAAATTATGAAAGTGAAGAACCTGGGTTGACCCTATGCTGCAACACTTCAAGAATGTGAGGTCACCCAACAGTTTTGTCCAGGACCAAACAAGATAGATACATGTGCTTCTCCATGCTGGGGGTCATTTAAAGAACACATCTTGCAACAGTTGCTCTTCGGGTTTTGCAGGTTGTAGGTTTGGCAGGATTTGTCACTGAGGGTAGACCTTACTGCTCTCTTCAACAACCTCAAAGGAGGCTGTGGTGAGGTGGGATCCTATCTCTTCTTCTGACAAGTGGCAAGACAGGAGTAAATGGCCTCAAGTTGTGCCACAGGAGGTTTAGATTGGATAGTAGGAAAAAATGTCTTCACTGGAAGGGTTGTCAAGCATTGGGACAGGCTGCCCAGGGACATGGTTGAGTCACCATCCCAGAAGGTATTTAAAGGATGTATAGATGTGGTGCTTAGGGATATGGTTTAGTGGTGAGCTTGGCAGTGCTGGGCTAGTGGTTAGACTTGATCGTCCTAAATGCCCTTCCAACCGAAATGATTCTGTGATTCTAAGGTGGTTTCTGTATATGTGTAAAAAAGGGAGAGAAGATTGTAGAGTTCTCCCTATCTTCATAGGGGTGCTCTTGTCACTATATCTGCTTAGTATTTTGTACCATTGTGCTGATGTGATCCTCTACCATGTGGTTATCTAACAAAATTAAGAAGATAAATATGGATATAACGTTTGTATTTCCATGATTTGTCAGTGTGTTCATTCTTTAAAATTTTGCTGTTCACCTTTTTTTAGTGTGCTATATATCTTTTCTCTATATATATAAATAGAGAGAGAGTATTGCCACTAGAGTAGGCAATAAGTATGGCTTCAGTTTTTCTGGAAATTCAGCCAGAGGTGAAGTAACTTCTTTAGGTCACAAACTATTCCACATCTATGACTAAATGCATACATATTATGCATTAATGCACACATAACTTATAAACACATGTGTACATGCAGACAGTGCTTTGCTGAGTGTTGGCAAAGAACTGTCTTTTTACAAAGTTTCAAGTGCCACCTTTGGATCTTCTTGACCTAAATAAATGAGTAGATATGTTGCCCAATGAAAACCAATTTTTAATTACTTGAATTTTTTGGTCAAGTATTAGAAGCCATTCTCACAATACTGTTCTGCCCCATCTCTGAATACACACTCTTCTAAACCAGAGATTAACAGAACATTTGAAGGTTCTCATTTATTTTGAAAAAGAAAACAATCCTTGAAATGCCATTGATTCAAAAAACCGTTATTCAACTCAGCACACAGTGTAATTTGTTATCACATTATGTCCTAACACACAGTTGGAGGAGTCTACTTGAATCTTTCATGCCACATTTTTAGGGTATGGAAATTTTCCTTTCCACAAAACTGTTGATAACTGCCACCTTTTCTGAGCAGTCAGGTGGGTCTGTATGAAAAATTCTCAAAATGAGCAATTTTTCAAGAGCATATCTGTGTTCCCATTAAATGGTTGCTTATGCTGGTGTGAGGGAGAGTCAAGACTGTGCCAGCAGATATTGGTAAGGGCTAGTGAACAGCTTGAACAGATGGAATGCACTGGCATGTGTGAGAGTGGAGGCCCTGCAGAGTGTATCTTTTATGAAAGTGGACTGGATTGCTTTGTGTGGCACAGCTAAGATTTCTGTGTGTGGCTAATTCTGTTCTTCACGTTTGTTTTGAATTAAAAAAATTTACATTTAATCTGACCAATATCGTAAACAAACAGACTTGCAGGATGCCAAATACGTTGTTTTTTTAACAAGGTGAATGTTTTAAAAACAAGATTTGTTCCTGTAAAAGAATCAAATTAGAATCCTCTACAATTCATATATAGTAGAAGTAATGGCAAACACTGTACTTGTTTGTGGAAGAAAAGTACTGTATCTTTAAGTTTATATCTGTGCCCTAGGATAATGGTGTCCTGTTACAGCTAAGTAACATAACTATGTGGTGTTGCTAAAAATAATTAGCTTTGGATTTCCTCATCCCTGCCCGCGTGTACTCAGTGCTGTGCAGTGATTGCATGGTTGCAGTTGTGACGTTTCACACGGCCTTCTCCACAGCAAGATTAACCCTTTGAATGCACAGTAGTCTTACACACACACGCTCAGCATAAGAAGAGAAGCAGGACCACAGTCTGGAGAGAGGCTCCCTCTGTGGCTAAGCTGATTTAGCACCAAATTGCCACGTCTTTCACAGAAGTAAGTCCTCGGGTAGTCCCCTTCATCAGGCAGTAGCAGAGATGGGGGCGGGTATGTGACCGGGGTGGGAAGAGTGGATTGGGAGGATAGAGATGTGGAAAGCAGACGGACCTCTAGATAAGTTTCCCCTTACATTGCCCACAGCCACGTGTTTCCTGAACTACTGCAGTTTTGATAAGTTTATTCAGAGGGCTAGTTTAACTGTTTAACTGTTCTTGTCCCTGGGTGAGCTCCCAGCTCTGCAGGCAGTAGGCAGACAGAGGCTGAGGGGGTGCCTTCACCCCAGTGTATTGCAGAAACTCCCTTATCCCCGCAAAGTAGCTTGAACTTTGCAGGGCAGTACCCCCGCAGTGCACTTGTAAAGTTTTCTGCTCAGCCCTGCCAGTTCAATCACCTTTCTTTCTCACATCCTCACTACTGCTAAATGAGGAAGCATTCGCTGCTTCCTCCTTCAAACTGGTGTCTGATTGTGGTTAAAGGGATTCAACTGGTATTTGATTTGGTAAGAAAAATGGAGCAGAGAGGGGGAAAGGTTGCCAAGCAACATTAGTTCAAGTGTCACTGAAATCTATTGCAACCTTTTAAAGGCTCATATTTAAGGCTCCTGGATGAGCATTCTGTATCTAGTAATGGGTGGAGAGAAGTATTTAGAGGTGAACATTGCCAGAAAGAAATCAATGTTCCCAATGGTTGAAAGCTTCGATCAGCACTCCTCTTTCAGAGAACTCTGTGGTATCTACATTCATCCACAGGTCTGTCATTTCTGAGCCAGCTTGACAATGGCAATCTGCTGTAGTTGAAAGCAGACAGCCTGTTCTACCACCCACTGTTCAGACAGCCTTTTTCAAATGACAATACTGCAACTACTAGAAAGTAAAAAAATGGAAAATGTCATAGCAACAAATGCATGTGAACTGAGTTGAAGATTAAAAGTGAAGGCCTCTCAATATACAGCATGTTCCTGGGGACAGGAAAGGTGTGCAGAGGAGCAGGCATGCTTACTGGTCTTCTGCTTCAGGCTAGTGAGAGCCAGACAATGAGTTACTTGCCTGATTTCAGAGGAAGACATTCCCTCCAGATTCATATTTTCCATGGAAGGCTGTTGGAAAGTGATACAAAGCTAAACAGAAGTGACTTGGAGAGACACTGTGTTGAACTTGAGGGACAGTTCTGTTGCTGGCATGTTAAATTTATGACATCAAGTACAGTGAGATGTTACTGCAGTTACTTTGGTCTAAAGAAACTCACTGCACCTACTGACATATAGCATAGGAATTGAGGAATATGAAGATACTAGAATAAAGCAGCTTTTAAGACCCTCAGTTTTGCCACTCAGTCTTCACAGAAAAGTGTATCACTGAGTGACACATTGACCTTTCACAACCAACACAACTAGTGAAAGTTTATTTTAATCAGTGACAGAAAAGTATAACAACAAAAATTGAACTGCCCTTTCTAGACATGCTTTTAATTACTTTTTTTTAATTGGCACAGTTAGTCATGTTATTGCCTGGTATTTTATTTATGTTCAGTTGCGATAACCTTAATGTGTACTGTTGCACTTTCCCATATGTCATGCTTGGTTCCAAGTTAATGCTTTAACAGACCAGCAGTTCCTCCCTCTTTCAAAATTAAACTTTGCCCCTCTTTTCTATGCATGTTCCTTTTGCACTGTTTGTCCAGGACTCAGAGTACTCCAGGAGCTGCGGGACACCAGCCATGCTGCCTTCCCGGCCTCTTCTGCACGCAGGGATATTTGCACTCACGGTCCTTCAGGCCCTTGCGTCCAACACCTTCATTGCCGCCGTCTATGAGCACGCGGTCATCCTGCCAGACCCCACTGACAAGCCTGTTTCTCCCGATGATGCTTTGGCCCTGATGAATAAAAACATGGATGTCTTGGAAGGGGCCATCAAGGAAGCTGCCCAGCAGGTACTAGATGTATCATGGGGGTTGTTGATTACTGTTTTCTGCTTCATTTGACCCTCCTGGTTATATGTTGATGCGTGAGCTTTTAAGAGAGCCTGTTGTGACAGGGTGCCCACATCATTGTGACTCCTGAAGATGGCATCTACGGCTGGCAATTCACAAGAGAATCCATCTACCCTTACCTGGAGGATATCCCTGATCCAGTGGTGAATTGGATTCCCTGCACTGACCCCTCGAGGTGATTCCTTTTTCAGTGATTTATGTGGTTTCAAGATAGCATCTTATGGAGTCATGAGCAGCTCCCACAAAATGCATAGGAACTGCTAATGCTTTTGACCTAAGTTTCAATTAAAATAGAGTATGAAGGTAAGTTACCTATAGAATATATAGCATGTTCATAAGTAATTGATGAGGGAAACAAGGTAACTTTTTTTTAGACTCTTTGAGGAGAAATTCAAACAACATACAGAATGCAGGTTACTAAAAGCAAAGGAAATAGGTTTTTTTCTATTTGGAAAAGCTTTGATTCCAGAATATGCTGCTTCTCATTCTGCTTTCAATTTTTTCACACTGTTAGGAATAGAAATGACTGCAAGTTATTAACACTAGTTTTTCTTTGGTTTTTTGTTGGTCTTTTACAAATGCCATGTTCAAACAAAGCACACATACATTTTTGTGGACAGCCAAGAGCTAATCTCTGAGAAACTAATAATAGAGATGATGAGGTCAATAGTCGAAGTCCAAACCTTTGAGTGATATAAACCCATAAACTTTTAATCTTAATTTTCCACAATTAAGGTGAGAAAAAGTCCGAATTGCTAGAGCCTCTCTGCTGTAGAACATGATCTGTCATTCAAGCAGCATATTCCAGCAGTGGCAAACTAACCTGTAGTTGAGCACTGAACTTCAGACATTTAGAGCTTACTTTAAGTGCTCCACCATGGACTTACATCTGTGATCTGCTTTCTTCACCACAGCTTTCTGCATCTGCTTAGTGATGAGGAGCTTAGAGGATGTTGTTATATCTGTGAGGATATAATTCCTCAGCGGTTCTAAGAAGTGTCACAATGCAGAGAAGTGCAGGATGGAAAGGCTTCAGGACCTATCCCAAGGTGCAGGATGCAGTCTGAAGAAAAACTGCAGCAGCTCTGTGTATCTGCCTGCCCTGCCATGGCTGCAGGGTTGAAGGTGTTGCCCTTAAGCACTCCAGTGATAGACATCTCTGACAACATGGGTTTTGTTAATCTTTTTTTTTTTACTTCCATAAAATACATTAGATTTGGTCCAGCACCAGTGCAGGAACGACTCAGCTGCATGGCCAGGAATAACTCCATCTATGTGGTTGCAAACATCGGGGACAAGAAGCTGTGTAACTCCAGTGATCCTGACTGCCCCAGTGATGGTCGCTACCAATACAATACGGATGTTGTCTTTGACCCAGAGGGGAAACTGGTGGCTCGTTACCACAAGGTAAAGTGGCCTTGGAAAGGCCAAAACTAATTTTCCATTACTTCCAGAATGTCTCCATTTGCAAAGAGAATTTGATATCAGTCATGGTCCCATGGCTGAGTTTTGCTTCTGTTTATAATTTGAAAGCATCTCTCTCTTACTATGAAGTATTGATGCAAAATTTGCATTAACTGTCATATTTCTCAAAACAGACTGGAATGAAAAATGATTGCTCTGGTGCTATTTAGTGTTATTGTTTCTCTGCTATGTTCATTCAAGTCATCAGAAATATGAACTAGGTGGGGAGAGTGGAGAGATTATTTTTATGATGACATCAGCAGAACTGAAGGCAGTCTGCTGCTTTCCTAGCTAGGTGCCAGGGCAATATGTTTCTCCCCATATCCACCTTTTGGGTACCATGATCATACAATTTTAGCCTGACTTCCTACATGTGAGGGCTTCCAACATAGGTCAAAAGATTTCTCAAGTCATTCTTAACAGTTTTAGGGAACGACTGCAGGATATCACTGTAAGGGCCTCTAACTGGTTTCTCTTTTTCAACCTTTCCCTACAGTATAATCTCTTTATGACAGAAACTCAGTTTAATTACCCAAAAGAGCCAGAAGCTGTCACCTTTGAGACTCCCTTTGGGAAGTTTGGCATTTTCACTTGCTTTGACATTCTTTTCTATGAACCTGCTGTGGTCCTTGTGAGCAAGATGCAGGTGGACACTGTGCTCTTCCCAACAGCTTGGATGAATGTTCTGCCATTTCTGACTGCAGTTGAGTTTCACTCTGCCTGGGCTATGGGCATGCGTGTCAACTTCTTAGCTGCCAATACTCACAAAACCAGCTTGGCAATGACAGGTAATTTAACTCTCAGTCTGTCTTAAAAATCTTTATAGCCATGAATCTGTGTTTCCTGTCCTACAAGGTGATTTTGCAGAGGAATATAATCTGCTTATGTGGGAGTCTAGTCACCAAATTTTAAACTTGACAGATCCCATCCCTGTTGTTGCCATACAAGGCACAGCAAAACTTGTAGTGTTTTCTTTGCCCTAGCATCTTAGGATTTTCCTTTCTTTCTTTTAATGTCTCTAAACAAGAAATAAGTTACTGCCTCTTATACTCGAATAGAAATTTTGACACTTAGGCTTTTTTCCTCTCCACTTGTGATTGAAGGCTAAACTGTAAATATACTTGTAAGCTGCATATGTGGCTAAATTTATTATGGCCAAATGAAAGACTTATTTGTAGCTGTATTTAACATGTTTATGGAAAAGTGTTAAAAAAAGGATTTTCAGACCTGTTGCAGTAACACAGTTAAGAAGTCTACATTTTCATTTTAGAATGTAAGACTGATCTTTTAGATCTTAGTTTATGGGACAGTACATTTCAGTTAGACCAGTATCTTCACTCACCTGTGAAACCACAGTATTGTGTCTTAGGGCTTCTCATTTCACATGCTTGACAGGCCTCTGCTTGTTGTCCATTTTATGCAGCTCTTGAGCAGTGATAGGTATGACAGGTCTTTGATTTCCCTCATAGGATTGGTACTGGTCAGATGGGAATGCCCCACCTTGGGAGGAGTTCTCATCCACTTTAAAGTGGGCTGGACAACTGCTCTCTCCTTCTATGTTCACCAGGACAGGCCTTGGTACTTGACTGTGTAGAGTTTTGGATTGTCTCAATTGTAGATGATCCTTTCACGTCAATTTCCTGGAAATAAAGGAATTATCAAGTAACTTAATTACATACCAGAGAAAAGAGAACCGAGGCGGCCAAAAATATGGTCCTAACATGACATAACAAAACAAACATCCTCTGCCTTTGGCTGCATTAAGCAGACCTCATCCAAGGGAATAAATACTATTCTTTGCCAAAGTGTGATCTCTATGTACTGAGTTGCCTCACCTTTAGTGAGACTAAAATTTCTGTAACCTTTATAAGAATAGTTGATGAGCTAGCAGTAGGGACACTTAAAAGACAATATGATTTTTTAAAATTGTTCTTAGACTTACTATTGTGTTCTCCTCAGGGAGTGGTATTTATGCACCAGATGGAGCCAGGACATACTCCTACAATATGAAAACTGAAGATGGTCACCTCCTTGTTGCTGAATTAGATGCGCACCCTCGTCTTTCTCCTGCCTCCCCACCTGCTGTCAGCTGGAGCTCATATGCTTTGAATGTCAAAAGATTCTCTCAAAATGATCATGATTTCACAAGAATCATCTTTCATGACCAGTTCACTTTCACCGAGCTCACCAAGGCTGGGGGAAATCTCACTGTCTGCCAAAAAGACCTCTGCTGTCACTTGAGCTACAAGATGGCAGGGAAACGAGATGATGAAGTTTATGTGCTGGGTGCTTTTGATGGGCTTCATGTTGTTGAAGGACAGTACTATCTGCAGGTAATTCTTTGGAGAGAGTTACTTGCTTTAGGAAGCTTTCTTTACAGGGAGAAACTTTCAGCTCTGTGGTGGAAAAAGGGAAGAGAATGATTCTCTTGTATACTGGAGTCCTGGTGTCATATTTGTTAGCAATGAAAAAGAGTTGTGACAAATCCAAGCCTACTTACCTCTAAATGCAACAAAGTCAGAAGAGAGGTTTCTAAACCTCTTTTAAATTCCCAGAGTGCACTCACTATTTTTTGGGGTGTTCAATATTGGCTAAATTTAGGTCCTCCTGTGTGACTCTCTGCAATAAGTATTCTGAATATCCTCTGTATCACAGAATCACAGAATAGTTAGTGTTGGAAGAGACCTCTGGAGATCATCTAGTCCAGCCTTCCTGCCAAGGCAGGGTCCCCTAGAGCAGGTTACACAGGAACATTGTTGTCTTCTCCTCCCCACAGATATGCACTCTGCTCAAGTGCAAAAGCACAGACCTGGACACGTGTGGGCAGCCAGTAGAGACGGCTCAGACCAAGTTTGAGATGTTCTCCCTCAGCGGCACATTTGGCACCAACTATGTCTTTCCAGAAGTGTTGTACAGCGAGGTGCAGCTGGCCCCCGGGGAGTTTGAGGTAATGGGGCACCCTGGAGCTGTGTCATGCTAGGTCCTCTGCATGACACAGAGGAAATTAACAGAGTCATGAAATTAACTGTCTCAAAACAGCCAAAGTGAACTTGCTCATAGTGAATAATGTATTAAATACCTTTTAATTGAATGACTAGTTTCAGTAAGAGATATTGTCTGACATATCTTCTTCCTGTTTTGTCATGGTTTTCTGAGCTCTTCATGTGTTCACATGGGTACTCTTCTAATCACATCCTTCTCTTACCCTTTTCAATCAGATACTGAATGATGGGTGCTTGATAAGTAAGACAAAACCGACAAAACCAGTTGTTACTGTGACGCTTTTTGGACGGTGGTATGAAAAGGATCATCTGAAACAAGACCTGCAGCCAAGAGCCTTCACATGATATTACCATAATTGAAACTGTACACTGTTAATCTTATATCTAAATGAGATACAGCATCCTCTACTACAACAATCTCAATTATGTTTCATATTTCCAGTTGCCCAAACTTCTCATCACTGTGCTTTGTTTAGTAATACTGTAGCAGTAGTATCTTCTTACTATCATTTATATAATTAGATTACTAATATTTTATTAGTGCAAGACAGCACTTGTTTTTCTCTGTTCATTTGTTGTATTTTTATTTTTCTAACCCTCAGAAAACCTGTATCGTGGGCCGGAGTATATATTCTTATTAAAATAGCATAGCATCTTTTTAATTGCTGATTATTATGGCACCAGTAAATAAAACAGTGAAAGATGCAGCTCTACACACAAATGCTCAGTATTTCTCTGTCTCTGATGTATGAGTACTTATGCTGACTTCTGCAAGTCTGCTCTTTTGCTGAAATTGGATGATTTTTTTTCCTGTTTGTGTTGCTTTGGTTTTATTGCCTTTATGCTGTTGCTACATGTCATGTGGGACATGGCAGCATAGACTAGTGCATCATGGAAGCTGAACAAGGACTCCAGTCGAAGACCCCATCCTGAAACAAAACCTACCATGACTTCTTGGTCAGAACACAACATGAATCATCATTTCTTTGAAATTTCTGTTGAGCCAAGACTTGGAATTGAAGCCTCAAATTATACTGCTTATCAGTTCTTAAAAACAGCTTGACAGCACCTCCTGTCTGCACTGGATGCTATTCAGTGATGGAACTGTTTGCAACCAGTAAACAAGTCACTGAGTGACCTGGTATCACATAGCAGCTCCTCCCTGCCATCTTCTCTATTTCCTTCTAGTCATATAAGAGCAGCATATGTGAAATAAGTGTTGTCCTTTGCTTCTTCCTGTTAATGCTGGGTGGTGCTGCCCTGTAGATGAATTTGCTGCAGGGATTAGGGGATTTAGAATTCTACTTCAGACCAACTACTCCCGGTGAGAAGACACTGTTTACGTATTTGCTTCCTCTTATCCCTCAGTGACCTGTGTTTTGTTGCTGTTGCTGCACCGTAGTGACCTTTTATCACCTCAGTGTATAAACATGTATGTGTTCTGTGGCTGTGTCCTTAAGAGTGGTCAGAGATCTCTGTTAATCTAATTTCTCCATTCTTTTCTCCACACTGACGCCATTCCTGCTCTCACCATGATGCTCTCAAGGTCCTAAATCCCATGTATTTCTGTTATGGAGCAGGTGAGACACTGGGAGTGCAAATACCCTCTAAACTCCAGCACTGATTACCGCTGCTGTACACCATATGACCTTTTTTGTTTCCAAATGTAAATAAATACTGACGTGTGACATAAGCTAGTCTCATGTCTCATAAACATAATGATATGTTTATCAAAAGCCCCAGACAATGTACTCTGACTCATGAAAGCTCAGCATCATTGCTGCTAGAGCCACGCTGCCTTAAAAATCTAGATCACTGTTGGAGTCAGTTACTGTCTGACCACAGGCCAATCTTAGTCCAACAGGGGTTTATCTGGTGTGATGCTCTTCCTGTGAATACAGACTTAGTGCAGATACTGTGTTTGTCTCCTGGGAACCTGGTGGGTGATACCACAACTCCGAGGGAAAGGATCTGGATTTAAGGGCAGCTATGGCACCCTGGAAGGTCTGTCTTGCAGAAGGGATTCAGCAGGAGTCATGTGGCCAGTCTCAGAACTGAGAGGCAGCTTCTTCAGGTTTGTTCAGTGCTGATGCCAGCCCTCTGGATAAGGGAATTTGTGCACAAGTAGTACATATCCCAACCCTGAATATGGTGAGTATCTGGTGAGAATCCAGGATTTAGTTCAAGGCCATAGTTTTTTGGGGTTTTTTTGGTAAAGTATATTTGGACGTTGAGCATTTTCCTATAGAAGGCTGGCATAAGCCATCATGGCACTAAATTCTTTTCGCTACCAAGATTGCATAACACTTGTGAAATGTGTTATTGTGTGAAATGAGTCAAGCATATGGAAAGTAATCCTATGAAGTCCGCCCATTACCCACATACTAACTTGCTCTCTATAAAGACAAGGCTGCGTGTAACCACAGCTAACAATAAACACTTCTTTGAGGGCAGTGCAGCAAAGAACCGTTTTGGAACCTGACGGCTGAGTCAGAACCAAAGAAGGTAAGAAACTTGGGTAACCAAATACAAGTGATTTTTGTGTACGTGCACTTTTAGCCTCAAGATTTCTGGAGTGATCTGTAGGCACAAGAAAACACATTGCAATAGGCAAAATTTAGAAATTGTGGCTCCTATTCATGATGCTCTTCCAACAGAGACCTTTGGGGACCAGAGATCTTCAGAGCTTGGTTATTGAACAGTGGATATGCTGATGAATTTGCTCAGAAAATCAGCCACCTGGCAGACTTGCAGGATGTGCATCAATCCCCAAACACCCTGAAACTCTGAGCCAGTGCTGTGCTGAGCTGAGCTGGGATGGCACAGGCAGAGCCCATGCTGAGGGCTGACCACCCGCCTCCTGCAGTGATGTCTGCACTGCACACCCTCAGGAATGTGTCCATGATCAGGAATGTGTCCAAATCTGTCTCTGCTGAGATTTTCTGAACTTATTTTCCTGCTGTGACCCAGGCTTGCCTTGAACTGTGTTACTACAGCAATGCTATGCCTGAACTTTTTGTAAATCTGGCAAGTGACATGTTTATTCAGCTGCAGCACACTGGTGACTCCTTAGTGACTTCCGTGCCAGGGGTGTAATGTAGAATTGCTCAATACCAGACACTAACTTGCCTTTGATATTGAGAGACTTTCCAGGCAGTGTGATTGCATTTCCCAGTGTCTGCCGGCTTTCTGACACACTGGGGAATTCCCAAGTTTTATGCAAGATTTCCCCTTTTAAAGCCCAGTCTTTACTTGCTCACAGCCTCTTCTGGGGTGACTTCCAAGCTGCAGACACAGGTCTTCCTAAAGCGTGTGCCTCTGCTGTGCTTTTGTTGCTGTCTGCTCTGGAGGCCTGTCAGCTGGAAAACTATGTTGCAGCTGTCTATGAGCACAACATAGTCTTAGAATCACAGAATTGTTGAAGTGTTGGTTCCTCCTGAGGAAGCCTTGGTGCTGATGGAAAAAAATCAGTCTTTTGGGTGACACCACATAATAAAGAGGAAGATTTTTAAAGGATGAAGAATATTTTCTTTGGTCTCTTGCTAAGTGGTAAATGATGACGCAGACACAGACATACTGCAGGTTCTAAGTTTTCTCTAGGCATCACCTGAAACTATAGTAGTAATACTCTATTTACAAAATACTATGCTAAAACTTGCTTTCCATGAGAAAAATACCCCAACCCTGCTTTCTATGAGTAATTTGAAATTCCTTATGGTGAAAAAACTTCCTTTTGAAACGATAGTAAGAAAAAAAAATCTGTGTTGTTTAATTCTTTCTCCTAAAGCAAGTATGTTAGCTCTAGATGGAGAGGCCAGCAGAGTTCAAGGGACAGTTTGCAGTGTGTGCCCAGCACGGAGGACACTCTCAAGGCACCCACTGCAACTATAAAAATCCACTGGCCAAAAGCAAGAGGTATGGCAAGACCACATGTCTCATAAGCACCTATGAATCATCTGCACTCTGAAGCGTGACACCTGTACCTCTCACAGGTGGTCTGCCTTCAGCATTGGCTGAAGTTTTAACTGATGGCAGCCACGTGCAGTAAGGTTATATGGAACAGTGTGCCCTAATGAAGGGAGTCTGAGCTCATGCCAAGATGGGTTTAAGAGCCTGGAGAGGGATATGCAAATCAAGTGTGCCAGTGTTCCTTCCAATGGAGCCCCTTGTAGACTAGCATTGCTTCTGATAAGGCTTCTTAGCCTTTGGTTCTCCTTTTATTTAAAACATTTCACATTGGAAACAGAATCCAATTCCTAGAAACATTTCTTCGAATTTTTATTATAAATAAATGTTCTTATTGTTGGCAGAAATATACTGTGTCTTCTCAGATTACTCAAGAGATGATTATTTCCAAAGCAAACTTATTTGTCTTTACTCCTCCTCTTTCCCTTCGTTATATATTCCCCATGACTCATCCAAGAGCTGTGAGACACCAGCCATGCTGCCTTCCCGGCCTCTTCTGCACGCAGGGATATTTGCACTCACGGTCCTTCAGGCCCTTGCGTCCAACACCTTCATTGCCGCCGTCTATGAGCACGCGGTCATCCTGCCAGACCCCACTGACAAGCCTGTTTCTCCCGATGATGCTTTGGCCCTGATGAATAAAAACATGGATGTCTTGGAAGGGGCCATCAAGGAAGCTGCCCAGCAGGTACTAGATGTATCATGGGGGTTGTTGATTACTGTTTTCTGCTTCATTTGACCCTCCTGGTTATATGTTGATGCGTGAGCTTTTAAGAGAGCCTGTTGTGACAGGGTGCCCACATCATTGTGACTCCTGAAGATGGCATCTACGGCTGGCAATTCACAAGAGAATCCATCTACCCTTACCTGGAGGATATCCCTGATCCAGTGGTGAATTGGATTCCCTGCACTGACCCCTCGAGGTGATTCCTTTTTCAGTGATTTATGTGGTTTCAAGGTAGAATCTTATGGAGTCATGAGCAGCTCCCACAAAATGCATAGGAACTGCTAATTTTAAAATCTGTTAAAAATTACAAGTACTATAGAAATGAGACACATCAAAAAGAATTCTTAACTAAATGGTAATGGGAATATGCCAGGTAAAAAGCCTTGAGACAGTCTTTAAAACTTGCAAAAGGACAAAAATAAGGAAACTTCAGGCAAAATAATTATTTTGAAAACATGTAAAACTTTAAAAATTTAGATCACTAGTGAAAATCTTCTGTAAGTATAAACTAGCTTATTATCATGTCAGATGTACAGATCAGACTATGGGATTGAGTCCTCAGATCATGGGGCTCAGTGGTTTCCAAACCAAATTGCACAAAATATTTTTCTAGATATGAAAGAAATGTTTTATGGAAATCCAGCCACTTGCACCATCTGCTGTGTTACACAGCTGCTCTGAATGTGTGTCAGCAGGGGACAGCAAGAGGACCAAGTCTGTGTCTAAACTAAGCCTTTATATTCTTCGTTGAGATTTTAAGAGTCCTTAGCTCTGTAAATGCTGTGTCCATTTTTTGCTAAAGGCTTACAGACAGCTGCCTTGAACAGAGTGAAGATTATTAAAAAAGGCTAAAATTTTCTTTTGAAACTAAGGCTTAGAGCTCCTTGAAAATTTAAGTTATTTTTAATTTATATCTGTATATGGATTTATTTCCCCCTTTGTTTTATGAAGATCTCTATCTCTCTGTATGCAAGTTAGCTAGGAATTCTATCTACACAGAAAATAACACTGTTAAGGGCTACCAGAAAGAAGAACACAGGGAGACCATTTCTTAAAGATAAAGGAGACCAGCAATTTAAAATGGTGCTATAAACAGAAACTATTATTTGATCTATTCCTGTTTCTGCTTATGGGGAGGTGCAGTTAACGGAATACAAATGCATTTTTTCTACATGGACACTCAAGCTTCTAAAAGTCTTTTCCTCTTTCACTAAAAATACATTAGATTTAGTCCAGCACCAGTGCAGGAACGACTCAGCTGCATGGCCAGGAATAACTCCATCTATGTGGTTGCAAACATCGGGGACAAGAAGCTGTGTAACTCCAGTGATCCTGACTGCCCCAGTGATGGTCGCTACCAATACAATACGGATGTTGTCTTTGACCCAGAGGGGAAACTGGTGGCTCGTTACCACAAGGTAAAGAGATGCTTCAGCATGATCCTGTAATTTATTATCCATGTATTTTTCATCTCTCTTGCACCAATTTCAGCTTACTTATAGAATAATTTTATGTTATTATAAATTGACACCCAATCTAGTATCATTTGATGCTAGGATCTTATGGCCAGAAGGAAAAACAAGCAAGGGCTTGACTACTCAGACCTTATTTCCATGAGCACCACAGCTGCAGAGAGCATACCAGCATTTATGACAGCAGATGGTAAAGAAGCAGTGACAGAGTTTTCCATACTCTGAAAATGTTAGCTTGTCCTTGAAGTATTTGTAGCCAAGTTAGATAGTGCTTTTGCAGGGGATGTCTTGGCAGAGTCTAACATCTAATACTGCCTGGGCTTTGCCTCCAGGAGGTAGATGGGGCACAGCTACCCCGTTTTGTAGGGGGACAGGGTCAGCTGGATGGATGCAAACCAGCTGTGCCAGCCAGGTAGCTCAATTCCCACCTTTGCTTTAACACCTATCTCAGATGCAAAATAGCTGTCTGTCATCTTTCATCTTTTTGTCGTTTCTAATATGCCCTTTTTTTCACCTGCAGTACAACCTGTTTAGAAGCGAAACTCAGTTTAATTACCCAAAAGAGCCAGAAGCTGTCACCTTTGAGACTCCCTTTGGGAAGTTTGGCATTTTCACTTGCTTTGACATTCTTTTCTATGAACCTGCTGTGGTCCTTGTGAGCAAGATGCAGGTGGACACTGTGCTCTTCCCAACAGCTTGGATGAATGTTCTGCCATTTCTGACTGCAGTTGAGTTTCACTCTGCCTGGGCTATGGGCATGCGTGTCAATTTACTTTCAGCAAATACTCACAGCATCAGGTTTGCAATGACAGGTGAGCTGCATTCAGGAAAGGGAATTGTCCTCAGATTGAGAGGCAGAAATGTTTTAGACATAGTGAAGTCTCTTGAAAATGGTATTTCAATCAGACTTAAGATCTTCATAATGTGTTACTAAGTATAATAAACACAAAAATGTTGAATGTACTGTAAAAGGCAAAATTAGACATTAAATATTGATAATTTAAAAGTAAAATTTTATATGAAAACCAGCACAAAGTTCCACTTAAATTTTTGTTCTCTCATTTAGAAGCAGTGTTTTTTGTTCAAAATTCAATTGACAGTTAAATGGAGAAAAAAAATTTTTATTATAACTTAATAATGTAAATCCAAAAGGAGTTTTGAATAAAATATTTTCAGGTTTTTGTGGCTGCTTAAGAATTAGAGATATGTATGTTTTGCTGTGCTCTGAATAGATATTTACTGCCTTTTTTAACCCGTAAACTGAGAAAATATAGCTGCATCTGTAACTCTCCCCTGAAGCCTTAGTGAAAACTGCAAAGAAACATTTTTGCCTGCCCTAAATAGATTGAGTTTGGGCCACAGCCCTGTGTTTCATCCAGTTATGTATAACTACCCGCCCCCCCTCCCGTTTCCTTCTTTGTCAAAAATGCCACTCTCAGAGCTCTGACTTATATTCAAATGAACCTAAGTTTTAACAATATGATGGCTATTTTAGCAGTTCTGTGCTTTGAAATTCTTTCCAAATTCTCCGTAAGGTATTGACTGAAAGTAGTAGCACTGAAAAACGATACTGGTGTGGCATGGGGGGCAAGTGGTCACCCTGCCAAGCCATGCTCTGGGATGCTGGCTAACAACAGGGCTGGTGATTGTCTTTGTCAGGCAGTGGGCTGTTCACACCAGAAGGACCTGCTGCCTACCATTATGACAGTGGGACTGAGGAGGGACATCTCCTGCTGGCGGAGTTGAGCACACGGCCCCGTCTGTCCCCCAACTACCCTCCTGCCATCAACTGGAGTTTGTATGCCACAAGCATCAAGAAATTTCCAGGGGAAAATGACACTTTTTCAGGGTCTGTTCGGCGGGATATATTCACTTTCAGCGAACTCAGGCACAAAGCTGGAAATGCCACTGTTTGCCAAGGAGACTTCTGCTGTCATCTGGTCTATCAGATGTCAGACAAGAAAAAAAATGAAGTTTATGTCTTGGGTGTGTTTGATGGGCTTCATGGTTCTCTCATAAAATACCATTGGCAGGTAATTTTTTTTTCAGGGGTGAGTGTGGCTACATCCCAACCACCCCAAAGCACTTGTCCTTACTGCATACTAAGAACCTTTCTTGCTATCAGATCCAACTCTTGATGGTTGAAGGCTTAGTGGTGTTTCGCCTTTCTGTGTCCTTCTCCCCACAGATATGCACTCTGCTCAAGTGCAAAAGCACAGACCTGGACACGTGTGGGCAGCCAGTAGAGACGGCTCAGACCAAGTTTGAGATGTTCTCCCTCAGCGGCACATTTGGCACCAACTATGTCTTTCCAGAAGTGTTGTACAGCGAGGTGCAGCTGGCCCCCGGGGAGTTTGAGGTAATGGGGCACCCTGGAGCCCTTTGATGCAATGTTTTCCAGGCCATGGTATTGAAAACTGATGTCAGCAAAGTCGCACCCAAGAACCACTGTTGTTGGTTCCACAGACCATAACTCAAGGGGACAGATTTAAACAGGTGGATTGATTTAATCCTTACTGATGAGCACATATCACCGCTGAGGTTAGGAATCTCTTTAGTGTTTTCTCTAGCAAATATGCCTTCCCACTTCAGGTCCTAAATCTATAAACAATAGTTTCAAGGGCTGTATCTACAGGTTTCTGTTGATGGGCATTTTAGGAGAAAAAGAAATCAAATACTCTGAGAAATTGTCCAAACCAGAAAATTGCTTAGGAGTATCATGTGTAAGAGCAAAGATCCTATGCAGTTAAAAATGTTAAAGGTGATTTTTAAGGGTTTTTAGGGTTATTTTTTTTATTTGGAACTTACAAGAGACAATGAAGACAGTGAAAATGATCTGAAAAGTTTTAGGGTAAACAAGGGTGATTTTTCACAAGGTAGGGAATTGAAAAGCATAGTTCATCCTGCATACTTTTTTTCTGAATGGGACTTCTGTAAAAATATACTCATCAAATAATTTGTTACTATGCTAAAACGTGATCATAGTCTAACATAAAAACAATATGTTGTATTTTCTTAAGAAATACATGCCTTTTTTTGTCTCAGAGGCTCTTAAGAAGTTACAGGTGTTCAGTGATTTCAAACTAACATGTAAAAAATAACTAAGAAAACCTACATATTGCCACTAGCTTGAAATTTTCTACTTCCATCTGAAAATTGTTTTGGGGTCTGAAAATCAAAAGAATATTTCAAATACTCCTAGATGTGTATATAACCTTCATTGCCTTGTATGAGTAAAATGAGAATGTAACAAAACAGTTGTTCTCCCTCTCACCTTCTCATGAGGTGGAGAAAATGATCTTTTTTTTCCAAAGATGGAGGAAAGTTTAAAGACCTACAGGTCCAAAGAAGTGTGGGAAGGCTATGGCAGAGCCAGAAAGAATTCTGGTTTCTTTCATTCTCATGATTGTTTTCAAAAGTTTTGCATCAAAATATTCAGCATCCAAATTCTATTCTTTCTGTACTAAGCAATCTTGCTACTCTCTTAGTGGACTATTAGTGTCATTCTTTCTTGTTTCAATTAGGTTCTACATGATGGGCGTTTGAAAAACAAACAAGGCACATCAAAACCGCTCCTGACAGCAACACTTTTTGGAAGGCCCTATGAGAAGGATCTACCACATCCTCTGCGAACTTTCCCATACCGTAACTCCTTAGGTGCTACACAATCACCATAAACAAGAGGGGAATTTCCTCATGAGCCATGGCAGTTATCCTGTATGATTCCTGTTCTGCAATCTTGCACTTCTACTCAGCAGCTGTGGCAGTTGGGTTTTTTGAGGAGAAAGTGAAGTGATCACTTTGTTGTGTGTATCTTTTTTAACAGTATTTGAGCCAGTGCAATTATTTTTAGTATGAGTGCTCTGTCACATGAAACTTTTAATTAGGAATTTCTTTTTCCCCAAGATATCATATAGATTGCTAAGATAACAGTAAAAAGAAGACTGATACCAAAATGTATCAAATGTGGTTTGTCATTTTATTGCAGAAAAAATGTTCTTCAAGGAAGCCTTTCTGTCCCTTTCATCCCTTCGTGGTTTATAAACTGTATAATCACCAAGTGTCTGTGTTTCTCAGCCTTACACCCCAATCAACAGGTCTCCTTAATACTTATTGAGCTTTAGCTCCATTCTGACCAGGGAACTGCACTATAAAGAGGAAAGCAGATTTGAAATAATTTTAGGTGCAATCTTAGAAAGTGGTCCTACACAACACAGCACAGGTGCTGACTTTGCCTGAAGTCATAAAGCATCTCCAGTTCTGCAGTCCCCCTGAACTTGCACGTCTTTGTACATGACAGACGGGTGTTGGGTCCAATGCATTTCAGATCAGACTTACCATATAAACATAGTGCTCCAACACTATCTCCTGGGTATTTGGATAATTTCTTCAAAACTGTTAAGACATATGAAATAGGCAATCTTTCAGTACCTGAAACAGGTTTTACCATGTAGTGTGAGAAATGGGCATTATTTGAGACTTGACAGCCCTGGACCTGATTTCTGTCTATTGTGTTCTGGAGCAAATGAGCCTTGTTCACATCAAATATGCCACAGAGTAGTCCCTGCCTCCATGCTTATCCCATAGAATTTTGTATCTACTGCCATTCATGTTGCTGCTTACAGCCTGCACTGTGCTTAGCAGTGATCTGCACTAAATGTGGTACATAAGAAACACTCTGTGGCTTCCCATCCCATGCACACCAACATGTTATCCAGAAGTTGTTAAAAGCACATGATTTCTGTTTTTCCATTTGCTGTGGCTTCTCAGCACGCAACATTGGAGGCTCTTTCCAGGAATTGTTTCATCCTGGAAATAAAACAGTGGAGTTTGTACTTGGGGGAGAGATTGTACCACATGGGAGCAGTTACTCAAGGCAGGGATTCAAAGTCATGCTTGTTGGTGCCTTGTTTATCACCTCACCCTTTTCTCACCTGACTTGTGGTGGTAACCCAGACTAATCTTCCATCAAACAGAGGAGGTTTTTGTCAAGTGGTTATGACTGACCTATGACAATCCTAATTCCACATGACTGATCAGTGTGTAGTGCATATAGGGTCCAGAATTTCAAGATGCAGACAGCCATGGTGAAGGGTGGGAGCTGACCCTGCTCCCATGACAGTCTGAGACATTTCAGGAGCCCCTTGTCTTGTCCATAATGGACAAGAGTTTGGGAAAGACAAATTAGATCAACCAGTCTGCTTGTGAAGGTCTGCAGTGTCATCCTGTTGATTACATGGATCTGTTGGTTTGCGCTGGGGTCAGCACAGTCAAACACACACCATGGAAAGCACCTCCATAGCAAAGCAGCCAGAAGCTTCTTCCTGGGGTTGCTTCCCTCGGTCCTCCTTCCACATGCATCTTTAGTGCTGCTCACTCAACGTTCTGCACTTGAAAAGCACAAGGAAACTCTCTGAGAAAGGTAGGAGTTAGCCTGACTCATAAACTCTGATACTAAAAAGCATCCTGAAACAGTTTTTGACATGAAAACATAATTCACTCAGCTTCCCCTGCACCCTCCTTGTTTACTTGCTGCCTCTGATACCTCTGTGTTCTAGTCTTGGTGATTCCTTGAGACAGCTCAGGCCTTGGCTTCAGCAGGTAGGTCTGAAAGAAATCAGTCCATCTGGGGTGCCTTCTACAGCCCTCTCACCTCACAGGTGCTTCCAGAGCTGCCCACTCAGGCATGGAACAGGTTCTCCTGCTCATGTGCCTACCATTCACTTCCATCTGCCCCTTGGCTACCCCTCTGGTGAAATACACTTTTATTACCTGGCCTAGAATTGTTCATGTGGAAAAGGAAAACTAAACTAAACCCAAGCCAAACAAAGGGGAACTGCTACTGGAGTAGCATGTGAAAACAGTTTGTATTTTGTTTTCAAAACCAAGGCATTTCATTAAAATCTTTTTTAACTGTTTGGCATCAATAGGTTTACATGCTAATCCACAAAAAAACTTCCAATGAAGAATCTGGGGGCATTTTAGAAATAAATACCTTTCAGAATCATCAGTAACACACTTGAAACAAATAAACTGAAGTCAAAGTAGTCAAACAGCAGTTTCATCAGTTCAGTTGGTTAGAGCAAGGTGTTAAAAACACCAAGGTTCTGGTTTCTAGATATTGTGAGATTGTGTTTTGTATGCTGAAAAGGGACTCTCGAGTTATAGATTTTGGGTTCTCTAAGAAAAATTCATTGGGATTTGTTTCAGGTAAAATTTTCTTGTCAAATTTATGGATGATTTTGGAAAAATCTAAACTTTATTCTGTAACATTTATGAAAATCTTTGGCAAAATATAATAATAACAAGCAATTTTCCATTAAGTTGAGCAAAGGAAGTACAGTGAACTCTAGGCCTACCTCATTGCTATGTTACTTACAAACTCTTTAGGATACACTCTCCCATACCTTTTAGAGACCTTTCTAAGTTTTTGACATACCATTTATTCCTGTGCTGACTCAGTGGTGCTGTATAATACCTAAAGCTCTCCCTTTTCTTCATCTTGTCGCCACTAAGAGCCAGAAATCTTGACTTACGCTCTTTTCATTGACGTCCAATAAAGTCAATTAGGGGCAGTGAATTAGCTATAGTACCACTAAAATCAGTGGTAGTACATCAGTTTGCACCTAGTGATTGTGCAACTGCAGAGATAGAGGTGTTCTGCATTTAGCTGTGAATTCAAACAGCCACAATCTGTGCGTTTTTTCACTGTGCCCTGCATGGAGGCTCTCACACCACTTGACTGGGTTTGGTTGTGACTGGAAGTCATCAATTCTGCTCAGGAGAGCACAGAGACAGTGACTGTTATATCTCCCCCCTTGGCAAAAGTTAGGTGCACTGACCCTGTAAAATTCCCAGTATCTTACTTTGTCACCCAGTTGACAAACTGTACAAAAATTCATCAAAATGTACAAACTCCCTGATTTGGTTAGTAGTTGTCTTCTCCAGTTTTCTCAGAGGTGTTCTTATGCCAAGTTGGCCGCAACAACTAACATAAACAAATGGTGAAAATACACTGTAATTCATTCATGGGAACATATTTTTTAAAATAAAAATTTTTGTTGCCTAAGAAGAAATCAAATATATCTGTCATTGAGATATAAAAGGGAAAAGCAAACTGTGAAAAGGAGACCAGTAATAGATAATGATGTACTTCCTGGTAGCTAAGCTGAAAGACAGATAGCTTTTGGAAGGTGTGAGTAAAATGTATGTGTGGTGCCTTTCCTAAGTGGTGTCAGTTAGCTGTACCTCAAGAGTGTCAGATGGCTTTATGTATAAGATTGATCAGTCATCATTACCTAACAACAGGCTTAAACACTTTCTTTGTTGAAGAGTTTCTGAGTCAATCTGTAATTTTACACTAAGCCTTTTAGACTGTTTATTCATGGTAACATTAACCTCTATTTGCAGGAACTCTTCCAAATTCATCATTAGATTAAACAAAAAGCCAAAACCTCTTGTGTTTGAGGGTTGTGCAACACTTACTGTAACCACTCTTGTATTTTGCCAAGTCTTACAATGCTGGTTGTTTTCTACTGAGTCTTTTCTTACAAATCATTGCCCCTTCTGTTACCACGGATGTGACCTGTATCCCTCCTTGATTTGCCACAGCTCATCATTAGCTAATAGCTAGATGCCTTATAAACATTTGTGATGTGGATGGGAGAAGCAGTAACAATACAGATAAGAACAAAACAGACTACAGGGGGTGAAAAAAGGGAGGTGGCAGAGGAGAAGAGAGAGATACTTACTTTCTCTTCACCAGTCCTCACCTGCATGAACAAAAAGTTACTCAAGCTGGTAGAGGCACATTTAAACAACTAATCCTCCTGTTGCTGCCATCTGTTCTCCCTCAGTGTCATGAGTATTGGACAGGTGATAGCTAGTAAACAAGAACTTGATAACAAGTAATAAATCAAATTCGAATCAATTTCAATGTGCCCTTACCTCTTCTTTGGTGACCCAGTATTCAACTGATATGCAGCATCTACTAAGAAGATAAATGATGTTTTTCTGGTGAAAAAAAATGGCTGCCCAGGCATGTCTTCCTGAGACTGGGCAGCAGAGGGTAGGCACGAAAAGGTACTGACACTGGTAATTTCTGCACTAGTTGCATTGCTTTTTCTGAAGTGACATGGTACCAGTGATGTCTCATGCACAGCATTGCTACTTCCTGCCACAGGAAACAACTGTGAAAGCAAAAGATTTTCCCATAAAAATGGCCTACAGTACAGTAGCGCTGGAATCTGCAGCCTGTTGGGCTTGCAAATGAACTACTAGAAGCAGTCAAATTTGTTCAGTATTTCTAGGAAAACTGCATGTGTCTGTTGTAGTCAATTCAACATTTGTGAAAGGCAACAGAGAACAATCCTATGAGAATGGAGGCTACAGGAAATTGCTTCTTGACATATAAACCTTTATTAGCAATTTTAGGTTTCAATGGCTTCCAGGAGTCACATTTCCAGACCAGAATGTGACATCTCAAGACTTTTATTTCACCATTCTTTCTTAATTTTTTCTTGTTCAGCCGTGTGTTCTCTTCTGCCCCATTGCCAGTGCCAACTCCCAAGCCCACACCAAACCCAGATTTTCAGGCAGAACTTGCAAACTGAGCCCTACAGGTCCCACTAAGGGCTCGGAGAAACCATAGGGGCACAAAAGCTGAAAGGCCTGGCTCTCCACCAGTACAGCCTACAAACTGATGCACACAAACTGACCCAAAGCGGGTCAGTTCCCTTCTCTGGGACTGCTTTTTTTCTAGAAGGACACTCCTTCTTGGGTTCCATACCAATACCAAACTTCTTATTGTTTGATGATGGTGGATGCCATCAAAGAGCTGCAGGTATAGTTCCCTGGTATGGTAAAAGGTATATAAACAGGAAAGCAACAGCTCTTAAGTCCCCGCTACAAAGCAAATAAACACCAGAGAATCACAAATAACTGACTAGCAGAATTTTTCATCAGTAGGAACCAAAATCTTTTGTTCTCAGCCACTGTTGAAGTGTTATGCTTAGAGGGTTTTTTTTAAATATCCAGTCTAGGTTAGACAAATAAAATTTTCAAAGATAACTGAAATTGTTAAAGTTTGTTAATGATACACGAAATTGAAAGGAGGGGATGAAACACTGGACAATCTTAAAAACAGTTCTGTGCTATTATCTCCATCTGTACCTCAATCAGAATGAACATTTGTCTTTATTTTGCATGTTTACATACGCTAGTACCTTGTGTCAGAAGAAATTTATTACATGCTTCTCTTTTTTTTAATATTTAAGATCTACGTCATCCTGTTGATGAGATTTTTCCAGCAGGCTGTAAACCAGTCAAGCCAAGCATGCAGCCACTCAGCTGGGAGATTCATGTGGGATGAGTCACTGCCGTGCTGTATCCATAGGATGTGCCAGTTTCTGATGAGGAAATAACTCCTGAGCAGGTACTGTCTCCGTGTCATGCGGTCTGAAATACAGTGAGCTGCTAATACGCTAGTCTGGGATATTACTTTGTTTCAAAGATGACTCTACTATGGTTAGCACTGAAGATAATAGTCATTATTCTGCACAGATCTCTGTGTTCTGTCTGTAATGAACAGCAATAGCACCAACAGCAACGAGAGTTTGGCAATAGCTGAGAGGATGATTTAAAAAGCATTCATTCCCAATAGCTGAAAGAGAAACATAGCTATGGAACAACACTCTTTTCAAGCACAACTATGAATTCAGAATAAGGCTCTTTACTTTCTGTGAAATTATTTGAAGGGCATTAGGATGCAGAATGGAATTATACCTGTTTGCTGCTCTCCTCAATTCTCTGTGTTTGGCTTCTTATTGGAGATGGTGTTCAGAGGTCAACAAATACAGACAAAGCAGTAATAGCCCTAAATTCATTCCCATTGGATTTTGGTTGCACAGAAGCACTGGAGAGGCACAAGAGACCTGCCCTGCTGTGTGTGTGCCTCTGCCCTGCATCCATACAGTAGCCAGAGTAATTTGCTTGCCCTAGCAGGGCAAGAGCAAAGAGACTTCTCCTGCCTGTGGGAGCCCTGATGCTACTCTCTGACAGAGCAGTGAAGGCAATGGACTGTATTATGATATTTCTTAGCAGGGCTACCAAATATGTAGAATCTCTCCACCCCGTACAGAGACTATTTCTTGGCTTCATATGGATGTGTTTGCTTTGCTATTAAAACATTATTTTCTTGGAATCTCTTTTTCCTCTGTGCATTTCAGAGATTTTTGTTTATATTGGGGCTTGGATTTGTCCTCATCCTAAGAACTACCCTGGGAAAGAGCACAAACATTGCATCATTCTGTATAAATAGCTATTTTTATTTGGCAAGGAAAAGAGATTATTTCCACTGAAAACTAAGAACAGAAACCATGGGAAAAGATCTAGAGGTCAATCATCTCATCTCTTCTTCTTTAAATTCCTCTGGTATAAATCTGGGCTAATTTCAGACTGGCTTCAGTGGAATTGCACCAGGTTTGTAGAAATAGAATTCAAATTAGTAGCTGCCACATCTTCTTGCTTAACCCATATAATAAAATAATTATTTTGAATTGATAGTTTATTGTGAATTTTTGACTTTCCCCTAGATTTCAAACATGTGAATGGAAGCTTAGGAAGAGAAACAGTTTTTAAAATAAATCATATGAAAATGAGAAATGTTCGTCTGTCTAATGAATACCGTAAAATTATATTTTCTGCCAAATGACCAAACTGTACCCACAGAAATGCAAGCTAAAATAATTAGAATAGAAATTAATGGTGTCCTGCCTTTTTTAAAATGGTAACCATTCACATTTCTAATATTTTTCTGTTCCTTGCCATTACGAGTCTTGCATAAGAAGGACAGAATAACTTTTCAACACATTTTTCAAATGGGTTTGATGTCTGGCAAAATTGTTATTTTCGTTCCCTTCTGTACTATTTTCCATTTTAATTACTTTATGTTTTACAACCAAGAAGAGTGGAAGACCTAAGGTATTCTAGACAGTGTGACATCTCTTTTTATTGGTTTTCCAAAAATCTGAATACTGCTTATTGCAGAAGTATGATTTTTTTAGAATAGAAAGCCATAGCAACAATTTTGTAGAAAGGTTTGTGCTTTCAGTTTTGATGCTGACTCCAAAGTCTGTTAAACACTGACTATTCAAAAATGAGGTCTCACAAAAATAGATCTTGACATATTTCCCTTTGATATTATAAATAGCAAGTCTGAGAATATTTTCATGATCCACATCAGCATTAAGGTGCAAGAAAATGGCTAACTGAAGTGTCTGCGCCAACAGCATGAAAGCTTGTTTCTAAAGAGTTTCTTCTTGCTCTAAATTAATTGACATTTTAGCTGGCTTAATTACTTAATTATCTTGATATCTTAAAAACTGCTGGTTTACTTTCATTCCAGCAAACATGCACTTAAATACCACCCTCCTCATGCTCACAGCTTCCTTTAGATCCCTTTCCAATGTGCATGTATCTTGCAGTACAAGGTCGTACTGAGAGGTTGAATGCCAAGTGCCACGTCTGTGGGTTTGTGTGTGGTAGAAGAGTGGAGGGCATCTCCAAAAGCAGTCTATATAGACTATTTGTGCTGTGCACCCCAGCAGTTCTGGCCACAGACAGCTTCTTGCCTGGAGGGGCACCTGCTGGACCCCATGGCAGTCATGTTCTTGCTGTGGACAGTTGTGCTCACCAGCCAGTCCCAGACCACTCCCTCTGCTATGGTTTGCAAGTTTGGCAGGAGCAGGAAGGCTGGCCAGCTCCACAGATAATTTTTTTCTTATTTGGAGGTGAAGTTAAGGTGAGTGCCCAACCACATTGTTAGCAGGGACAAAATTCACCTTTAGTGTCACCAAGTCCCTTTCTCTGCATTTTTTTCCTTTTAAAATAAATTCAATTATTTCAAAGTATATAGGCATTGCTGGTAGTCAGCTAGAGAGCAAACATGGCCTGTCCAAGGGACCTGCACTCAAACTGGTTGCCCTCAGATTCCTTATTTGAACTTCCCCTCTACCAGCATATTCCAGTGTGAAGTGCACAGTGCAGGCAGACAAGATACGATTATCATATGGCTGGTATATCTGACAAACCCTGCAACATGCTGTTTTGCATCATCAGGTTTTGACTTTTTCTCTTCATTTTATTCCACCTCCTTGAGGACTCCTAACCCTTACAAAGTCCTCAGCAGGTCCAAAAAGAAGAAGGTTGCCCCTGGAGAAATGTCATAAATGAGAGGAAGAATGGCAAGTTGTACTTCCATTTTATTGAAAGCCAGCAACTGGAGGGAAATTCTTCCTGACCAGACTCACAGTGTGGCCATGAGAGGAGGCAGAGCAAAACCTGCACTCCATAGCTGGCTGCTGCCTGCCCATCTGCAGCAGGGAAGACCTGCTCAGGGTGGGAGAAGGCCCAGGGCATTTTGGTTGCTGCCAGGGAGCTGCCTCTGAAACAAACACTTGAAGCAGAGCTGCCTTTCCAGATTGTTCCCTTGAGTTTTGACCACTGTGTTACTCAAGGGAGAGGGCTTGGTGGGAGAGCAGTATGTACCTGCATGGATGGCCATTGACAAAGTACCCACAATGACCTGGCTACCAGACTTCCTAATAATGATGAGCTCTGCACAGAGTAAGGCAACATGGATTTTACCTTCCCATAAAAAGTATATGTCAAGACAGTAATTGCCAAGCCCAAAATCTTCACTCCTCAAAGAAAAGTGCCTGGCTGTAAGGAAGCATACGGTTATGCATCTTAAAAGGGTGAAGGCCTCTTTCAGAGACCAGTATTTGAGTACCTAAAATGTCTTTTTCACAGTTCCCCAACCCAAGAAATTGGACCTGACTCCTCTCCTCAGCATATCCTCTCAATTGTCTCAAGTGGCTTCTCATTCAGCTTGATCATTGTTTGTGCACTTTTTTAGTTGGCCGACTCTCTTCCTATAACAAGAACAACCTTGCAGTGAGTGCAATGCTCCAGTCTGTCTATGGGTACAGCCTCAGAAAAAAAAAAAAAAAAGCAACTGATTTGCTTGCACTAATTTTGATTTTTGTGCACAGAACATAACACAGCTAACCCAGGTCATCAAAATAGTTTGCAAGAAATAATTATTTTAATCGACCATGTTTCATACACCCCTAAGGCACCCAGTGTAACTGGGCTTTAGCTGATGGTCATCAGTTATTATATTTAGTAGTATCACCATTTTAAAAGGCTGCATGGACCTTTGTGGAACAAAAAATTGATGCTTCTCATCTGTGACTCTGGTACAGCAAATAATAGGTGTTTACTTAAAACACTTTTTCAGTAGCTGTATCTTGCCAATAGCTGTTAACTGATGAGGCTATTAGATTGAACCTATTTGTTCAGTAATCAGAACTAGGCTGGTAAATACACACAGTGTCACTCTGTTCACAATATGCCTTTTAGAGAAATCTTACATACTGCTGTAACCTACCTATACTTATGTATTTAGCTATATTTTAGGAGCTTACAGAAGGGAGACTACATAGTGTCTTTTGTTCTTTGCTTAGATAACATTAGGCTGCTCACAATGTGATGTGTAATCGAACAAGTAAAGGTACTTCAAATTAGTTCAATTTACCCATAAAGAAAGATCATTAAATAAGTATGAGTGTTACAGCCATGGTTTTGTTCTCTTAGTGGGTGACAAAACAGTTTGAGCTACTATTCACATCCACAGCTGCTCCTGAGTCAAACAGCCAAGAGTGCTATTCATAAAACCAACACTCCCCAGCAACGTGTGGTGGCTTCTGGTGGTTGCTACAACTGTGGATTAAAAGCCTGTCCTCTCAAAATTTGTGTTACCCAGAACTTTTATGATGGTGAAGAGGCTCAGCTGCGTTTTGAGATGCTCTTTAAAAGGAAGGAGGGCCACTCAACCCACAGAAAACAAATGAGCATCAAGAGCAGATTTCTACCCAGCATGAAGGGAGAAAGGTAGGAGATCAGGTTTTTAAAAGTATCCTTCTTCCTATTTCCATTTTATTAAATTTTAACCTTTGTAATTATATGAGAGGGAATCAATCTGCTTTATTGTTGAAAACTTCTTCAGCATTTGAGCAGTTTGTCATGTGTGTTTTGATTTTTTCTTTTCCATTTCATGCAAAGCCACACACTTGATCTCAGTTTGCTCCACCCTTTGGTTGGACTTTCCTCTATCTGTTAAAAAAAAAATAAATTCAAACCCCTTCCCCTGAAAATATTAGTTCTGTTAAAGAAAATTTTCAGGGAGATCATATTTCTTTAGGCTAAATAGTTTCTCTATCAAAGAATGACAGAGAAATTATTAAACTTTTAAATCCTAAATAAAACTATAGATAGCATGTTAATTCTTTTTAGTTGGCTTCATAGACTGTTTTGTCATATTTGTTTAATTAATTTACCATATAGAACAAATGAAGTTCAAAAACAATGTAACACATTTACAACCATGGGCTTAAAACTTTTATGATGATGCCCAGTATATACAGTTAAATTGGTGTTTAATACTTTCTACTGTGAAAATTGAAAATTTGTGTTAACAAGTATCCATCCGGCTGTGTTTTCCTTGCCTTGGTGTGAATATGATGAAAGAAGGAATGACAGATAGGAAAAGAAATATGAAGAGGCTGACAAAAAGTGAAGGAAACGAAAAATGAAGTGATAGTTACAGTGGGGTGAAAAAGAGCTGAGATGGTGTTAAAGCAGAAAAAAAGGGGAAGCAAAAAGCACCCCAATATTAATAAATAAATGAATATTTTCAGATTCCACATGTCCTGTAGTCTTGAGAGTGCGTTTGGATGCACCTTGTCTCTGCCACTACCTGGCTCTATTTGAAAAATCCCTCTGTGTAATAGAGGGTGTTATTAGTGGTAGCTGTCAGGGGTTTACAAGCTACAGTTTATCATCTATTTAGCTTCCACTGGCATGGTGCGCTTGTAACATTTGTTTCAACGTGGCTTTTTGTTGTTGTTGCTGTACTCTATCTGGAATAATCAGAAGCAGCAAAGCCCCAACGTTTATGGGTTAAATTAGTCCTGGATGAATTGCCCTGTCAGTATTTTTCTGATTTAAACAACCATTTTATACTATAATGAGAGTGCTACCAAAGAGCATATGCTAATGATCTTTATTTTTCATAATAACATTATCCTTCTGTTAAATTAAAAAAAAAAACAGATCCTTCAACAATGACTATAGCTTGCCAAGTGTTTAAGTACTTCCATTAAATACTTACATAAAAAGAGAGACTTGCGAAAGGAACTTGCTACCCCATACACAAGAGGACAGCAATATTTATGTGTCCTTCGATGCAAACTAAACCTGTGTTCAGAAAATGGTTCTTTCCATGTTTTTGCTTTGGCTAAAAACAGTATTAACATAATAAATACTGGTAACAATGCTAAACTACTAACATTGAAAATAAAATTACAACCCAGCAGAAAAAATATTTGCTCATACAGCAGATAATTCTTCCAATTAGTCAGGTTCTTGCATTATATTTTGTCAGCAAAAGGGCAGAAAAATTCTTTTCTCCTCTTAGGTCTTTTACTTATATCTGTATTTATAGCTAGAGCCTGCAAGAATTTTTCAGTAAAAGTTGATCTGGTGAGTCAGTGCCATTTGCCTAAAAATCAAGGCTTGTGGAAACTTTTTAGTTTCATGGGACTACACAGTGTTCATCTTTCATAAATAATGAAATGTGAACTTCTTACACATCCAACTAAATGAAGGTATTTACAATTGCCTTTTTTCTTTTTTTGCCCTCTCTACAGCTCTTCCCAGAAAAGGAAAAAACAGTTGTAAATGTACCTCAGCATTAGGAAAAACAGTACCTGTTCTGCCTACCTGTGTGGATTTGAGACTCCAGTAAAGATGCCATTGTGCTGTGAATCCGTAAATGGCTCCTGCATAAGCAGTAGCTGGTCAAATAGTGTCCGTGTTTCCATGTATATCTTCATGCTTTGCATTATTCTGGCCACAGTGGTTGGAAATTTGACAGTTATCATCTCAATATCACATTTCAAGCAGCTCCACACACCTACTAATTTCCTGATACTTTCAATGGCTACTGTAGACTTCCTGCTGGGATTCTTCATCATGCCTTGCAGCATGGTGCGCTCTGTTGAGCACTGCTGGTATTTTGGGGAGCTCTTCTGCAAGATTCACACAAGCACAGACATTATGCTGAGCACAGCTTCTATCTTCCATCTTTCCTGCATATCCATTGACCGTTACTATGCTGTGTGTGACCCTTTAAGATACAAATCAAAGATAAATACTTTTGTTATTGTGGTCATGGTGTTCATAAGTTGGACGGTCCCTGCAGCTTTTGCTTTTGGGATGATCTTTTTAGACCTGAACTTGAGAGGAGCAGAACAGATTTATGATCATGTTCACTGTGCAGGAGGATGCTTTCTTATTTTTAGTGAAACTTCCGGTATTGTGGCCTCCATAGTATCTTTTTACATCCCTGGATTTGTTATGATGTACATCTATAGGAAAATATACTCTGTAGCCAAGAAGCAGGCAAGATCCATTGATGCTATCAGTAAAAAAAAGACGCAATTTGAAATGAAGAACGACATTTCATTATGCAAAGAAAAGAAAGCTGCTAAGACATTAGGCATAATAATGGGAGTGTTTCTCATCTGCTGGACTCCATTCTTCTTCTTTACAGCTACCAATCCATTTATGAATTATGTCATACCTCCTATTCTCATCGATGCTTTGGTTTGGTTTGGCTATTTAAATTCTACACTTAACCCAATTGTTTATGCATTTTTTTACATGTGGTTTCGCAGGGCATTGAAAATTATTCTATTTGGAAAAGTTTTTCAACAGGACTCTTCCAGGACTCATTTGTTTTTAGATTAACATGCTTTAAATGGTTGGATTCATGGATTGGAACTTTTGCCTGGAGACTGAACTCCTGAATGTAAGAGCTGAAAAGGAAGGAAACACTTACTTGTTTACCCACTTACCCAATCCAGTTCAAGAAGAGAAGCAATTGTTGGGGTTTACAACTTCTTTCATTTCCGATTAGGATTTGTATGTGATGTTTTGGTTATATCTATTTATTTTAAATGCGCAGAAAAGCAAGAGTTATGTTCAAAAACACAACAGTTTATATCATTGATCTTAATCATTAAAAACTATTCTGATACAACAGATTAATTTCTTGAACAAGGTGTATTTATATTACAATATTTGTGTATATTTGTTATCCTATAGAAAAAGCAGAAAACTTTTCCCTTGGGATTTCTTGACACCTTTCAAATCCAAAGCTCATAAAGTTTTGTTCCTCTCCTTCAATAGGTGTGCAGAGCTCAAACCAGACCAATAACCAGCCATACCAGCACACTCCATGGGGGGAAGAAGAGATAGAGAAAAGTTGTGCTGCTCTTCCCTTTCCATTTTAACTAGAGCTTGTCACTTATGAATTTGTCACTTAAAGGCTTTGCTGATTAATCAGATCAAAAGCATGTTTAATGATATTAAAGACAAGGAAAAATATGATGTATGAAATAAAAAGCAATTGCAAAAAAGCTGCATTGAACCCAAGAATGCCATAAAATTATATTTATCTAGTGAATGCTTAGATGTAAAATATTTGTCAATTTGCATCTTAGGGAACATTTTTTTAACTTGGAGATATTGTTATTTTGTCTGATGGCAAAGATGTGACAGCTTTTGAGGAAAGCATATAGAGAATTGTGAAGAAATCCTGTGGTTGAACTCAGTTGGATTATGAAGGACCAGTACTGGTAATTGACAGGAAAGAATTGGTATCTGAGGAGCAACCATGGAGAGAAATTGATGACTCTCTACTGAAGTAAGAACTACACTCAGCAGTATGTCCTCCATTTATCTTCCTTGTATAAGTGCACATTATATGTGTATCTTGGCTTTCATTTCTGTAATTTGTACAGCACTGAAGCACTCTGTGCTGTAAAGCATGAGTTGAATGATGATACATTTCAGCAGTGCAAAATATCTGGATCTTAGATTGTCTCTTTTACTGTTTCATTGCCATCTTGTAAAGTTTGGACTCTCTGAAATTACATAAAAGGGAAAAATGGAATATACACCATATCTGCACTTGTGCTGTGGATCCTTGCTAATGGCAACATGACTAATAGTTTATCTCACAGGTATAAAGTAAGACGAAATTAAAAAAAAATCTTTCTGCTAAATAATGGATAATTCTCCTCTTCCTTCATCTCCATCTGAGTCTGGCCTGATGCAGTTAATTTTCTCATGTTCACTGTTACCTTCAGAAATAAAATGCATGATCACTTGGACACTTTGATCTTACTTAAAATAACAGTTTCAGAAGTGCTGCCAGGTAATGCCTCCTTTATTTTGGTAGTGTTATAGATTGAAGGAAAGACATATTTTCTATGACAAAAGTTTCCCATCTGAGGCTTTTTAAAGTGTATTTAGTAAGTTCAGCACAAATTTAAATAGTCCCTTCAGGAAGTCAGTGGAATAATTTCTTTCCCTTCATCCATTGTCCATCTCCCTGAAAATCTGGAAACATTACTGTGTTTCCATAGAATTTCAGCTCTACTAGAGTTCACAGTTGGTCACTCTCTTTGTACTGCTTGTTCTGGCATCTCTCTGTCATTGTTTTGTGGTTATAGGAGAAGTTTGAGAATCAATATGATCCCAACTTGCTTGTAGGATAGACTGTGGTTCAGATAGAGCATGTCTCTGAGGGCTGTGCCTAGACCCTAGTGAAAAGCTAATTATAAAACCAAAGAAGTCAGAGCCATGCTACTGAAGTGAGACAAATTGTGGGTTAGATAAGACATTTATTAGGTAGAGCAAAAGCTGAACTTGCAAGTAAAGCAAATTAAGGAATTCATCACTACTTCCTATCTGCAAGCAGACTTTCAGCCCTTTTGAGGGAAGCAGTGTTGGTTACTTGGGAAGACAAACACCATAACTCCCAACATCCCAGGTTCTGCGTCTTCTCCAAAGGTTTTACTGCTGAGCACATCATATGGTGTGGAATATCTCTTTGGTCATTTGGGGTCAGATGTCCCAGCTGTGCCCCCTCCCAACCTCTTGTGTACCCCCAGGCTAGTCACAGAGAAGACCTTAGGACTATGTAAGCAGTGCTCAGTCTTAGCAAAAATGGGTGTTGCATGTGTGTTATCAACAGTTTTTCATCATAAATCCAAAACATAGCACCACACAAAATACTGTAAAGAAAATTAACCCTATCTTAGCCAAAACCAATAGTGAGGGCATCCAAACATTGCAGCTGCACAAGGCCACCACAATCTATTGAGTGTAAATGGAAATAGTATAAGAAATTCACAGTGTATAGATCAACAACTCTCTGGCAAGATAGTCTAGCCAAGGTGTAATCATTGTTTATTCTCTGCAGAACAAAGAAGGAGTTTCCATACACAGATTACTGGTGACCTTCCCCTATATCTAGAAGGCAGCTCTCCTTGTTCTTACTAACCTATAATACAAGCCAGCTTTATGCACTGCCCAGCTCAGAAAGTTTCATAAATAACTTTTTCACCTAGCGTCTATTACCTAAAGGTGTCACTTTCCCAAAAAGCCTCCTTGCCTTCTATTTATGGAGAGCCTTCTCTAGCAGAATGACTGTAATGAAGTCCCAGGTTACTTTCTCTCATTAGCTCTAATCACAGACAGCTATTTCTCACCGTAAGTGGGATGTACAAATGACATGTGTTAATAAGGCCACAGGGTCTCTATTTGAACCCAACACATGGATGAACTAGAACAGCACAAGAAAAATGCTCCATGATGCTGTCCAAACAGATTATGAGTTAGGTCCAGTGAAGCAGAATCTTACTACGATCAAAAGTATCATAATGCAAATGATGTGCAAAGGGTATTGTTAAATTCCTTATCAACATATTTAATTAGTGACGTTATTAAACACTTCCTAGGTGACTACTTTTTGCAAAACAAATTATTCCCCCCAGGTGATTTCACATGTCTTAACTTCCCTAAAAACTTGTGCAAAGCAATTACTCCAGCATGATGAAAGTTTCTTTCTCACCAGTAAACTTCTGTCTGTTCATTTTGCCATCAGTGAGCACCATTTGCAGCATTACCTTCCTCTCATGCTTTGTAAAAAACTGACAGCAAATTTCAGAGTCCTGAACTGCTGCCAATATCCTGCCATAGTCCCTGTAGCTCATGTTTTGTGGACAACAATTCTCCTATAGAAAAAATATCAATATCCTAAGATTAAAGAGACATATAAATGATATAGAATATTTACAGACTGAAGTGACTTGAGGGGTTTCTTTGTCCATGCATGTTTTTCTTCTATCAATTTAAACTTACTAATATTATGATTTATATAAAATACAAGATCAATATTTTATAAAATGCTCCAGATACAAAATAAGATGTATACTATCATATAATTTAGTTACTTTAAGAGATAATTAAGTTTACTTTCAACTACTTTGTTTTAAATATTATTTGTAATTAATTTTATAATAGATTTCAGTTACTAGATTTCATGTACCACTTGAGAAGAATAATTGGTTGTTGTTAGTCCCTATTCACCACTGAATTATTTCATTTCACTTAGTAATTGAGTTCATGGTCTTGACCTACTTTATCTTGTATTCTTATGTTAGGTATTGGAATCTTTTGGAAACTTGTGAAAATTATATCTGCTGATAGAACTGCATCTCCAAAAGAAAAGTCTAATAAAGGATTGATTATAGTTTCTCTGAATAACTCGAGGAACTTGACTGATTGCTCTGGGTTTGGAAACAGATCATGTCCTGAGAGCTTTCAGTCAGCAGGAATACGAGGGGTACTGCATCTATTCATAACAGCAGTTTTCATTCTCACCATATTGGGGAATCTGTCCATAATAATTTCCAACTTATATTTCAAGCAGCTTCATTTTCCAACCAATTTCCTCATCTTATCCATGGCCGGCACAGATTTCCTTCTGGGCTTTGCCATTATGCCCTACAGCCTGGTGAGGTCTGTAGAGAAATGCTGGGGGTTTGGGATTGCTTTCTGCAAAGCTCATTACAGTTTTGACTCGAAGTTCTGTTTATCTTCCATTTTCCATCTTTGTTGCATTGCTGTGGATCGGTTTTATGCAATCTGCCACCCACTGTATTACAACAGCACCATGACTGTGGCAGCCACAAAACAAATCGTGGCACTGTGCTGGTCAGTGCTTGCTGCTTTTGCTTTTGGGGTGGTTTTCTCGGAAGTTTATGCTTTTGGAATTGAGGGCTATGAAATGTTAGTTAAGTGCTTAAGCTTGTGCCATATTGTGTTCACAAACTGTGGGGGGCTTTTTTATTTACAGTTGGTTTATTTTCTCCTGCCTGTATTATGATAGGAATTTGTGTTAAAATTTTTACAGTTTCCCAAAGACTCACATGGGAGTTGAGCCAGGCACATAGGCATTCAAAAAATGATCTTTCTAAGAATAAAGATAGGAAAGCTTCTAAGACTTTGAGCATTGTTATGCTGGGTTTCTTAATATGTTGGTTTCCTTGCTTTTTTGCAATCTTAACTGATCCATTTTTTAAATTTCTGTGTTCCTTTACCTGTGTTTGACTCTGTAAACTAGCTTGGGTATTTAAATTCTTTCTGTAATCCATTAATATATGGATTTTTCTATCTATGGTTTCAGAAAACATTCAAATATATCCTAAAAGACAAAATATTTAACACGCATTTTTGTACAATAAAGCCTTTATCTGAGGATCAGTCACAGTAACAGATTCTACTAGTGACAGTATCTCTAGAAATTAAGAAGAAACAGTGGCTTAGTGGATATTCATAGTTTGGTAAAAGCTTGAAATGTACAATATGAATTGTATAAGTCCATTTTGTAGAATTATCAAGTATCTCTCTAATAAATCAGACTGATTTTATATGATATTTATTTATCACTTGTTTTCACTCTTAATGCCTTGATAGTGTTTCAGAAGTATAAGTCTTTCCAGAATCTCTTATTACATTGATTTAGGTTTTTTAAATTTCAGAAATTATTTGCATACAGCCCAAACCCTCAGTATTTCACCTAATTTTGTATGCATGCAGCTTATCTTTCTTAGAGTTCACCATTATTAAACCCAAATACATCACTGGGTCATACTGGTCTTTGTCATCCCTTTGTGAAGGGGGCATTAGCAGTTGAATGGAGTCTACTGTTATTCCCAAGCAGATGGAATGGGAGTGTAATTTTGGCTTGAAGTCAAACTTTTCCCCTGAAAATAATAGAACTGAGTTTTCAGCCCTTATTCTCTGTGTGCTTTGTAGTTGGGAAGGAGTACTTAGGAACAAGAGTACAGTTCATACTCAAGTAGGTGCTTGTCCTGTCTTTGCTTAGGTATCAGGCTCCAGATGTCATAAAATACGCTTGCTGACAGTCCACCACAATGTCCCACTGAACTGGAAACCTCTGATTGAGGTCCTTGTCATCCTGAGCTCTGAAGTCAGAAAGAGGCATTGTCAGCATTCATTTAGATACTTATGCTTAAAATAAGGTGGACTGAGTTGTCATTACTGAATGCAGCCACTGAAATCTTTTTATTCTGAGTTGTACCTCTGATTTACTTTTCACAGTATGCATACAGTGTATACTCTACCCTTATTAAAGAGTGACTACCAAAAAGCCATCCACATTTACCCACTTCTTGGCTTATCACATCTATTCTAGCATGCCATGCCAGTAATAGCTGCTTGTTTTCTTAAAACTTTTTAAAGGCTTAAAACTTTTTAAAGGATCTGTGACAACATGAACACATGCTATTTTTGTGCATCTGCCATACCATGAACACATGCTCTTTTGGATATGAAGAATTCCAATTTCATGCCAACTCTGAAATACTTAAGACACCAAGGAGCTGGAAAGTCACCTACTTGTCTGAGGTGTTGTGTAAGGTTCTCACCTTTCACAACAGAAACATAAACCCCAAGGACTTTGATACAAATTCTTTGTGCGCAATTGTCACTAGCTGAACAGCCAGATAAGGGCTGGATGCAATAAAGTCTTTAGGCAGAAGGATGTTGGATAATACATTGTCCCATACCATTGCTCAATGCGTGTCCAGAAAGCCCCCTGGATTAAACACGAGGGCAGCAGGAGTGGTTTTCAGGGAGACCAAGAAAACTGAGCAGCAGGTTGCTTGCAGCCAGTGACTCAGCTCTAGAGAGCTGGACTGTAACATAGCCTAGCCCTGACTTTTAGAGCCTGTACTGTTGTCTCAGGTTTTTCTAGACCTACTCTGTTTTTACTCCTGTAGTCCATTCCTAGGGGCCAGCTCTCTGGACATTGCTGAAGGGCAACCTTTGCATACAATTCACATGACAACTGAGTGGCCAGGGTACCATCTGGGATGTCACCAGGAACTTTCTAGTTCTCCTTTTGGAGCTGAACCATGTGAAATATACAGTGTTTGGGAACAATATGGAGAGCCTGAGTGGCAGTGGCAGGGAGAGGGAAGCTCCGTGATCCATTTATGCAGCAGAGACAGTGTCACAGCCAGCTGTGCCAGATCATGTCTGCATGGAGCTCAATGTCATTTCTTTAGAGAAACTTGCATGGCATTGGGTTTGTTTGTGTCAAAACTAGTCCATGAGGGATTTTTATTGAAAGCTAACAAAATATATGTCCCTGACATCCTTTCAGCAGTGAAACCATGAGTCAAGTGATGAATCATAAAAAATTATATATAGCACTAGTCTTGGAGATAACTACAGATCCTTTTTAAGTGTCTTCACAACGTTTGCTGCCAGCAGTATTTGCCACAGTACTCAACTATTTTGGAGAGTTTTAATCCCTTCTATTAGTTACACAAGAATGTGTTGCATGAATGTTAGGTGTTTGATTCTCTCAATACACATTTAGGTATTTCTGAAAACTCTTCTAAATATTAAATGTCTAGCTGGTGACACAAAATGCAACTGGAGATATTTTAACTAATAATTAAATTACTTCATTAACATGCAGTATAAATCATTCATAGTCAACCCAATGACAAGATCTTGTCCTATAATGACAAGATTTCTCTCAGATAGCACATCTTCAGGGAACAATTTCAAGCTATCTGTGAGGCTTCAGTGTGTCATGTCCTTCTGTGCATTCAGTGTGTGCCTTTGGATGTTAAATGAGTATCTAGTCAGTCTTGCTACCCGACTTGCAGCCTGATAGTAAGTCTTTACTTGTTCTTCTGGCTAAGAGGTCTTGCAGATCTGTCAGATGATGTAATTTGGCTCCTGAGCAATTTTGTGGCATGCCAGGCTGTTCTATCTGATGTTAAACCTGACACTGGTGATAAAATTGGTGCTAAAAAACCCCACTGCTTGACACAAAACCTAGGAATCAGAATAAAAATGGATTTTTTTTCCTGACCACACATGCTGGTACACAGGAGAACCTGACTTTCAATTGGGTCCACCACTTATGTTCAGCTGCAAGTACTGCAGATCTCTTCATTTCTTCGGCTCCTTTTTCTCAAGGTAAGTTTTTGTTGGTTTGTGGGTTCTTTTTCTGAAACACATGCTCACATGTTAATCTATTTTTCTACACTACACAGTGAAATGTTTTAGCATGAATTCTGGTCTGTATCAAATCCTCAGGGGAGCAGCCAGAAGGGTTAGCATTTCTTGTAACTTTTATTGCTGTGAATGATTCCAGCAAGAGCTAATGTTGCTCTTGAAGGATGTATTTCTGATTCCAGCTTCAGAAGGGAGTTCAAACTTCCACATCCAGGCAAGCCCCTCAGTCTCAGAGCAACTCCATGGTCCTTTACCTTTCTGGAATAGCCCAGTTTGAACATGTAGGAGCAGCCCAGCCAGGAAATCGACACTCAGCCTCCCACGTTCTATGCCTTGAGCAGCATCTCAGAGCTGTCTTCAAAGCCAGTGATTTTTGTTAAAAAATGTGACATATTTTCACCTTTAAATGGTTTGCAGCTTAGGAACATATATCTGCAGTGCCTGCTTGTGGTCAGAGCAGTTAAATTGACCATTTTTTTTCTTTTAGTCTTTTCTGACACAGCCTAAACATTGAGAAAGTATTTCCTACCCTCTTGTGGAGTCCACAGGCAAAAGCAGCTTTAACAAAAAAGTCCACAATATCTTATAGTAAGACAGGGTAAAAAAAAAAAAAAAAGTTAAATCCTTGTGTTGCAAAAACACCAGCTAAAAACTTTGAGAAATAGATTTGTTTATTTTTGCAAGCTCTCTGTTGATTTTTATTTTACACCTTATTACTGAAGGGCACTTAACAAATATTTAGCATGAAGTTCTAAAATGAATTCTTCAACACTTAAATTCAAAACTTTGGTTTAAAGGCATTAATTTTTCTATTAAAAATTAAAATATGCCAAAGAACTCAGATATGTTCAGGCAAATTTCAATAGCCAGCATTCCATTTTTCAATTATAATGCTTTTTGACAAAAAAGAAAGGACAACATTTTAATCAACTTTGATTAAAATTAAGTAAATTACAGTAACTGTTGCGAGAAACTCCTGACAAAAGGGAATATACAGCTGTAACAGTAATATATTAATGTATTTATTCTTCCATTTATATAACCTAATCAAATTATCTTCCCTCTGGATGAGCTGCATGTCAGCCTTCATAGCTGCAGCAGCAACAAAGAAACAATTAAGCATTACAGAGAACACTGACACATAGAAAAGAATGTGCAGTTTAAGACAGCCATGAATCTTTTTAGCTATATATAAACCAAGAACATTTCAGTTTTCCTTTTAAGAAAGGAAGAATGTTTTAACTTTCATTTTTAATTATGCTTTTCCATCAAAATGAAGAATGGAGAAAAATGAGCTCTCCAAGCAACTTTTGGTTTTAATAAGAAAAAGGATATTTAAACACACACAAAGAAAGCAACCTGGTAGTGGTTTGGGGTGCAGACTACATCAAGATGGAGAGGCAGAGGAAGGCAGACTTCTGAGACAAGAAGGGAGATAAAAACAGGCAAATACTTTTTTTTTCACTTTGATTTGGCACAGCCTTCTGTTGCTCCATGCCAACAAGCAGAGGCTGTCACTACAGCAGGTTGCAGGCGATGCCAGTCAGGAGGGAGGCAGCTGGCCTCAGGCACCAGCCCCCAACAGAATTGTCCCCCATCCTGTGCCTGGGATCCTGCCCTCAGACACTTTAATTTCAGAGCCTGTGTTATGATTGAAGTGCACTGACACTGTAGGTACTTGACATCAGCAGAGTTAAGAGTCAGATTTTGTCCCATCATCCTTCAGACCAGATGTTGAGTGACAGAAGTGACTGTCACAGCACTTGTGACTGTCACATTTGTTTCTAGACCTGAAATAATATTGTCATCATGATGGTTTAAAAGCATTTCTGAATATATAAAAATATGTTTTAAATAAATCAGTAGAAGTAAAGTTTGACTCAAAGGAAGTATTGTGAACTAAAGGACATCCTTTTCTGAAGAAAATTCTCCCCAACAGATTTCGTTCTTTAATGTTTAAGTAATTTTGTTTTATCTAGTTTTCTTCTCCAGGACTGACTGTGTTGCAATACTTTGGTGAATACCTCAAGTTGCCAAATCATGACTTCATCCACCCTCTGGAGCTCACAGCTGGTGTAATATTGGTTTGACTTTGTTAAGATTTCAGTGCCTAGAAATGCAAGAGGTGGGCTTTGCCCCTGTGCTATATGCACGTACACAGGGAGAACCATCCTGTCCAAAATCAGGGTACATTCATCTGTGAGTGGTTCCGTCCACTCTCCCACCAAGTTTCTGGTCTGTTTCGTGGTCAGAACTGACTTTTCCTCAGTGTCATGCTACAGGCCAGAGCACAGCAAGCTCCATTAAATCATGCTGGTACCTTAGGGCTCTCTCCTGCAAACTGTACACGTCATGTAGTTGTGCATAGCACCTCCCTTTCCTGTTGGATTTCTCTCTCTTTACTCTAATTATATGATCTTTGACCCATTGCATTAGATCACCAAAATTACCATCCCTATGAAAGAAGTAATTTTCTTAGACATCTCAACAATTTTAGCATGGTTTAGCATGCATTTAGCATGGTTTTCTTGGAGTTAAATACTAACTGGTTAGTTTAATTTGGGTTTGCTTTTTTTTATTGTTGCTATTGGTTCATTGGTTGGTTTTATTGGTGTTCTTGACTGCCTTTCTCCAATAGTTGATATTTTTACCAACTTCTCAGCACTTAAGGACTTGTGCAATGCCACCTTCTAGATGGATTATTTCAGCTTTACCTGCAGGCTTATAATTTATGCTTTGTCTTATCATTTGATTCAAGAAAACCTTTGAAAATGGTCACTGCAGGGGCAATATTCAGACTGCTATTTACAGTGAACTCTACTGCCTTCATGTAAAAACTTCGTTACATAGTCATATTCTTTATACATTAATTAGCAGCTTCTGGAATTACTTTCAGAAAACTTTGAGAATATTTATATAGGTTCTTTTATCTTTTCAGTATTTGCATATGCTGTCAAATACAGTAACAGGTAACCTATGAGTATACTTACTGGCCTAGTTTTTTTACCAACACTGGACTGCCACCCCCCTCCCCCCAGAGTCTTCCCGGCAAAGGGAAAAAAAACTGAAAAGGAAAGAACTCAAAAGAAACTGAACTGAATTAACAAAAAGAAATTATATTTGCTAATATCTACAACTATGTATGCGATTTGTACAGACTATGTGGGGCCCCACCCCAGGGGGACAAAGGGAGAAGGTAGGGGAGAATGGTTAACAAGAACTAAGGGGAGATGAACCCAAACCAAAACAAATGAAACAGACAAATACAATTAAAGACTTCAGGAAAGGAGAACAGGCATGATATAATTTCACCAGTCCCGGGCTAGAAAGCCAACAGAAACAAAATGGACCGTCCAGGCTCCTCCTGCTCCCTCGCAGCCTTTCTGCCCTCCTTTCTGCCCTCCTTTCTGCCCTCCTCCTCTGCTACGTGGAAAACACGTGTGGAATACTTTGTAATGTCCACTTCCTTAGTTACACTGGTTACTGAGGAAGCCATGGATCAAACCTATCATACTTACATACAGCAAGATAATACGATTTCCTAAGAAATGTTGTGCTGGATTCTAGGAAATGACCCACCACACTGACAACACATATAGGATACATTACCACATTGTCTGCTGTGCCTACAGAGTCACAACTATATGGCCATGACACTGAAGAACCATTATGTCCAAGAGCCAGAAGAAACACTCACGTTTAAGCCACATGAGGTAATTATTTAGATATTGTTGTCTGGAAAATAGCACTCTAGACACCCCAATCTATTAGCCAAACTTTCCAAATGAACCAGGGGATCAGAATGGAGCCAAAACCTTTTTCCAGCTGAAAACACTACATCACCTTTATCTACACACATACTCTAGATATGGCACTGGTAAACTAAGCTCAGCCTCCTTTTATAATGATAGTTTTTCATTTTGTAACTGAAAAACATTTTAAATGTGGTTTGATTTAGGGTATGATGGTCTGAACAACTGCCTGTCTCTCCACACACTGCACTGCACTGCTTATTAAAGACAGTTATCATGTAGGAAGGTGGGTACATTCCCTCATAGGAATTAAAGTTTAGATTACTAAAAAGGGAGTAAATAAAATATTAATAAAAATCACAATCATATTTGTCAATAGTTGCATGGGCAAAGCTTTTGTTCTGTCTCCCCAGTGGTTACTGCACTGCACCCCTTTCCCATAGTCAGGACATTGGGTGCTGCCAGGCAGCTCCTCCAGTGCATGAGTACAGAAGTAAGATGATCCTATTTGGTGATGCAGGACATCTCAGTACATCTGACTTTTCTAGTACTGAGGGATGATAAATTTATTTTTTCCATCAGCCCATAATAATAATTATAGCTATTTTTATTTCTCCTTGTGACAATTTCACAGAAATCCACGTTGCGTTCAAGCAATGCTACCAGCAGAGTAACATTGTCCAGTTAGGGAGGAAGAAAATCTGTTTCTACAGAGTTTGAAAGTGATGTTTGATGTCCATGGAACACCCTGGACCAGAGTGTCATCCCTCGGGTTGTAGACCCCACACTGGACAAGCAAGGAAGGAGTTGTGCTCAGTTATACTGGCCATTTCTGCTTCCTATGGTGAAAATTCCAGGGAGTGAGCAGTATCTGCCCAGCCTGGCATCAGCAGTCTGGCTGCAGGTCAGTGCTGTGCAAGTGCCAGAACAAGCAAAAGATGAGAGTTGAGGAGGTCTATTTCAACCTGCCCTGTGCTCTCCTTGGCCAGGGCAGTTCAGCCACCTCTGCCCACTGTGTGCCACTAAATAATTGCTCAGTGTAAAAAGATAGCTCTGCATGGGCCATATCCAGATGGTTGAAGATCATTTGGTGCTTTTCACAGGCTCGACTACTTGGTGCCTGGTATTTAGGTACTAATTCCTCATTCATTTTGTTCTGCCAGGTCTATGAAGCATGACACCTTACTTCTCCCTCTTCTTTCCTTTTCTACCACCTTAAAATAACTTAAGTTTCTAATTTTTCTTCTAAAATGTGAATTAACAGGTCCTATTAACACATTGCTTGTTTAGGTTAGACTATTCCCAGTTGACTTGTGTTTTGCTCACTGCAAACAACCGTAAAGGGGTTTGGGAGCTCTGAGGAAGGACTGTATTGGTTGTACCTGCATAACTCTTTTGCAGTCTTGGGATTACTTTTAACACCTGTTATTAATTAATTATTCTGCAGGGAACTATTAAGCCAGAGAGTGTCACATTCAACTATTCAACTCCTTTTTCTGTGTGTATTTTGATGGGTTTTGTCATATGTCATGTTTTTGTAATTTTCCTGCACTTCATCAATAAACACTAAGTTCACTGAAAACTGCACTTTGGGGTCAGTGTTTGATCAGAAAAAGTTTGGACAGATACAAGTGATGAGAAGGAATGTTTTGAACATAAGGAACTATTGGGGTTCTTCACTTTATTATGAGATTAAAAATTGAAAATTTCTCATAAATGAAAAAGGAGACAATAAAAGGATAACAAGATCAATAAACTGAAAGAAAAATATTTTATCTTGTANTATTAAGACAATCCTCGACTGAAGTAAATATATGAGTTGTTAAATGTAAAAATAACAGACAAAATATCTGAATTAATTCTTTTTATCAAATTCCTGAACTAAATTGTCCTTTTTAAATCCTACTCTAATCCTTCAGCTGACTGATTTGAACAAAGATGCTGCAGATGGGGACACCAGTGCGTTCTTTTCTCTCCATATTCACTTCCACTTTTAACATGGTTGAAGTTGTCACAGTTAACTTACAGAAGTACTGTTTCTAAAACTGATCATATAGATGTTTCTTATATGAGCACCTGAACAGACAGAACACAGACCAGTGTAACTCAAGGCAGGAAAACATAAAAGCAAAAGTTACATAAAAGTAGGATGCAGCAGGTGGAAGAATTTCTTGTGAGTGTTTTGGTCTAGAATCTTCCACAGTTACAAAGCTTAAGGTCAAATGTTGCTATTGGTGCAAGAAGTACAAATTAAATATGTACCACACCCTATAAAACCCCCCTGTCTCGGAGATGGGGTGTGCTACACTTAGCAGAATTTTAAGTGGAACTGAGTGAGTATTTACTCCACATTCACCACTGTACTAAGGATAAAACACTCACATACAGCTTCTAGAGAGATGATCACTTCTCACTACTACAAGGGAGAGCAAAAGCCTGCACTATAGGCTATATGGCTGTAATATATGTGACAGAAGATTTGGGATTTGGGTTTGCTAGCTCTGTGTAGGTCATTTTAGTAAGCCCAGAGCCTTCTCGTACTGTTATATTCTATTTAAAGATCCCAGATTTACTCTTGGAAGCTGTGAGGAAAAATTGCACAGCAAAGGGGCACTGATGATGGCCCTCTTAGAAAATCAATAATCCTTTGAAACTATCTATTTTAAGTAACTCAAACTCAGAGGTCATTTAGAGGTATTTAGATCTTAAAGCTTTGTACAGGAGTTTCAATAAAAAAGAGATGTTGGCTATGCATGACTTCACTGCAGATTGAACCATGTCAAATAGCACAATTTCTCTATTTTTTTTTATGTTTTCCTGTGGATTACTAGGCTGCATAGTACACTCAACAAAAGTTCAGTTTGAGAATGTATCCATCAGTTTTATCTGAAGAAGGAAGAGTAAAGAGAAGGAACATCTTGATTATGATGGACATTTGTAAATTTTGTGGCAGCATTCTTAACTTTTCAAGTTAATACATGTTAAAAAGCTCTTCTTGTTCCTAAGTATATGGGTGTAGATTGTCATTATTTGAGCATTCTATTACTCATGAACTGGTCTCTTTTTCCATGACTAGATGAGAAGATGAGAAAAAATACGAAGTGAATCCAACAAGTAATGTGTGCGGAGCTGGCAGGTGGGCAGTGGGATCTCGGCAGGCTGGCATCAGCAAGTCACAACATGAGTAGGAGTATCAGGTCTCATCTACACACAGGGGCATCCAAGACTGAAAGGAAAACAGCAAAGACTCTTGGGGTAGCTCTAGAAGTCTATCTCTTGTGTTGGTTGCCCTTTTCTACTGGTACCACGGCAGACAGACTTAGGGATTTAATTACCCCTCCAGCTCTGTTCGGTCCTACTTTGATTTTGTTACATCAATTCAGCCTGGAATCCTGCATATGGATATATATGTATTTTCCTACCAGGTTCAGGAAAGCTGTGAAACTCGTCTTAACTCATTGGATCTTTGCTGAGATCTTTGTTCAGCAGCAAGCTGTATGGTAAAATTTTGTACTATTTATAAGGGAAGTATTTTCTACCTCACTATTATGAGCATTTTATCGTGAAAAAAAAATTGTAGTAACTCTAAACAAAATTAACAAGTTGCCAAATAAAACCCTAATAATTTGGCTTTCTTTTTCTGTTAATGTTGTGTAAATCTATCATTGGGTTTTAAGGTTGTTCAAATCTTCAGTGTCTCCTAAAAACACTAATTCCATTGCATAATCATCTACATATTTTCTGAGTGACAAACACTAGAAAAATAAACAGCTACAGGAAGCATGCACTAACAGGAAGAGACCAGCAGATGCCCCACAGCCTACTGAAGAGTGGTTAGTTTTTCACTATATGCAAGAGGCAATTGCATCAGGCCCTACATATAGAAGAACTAGAGAAAGAAATTGCACAATAGATATTCTATAGGAAATCAGTGCAATACAGTGATTGTTGTAGCAGCTACATATTTTAATATATGCAATCACAAACCATAAAACTCTTTTTTCATTTGTTTTATCTTATTATGTTTTTTTACTGCAAGAACAGTTTCCTTTGCTAGTAAAAATGAGCTACAGCTTTGGGATGTTGTAACCTGTTCAGATATCTGCTTATTTCAAATACTTTTTGGTTTTGTCCATAATGTTAAGACCCTGGTCAGGAAAAATATTGATATTCAAAATATTTAAACCTAAAGCATATATCTGGAGTAAGAAGAAGTGAAAGAGGGCTTATGTGATATTTTTGGGGATGTCCTGAATAGAGAGCAACCATAAAATGTTTGTGGTTTTAAACTGTGAGATTTATGAAGTCTTCTACCTGGAGTTGGAGTGTGATTCAATCTCACTTCATTCTCCCAGCATCTGATGTCCCCCCAGTTTGCTACATTAATATTGTTTCTTAGAACACAAGCCAAAGCTGCTCTGTGTACTCATGTTGTAGCAGAAGGTAAAAACCTGATCCTTACTGCATGCAGTTGTAGATTTTCTGTAATAAGGGTACCAAACCCAAGACATCAGGTTAAAGAGTGAAAAGTGGAATAGGATTCTTATAAAGACTCAGGTGCCAAATTACCACAGAAATATACTGGTACATACTGGAAGATATAGGCTGTGGGATGAGTTTTGAGTTTAAGACTCTTAAATTTATTGTGTACAGGTAGGTGTTTATAATTAAAGTGCCTAAGTCCTGATTATAGCTACAGCCAGAATGGCTTTTTAAGCTCAGGCTGTAGTCAGTGGCTATGCAGAGGATACGAATCATTTGTCTAGTGCCATCTAAGGTGTCATAGGGAACCTGAGATGTCTACATGGTGCTAGCATCCAGCACCTATGAAGCAGTACCTGAGAGCAAGGTGGAACACATCTGGCCATCTAAAATGGCACCAGATGTTCATCTGTGGGGCATCAGCTTAAGCAAGGTATATAATAGAAGTTTTGACATTTAGGTATGTAGAAATCTGCAAGCCTCAAACTGAGTCATGTCCTAGAGGCATCTTAACATCTTCCATTGACCCCTTCTGCTCTGAACTCACTGCAGTCAAAGCCATAGAGAAAGGGAACATCTACTGAGTTTCTAATTGTTTTTTGAGATATTTTCTACCAGTCCTCAACCAATTACAGAGGGTATATGCCATGAATGCATTCGATTGGCCATTTTTGGTTTTGGTTTCTTTTGTTTTTGTTTTGTTTTGTTTGTTGTTGTTGGTTGGTTGGGTTTTTTGGAGTAGCATTGCATAATCTGGGGGTTTTTTCTTCAATGGAAGTGGATGAACCTTATTCCCTCAATGGGTGACCACTGTCTATGCTGCTATATAAGGACAATGCCGTAACATCTTGTGAGTGTTGCTAGATCTCCTTTTTGGCTAAATAGCCAAATAATGGAGAGGGGCTACTGATGCATAGAGTAACAATGGTAGAGTGCACAAGTGAGATGGAAATGCTGCTAAAATTCTGGGAGTAGCCAAGACAGCTTTCCTGATTTTCTGACACCACACGAATACCATGAAACATTTACCTCACCTTTGTAACTTCCCCTGTGTCCCCTTATCTTTGGTGTCTGTTTGGTTTACCTAGCCAAATTCTGTCAGGATCCTTTTCTGTGTTTTTTTTTTGATTTTGGTTCTGAATTTTTTATGCATTCTTTCAAAAAGCAATGAAGGTAATTATGAATTGAAAATTAAGAGTAGGGGGAAGATGATGAGGAGCTATAAAGTGATAAATATTAATTGCTCATCAATGACCTCACTTTCCAAATGAAGATCTATTGGATTCTCTCAGGTCTAGTTGCTGACCTCAAAGTCAATATATTCTCTTAGTTTTAATATTTTTTCTTCTGTAGGTTTTTATTTCTTCATCTGAATAAAATACTGCCATTTAATTTTATGCCCTTTATAAATGTTTATTATTTCAAAATGATCTGGCTGAAGTTAGAGGGATTATGTATTTGCAAATACTACTTAATTAAAGACTGAGCTTTGAAATAATAACATCAGGTCATTTTACTATTGTGGATAAAAGTATAATATGTCTTTGAAAATTAAACAGAAAAGCAAGGAAAGATCTGAAAATAAGTTGCCAGTAAACTCTTTCCATATTTTTTTTTGTTTTTTAGGAACCATTGTCAATATTGGGAACAGAATTCTTCTCTGTTTATTTAGAACACATTATATTATGTACTGCTGCTGGAGAGCAAGTACCAGCCTAAATAACATGCAAATTGTCATTCTTGTTTGGTTGGCTTTGGTTTTGTTTTAAACAAATAGGTTTTATAGGCCATTCTGCAATACAATTAACCCATAAAATTGTTTAGGCTAGAAACCATCATCCATCGTAATTATGTAGAGCACTGGGTGTAATAGGAACCTAATCTCTTTTCAGGTTCTGGAGTGGATATTTTTATTAAATTATCAAACAGAGATGATGACAATAACAGGTATTCTTGCTGATGGTGGAATGCATCAGTAACAACTGCCTGGGAATCTCTGCCAGACAGTTTGCCACTGGTACCAAATACTGGCAACGTTGCTCATCCTATCTAAAGTTAGAGATGCACAAAGGAAATGTGATAGCAGAGAATGAAATTGGCCCACAAGGTAAATTACGCACCACTTATGCACTTACTCATGCCTTGGAAAGAGGACACTCATCAGGAATATGAGTCCAGGGTTGGGCTGCTTCCCCTTTATTTCATCATGCATCATGCAGGCATGGGGAGCTGCATAGAAATGAGTGTCTCATTTCTGTGTCATGATGGTCCCAGTGCTTGTGCCACCCACGCTGTTTGGCCTGTGTGTCTGCTGGTTAGGGGGCAGGGCAGGAGCAGGAGGTGGGAGGTAGAAACACAGTCGGGAAGGTGGGGCAGATTTGGATACTGGGCTAGGAGGAAGGTATGCTATTTCAAAATTACACCATGCTACTGTGGCTTAACTTCCAGCTCTTTCAGGTATTATATACCATACTGTACATGGAACCTTAAACAGCATGTGGTTGAAGTGACATCCTTTTCATTTTAGTTTTATACACAATGACTGGAATATAATTGACCAATACTCTGATCTTCAGTCAGTAGATATCCAGGGCATCCTGTACAATACATTGTGACTATGCATAGCAGGGCCTCAACATTTTCCCCCTTTCCTTCCCCAGAGTCTTCCCCATTTCATTTAATCATTTGAAATCTGATCGTGCTCCACAAGAAAGAGGAAAGGTAAGTGAATACATGATTCTGAACTCAATGCGCAGGTAATGCTGGTGTGGGAGGTCTAGAGAGAAGCCAATGAAATGCATTTAGAGAGGCAATTGTGTAGCAGCACTCCATTTCAGCAGCTCTGATGGTAACACTTAATAGATGGCTTCTTCACAATGCCTGCCCATGCACCACAGCTAGCAGAGGAAACAGAAGGAATTTTCCTGTTTAATTTAAAAGGGCGAAACAGGACACGTTCTCCCAGACAATGACTTTTCTGTTGGAGTTAACAAAAACCTTCTGAGGTCATACTATGCTCTTAGCAGTATATGATCAATAAAGCTGATCAATAGTCTAGTAATGTACATTCATAATTATTTTGTGATTATCTTAAAAAGGCTATTTAACTATTTTTGTAGTATGGGCAACATTTCAATGAAAAATCTGTTTTATAGTCCATCTTTCACTCCAAGGTTTAACATCATTGCTGCAACCAGTTACTTTAAATAATGATACCACAAATATTTTTAGTCATTTAATAATAAAAAGCAGATGGTGATGGTAAGTGAGCTAACAGCAGGTGAGGACCAGCATTTCTTCATAAAACACCCAGCATTGTTAAGAAAGCATTTGGATACCTTCTTTCTATAGAATGAGAATGAACATTGATCAATGATGATTATGTATTACCTTCAAGACTGAAAAAAAATATCCAAGTGGTACTTTATTGGCAGATAAAGTATTGCCACTGATGAAGGGTTGCTTATAGAATGGCAAATACATTTTTGCAATTGTGTAGTAAAAGATATACTCTTCTCTGGAGAAAAACTGACAGTGATCTCAGTTGAAGTTTTATGAAACAAGAGTGATTGGGCTCAGTCAATGGAGTTTATATGACAAATATTTAGGATGATAATCAAGGTGAGGCCTTAATTTGGAACGGACTTGCATTATACTCTCATTAGTGCATCATCTAGTGGGATCATCTTGGATCAGCTTCAGTATGCCAACAGTGTGGGGGAAACACCTGCACATATAGCAACACTAAATAATTGCTAATAAAAATAACGTATTGAAAGCAGATTGATTATGTATACAACATTCCTGCAGCAAAAGGGCATATCAGAATGGTTTTTTATCTTAGCAACATTGATGAAAGTGAGAAGATGACATTTCTGAGCTTCAGTTGACATAAGGACTATACGTAGGCATACAAGTCTTGAAGGCTATGTTGTGTCTCCTTTCAGCACGACTTGAGACCCATAGAGAACCACCCACGTAAAGGGTAGTCTTGCCTTTTTCAGATCTCTAACTTTGCTCCATGGTGTTGGCAGTTTATCGGACTTATCTATTATTATTTGGTTATGACATCTATTAAGTTTCCACTGCCCCAGCTATTTCTAAATCTTGGCAATGATCAAGATCTACGATGAAGCAGAAATAAACTTGCACTTCCCGAATTCTGCAGCTCTTCCCTCGGCGAGTCTGGGCTCTGCGGAGGAGACGACATTCCTAGCAAGGCATTCCCAGCAATCGGGTGCTGCGGGCTTTCTTGCGCTGTGTTATTTAATGCACACGGGGGTATCCTACAGATGCAGCAGCCGAACCCCGGGGCTCTAGGGAGCGTTCAGCCCTGTCACTTTTCCTTCGAATAGATGCGGAGCAGGCGGAAGCGCCCCAGCTGCCGTGCAGGCGGCCTCGGGGCTCACCTGTCTGTCCTGCTCAGGCAGCTGCGGCAGGAGGGACCGTGGATACCGCTGCCCTCGCAGCCACGCGTGGCCTCCGCCTCCGCCTTCTCCGCCTTCTCCTTCTCCTTCTCCTTCTCCTCCGACTCCGCCTCCGCCTTCTGAGCCCGATACCGGCAGCCGTGGGAACACGCCCTTCATGCCCCGTGTTCCTGCCATCGCTAGCCCCTCCCTCAGCTAGGGATGGTCTATCTCTGCACTGAAAGGCACCTTTAAATAGACCTACAACTTCCCACTCACGTTCCTTGAAGGGTCCACACTCAGAGAAGAAATTACCCAAGCTGAAGGCAGAGCTGCAAAACAGGGTATTAAGGCACGGACATCGTATCTTTCCCTGTAGCATTATTTCCTTGCTCATGTTTTCCCCTTACTTCCTGATGCAACAGCATGTTATCCCTAAATTAAGCTCCTCCCACTCCCATGTTTTCCACTCGCACAGGGCTGCAGCTGCCGGAGCTGCCCCGTGTCCACCGGGAGCTCTCGGGGCCCGTCAGCAGCACGGTCCCCGCGCAGACCCGACCCCGGCCCCGGCCCCGATCCCGATCCCGATCCCGATCCCGGGCTCCCTCGGCCCCGGCCCCGGCCCCCATCAGCTCCGGCCGCGGCCGGGCGGGGCCGCACTCCCCACGCCTCCGCCGTCACGGCGGGCCGGGCCGAGCCGAGTCGTGCCCGCCCCTCCACGCCCTGCAGCCGCCACCGCCACCACCCCCGCCGCGCCCCTGGGAGCGGGTCCGCCGGCGCCGGTAAGAGCCGCGGGAGCTCCGCCGGCGATGTTCGCTGTCCGCCCGCCCGGCGGAGGAAGGGCTGCCCGGGGTGGTGTCCGGCTAGCCGGGGAGGGGCTGCCGGCGCGGGGAGCCTGTCAGAGGGCGGCGGGAAGGGCTGCAGGGCCACACCGGCCCTCGCTGGGTTCGGGGCCGCCGCGCTGTGCCCGGCGCTGGGGCATGTGGGGCGGCTGCGGGCGAGGCGGGAGAGACGAGGGTGAGGGGGCCGTGGCGCGGGGGGGACGCGGTGTTGAAGCGCAGTCGGTCGTGAAAGCACCAGCCCCTTTCCCCCGCACCGCTCCCGGGGCACCCCTGGGTACCAGGGCTTTGGGCTTGGCGCTGCCAGCGACGCTTGGAGGAGCGAGTCGGGGCCTACAGCGGGTGATTTACAGCAGCTTGTGTGGAATTGTAGGGTAGGACGGGCACGTCCGCTTTATGCAAGTGCTCCCCGTGCTGTTCCAGGTCCAAGGTGAGCGTGTTAGCGGGAGGAAGGGAGATTATAAAAGTCACCGCTGTAAATACCGAGCCGAGGACTGGCCCGATGTTGTCGCTGCGTTCCTGGTCAAGCACTCCCCTCTGCATCAGGAGTGGGCACTTCTTCAAACTCCACAATTAAATGGAACGTTTCACTCCGCTGTGCATGAAATGCAAGGAAGGCACTGCATCTTAATTGAGGAAGCTCAGTGATACAATCCCAGGATACTTTGTCAGAGGCAATGTGCTGATGTGTGTGACCCCCTCCACTGGGGAACGAGCCGTGCAAAGGCAGAGGGCTGTGAGTGGAGCCCTCCTGATGCATCATTACCCAGGCTTGTGCTTTGCTTCTGCTTGGAGCTTGGGCTTGTGCAAATACTGCTATTAGAAAAGAAAGAAAAGGGGACCAAAAAGTTTAAATATGTTATAATTAGAAGAAAGTGATGCTAAATGGTTATAAACTGTGTTTGTGCTGCCTTGATGAAGACAGCCTTTGTAGTCTTATGGCAGAATATTAAGTAGCACTCTTCTTGGTGACTTAGACTGAAGTGAAACTCTTGGGGGAGGAGCAAAAAAAAACCTGTGAGTGATATGTAGTCATAAGCATCCTGGTAGGCCTCAGAGGGACTTGGCACCCATTGCAGTCAGATTTTATGCAAAGATAACTTCTCCTCCGGTGTACTTGGCCTGAGCATTTGGTTCAATGTGAACAAGGTGCCATTAGGTAGGGAGATTTGGGTGAGAACATCTAAGATGCCAGGTGTCCTGTGCTTCTGCTCCATCCATTTTCCTATGAGGTGCTGTTTGTCTACCAGCAGCACAAGAAACTTGGTAGTTCAAACTGGTCGCTTCAGGTCCATTTTCATACCTCCTGTTACCTATCTTCCCCAATAGTTCCAGTTCCTAGTGTTCATTTTCCTATTCCTGCTTCATCATCAGGCCTTTAAATGCTTTGTGTGCTTCTAGGAAACATAATTTTCTTATTTAAGGCTTTTCACCAAGAACTAATGTGCTCTCTGAAGCTTATGAAAGCTATGTGATTCCTTCAGCTAGTTCATTATAAATATCAGGGTGGATGAATCACACAGTTATAAGGATATTATTTTTTTTATCTGTATATGCTAAGCATTGGTGATGCATTAGGCTTAGTAGTATTTCCGGCTCCTGTAATTTAGTTTTTCATGCTGGACAGTTTAAATGACACTGCTTTAAATTGCAGTTTGTTCAAGAAATTTGTTTCTAGGAAAAATGACTAAACACTGACCAGTGGCACAATCTAATAATTCCTTCCAGGGGAAAAAAAAAGTAGTTACAGCTGTTAGATGATATAATTTGGTTTTTGTTGGTTTCAGCATCATTAGTGTGTCAAGACTGAGGGAATTGGGCAGAGTGGATAGAAAATTACCTTTTGACATCTTTTGTGTTAGTGTTGCTGCACTAGAGCAAATAAAGTTTTAAAGGAACTTTTTCTTTTTCCTTCCCTAAATGGATTTAAGATTGACTTCTATCTGAAACTAAATGATAAAAAAAAAATCCAGAAACTTTTCTTTTAAGAAGGCATTTTTTACTGCTATTTTGTTTGCATGTTTATTGTGCTCCACTGTTGATTTTGTATTATGAGAGCCTACAGCCTACCTTTCTGGACCAAGGTTTCAGCACATTAGGAGCTGTAAAAGCACAAAGTGGAAAATATGATTTCTGTCTCTTACATATTTTAGCTTAAGTATAAAGGAAAAAAAGAAATAAGTCCAGCAAAAAACTTAACCTCTCACATTGCCACTACAGAAAATAGTGACAGATTTAATGCTCACTTGTATCTTACTAAGCCAGGTGCTATGAGTCAGTTATGAGAATCCCTCAGGTCCTGTAGCAGGATGTCCTCTGTAGCTAACATTGTGACTGGCTAAAATTTTTGCCCAAGTCTTTCAGTAGTTCATCACTTTTGACTGTGTTTTCACTCTGCTTGAAGGATTTTGCACTTTTTGGAGGGGGTGGGAGAGAAGTAGTGAACAAAATAGAAGTCATAAATTGTTTGTGAGAAGCTTTGTTACTGTGACCTTTATTTAGGAAAAAGAAGTCATGTAAAGCCCCATGACTTGTCTCTTGATATTTAAAAGCGTAAAATCAGATTTAAATTCAGATCAGATTTCAATTTTCAAGTGTTTTATGGAATGCAGCATGTATTTTTTTCTTTCTGAAAGTTCAGGTTCCATGTAAACATTTCTACATCCTGATGCTAAAACATTGCTCAAACAGTAAAACTATTGCTTAAGAGTTCTTATCCTAATGTATATGGGCTAGATTTGTGGGCAAAAGAAGACTCTTAGAATGTCTAAATAAGAAAAGGCAAAACAGATTAGATGCTTTTTAACTGTAGCTGACTGGACCCTTGATGATATTTGGGTGACTGTTGTGAGGTCTGACATGTGCTGTGCTTGTCACATTGCATCCTTTTATGCTGATGGAGCTTTCAAGAGTGACACTGGGGAGCTGCTCGAGTTCCCACTTTCTTGTCTCTACATTGATAGCCAAGGAAAAAGTGGATTTTTTTCTTATGCCTAACAAATACCTTTCTAGCAAATATGTTGAAAGTAAAGGTTTATTTTTTTGCTCCAGGATGGAGTGACAGTGGAGGAAACAGTTAATGCGGAAATTATGAAAAATATATAGCAGTCCTTTGAATTTCTTAAACCTCAAGTGTGTACAGTGAGGTCCTGCTTCAGGGAGTGTTGATGAAATGTCCTGATTTTTCATTTCATTTGTGCTGGTATACTCAGTTCCTTTGACTTTCTTCAGTAGCTTAACAAGATAAGTTGCCACTAGGTATACTCCCACTCAAAGACAGAGATGTTGAGGGGAAGATAAAAGGTACAATCAATGCTCACACCTGACTGAAGCTTTTAGAGGAACTGAAGACTACCACAGATGTAGCTCTGTTCCAGTTTCAATGTGCAGTGTACTTCCCTCAACGGCAGCAGGTTTTTAACTTCCCCATTTTATAAGTCATGCAGCCAGTAATACCAAAATACATCACAACAGAGTAGTTAAATGCTGTGGAAGTGAAAAGGAGTAATTTCTATGGAAGTTCAGAATCTTCATGAATGCTTTTGTCACCTTGGATGGAAGGAAATGCTTGGTCCTCACATGTTTTCTTTCCTGGTGGTTGAAACCCTGACCTTGTCTAGGTCAAAGACATTAGCAAAACACCAGTTGTCTTCCCAAGGGCTCAGCTATCTGTGTTTTCAGAGGAGTTTGGCTAACTTAGCACTAACAGGAGAAGGGTGTGTGAGTGGAAGTAGGGTGTTTTTTTGGTTCAGATGCCCATGTTGCTGTGAGAACTAGAAGGTTGAAATGCCATAAAGGCTGGAAGGTGATGGGAGCTGATGGCTGACCTGTTACCTCTCTTTCTGTCAGTTCCACAGACCAGTATTAAAATACTCAGGAATAGCACTGCTAGTGAAAGGATCTGCATGAAGTAAAGCAGCTGTGAATTTACACTGCTATCCTACAAATTTACTGTGAATCTCATTTCAAGTATGTGAGTTGATACAAAGAATTGTATCAACAATTAGAGATTTACATGTGCAGATGAAAAGCTGAATTATATCCTATGGACTTTGCAGTCTATCATCTGAACATCCTCTCATTGTGTTGTGTTTGGCTGCCCAGCTCTGTAGCTAGAAAGTTGAAAACCTCAAAGTTTTATGTTTTGTACAATGTGTACATTTGTCAGTATAGTGCAAGGTAACTTGTTTAAAGATACTCGTGGTTAACTGTAGAAATTTGCAAGACAGAAAAAAAGAAAGCAATTACTGTTTTTGCCAAGACTTGATTAAATATTCAGTTTGTATCTCTTGATTGTAACAATGTTCCCAAGAACAGTGTTACAGGCAGCTGTTTGGTGAAAAAGTGATAGTGAAAGACTATTCTAGTTAGTTCTATGCCAAGTAATTTGGTCTTCTAAGCAGCTGCATTTTAACTTTAACCATATGTTTAACTTTTAACATTAATTTTAACATTAACTATAATATCTAACTAAAAGGTATTTTAGTCAGTGCTAGCGTTGTAGTTAGCATGCTTCTAAGGTGTCTAGAAATAGTCATAACTTTAAAAAAAAAACAACAACCTGTCATCGGTTCTGAGAAATTTTCTTTTTCAAGCTAAGTTTTTAGGTAGGTTCTTTGAATTTTATGCCTATGATGGTATTTTCCACTAAATTGGTAGATTTCCTTACTCAGTCAATACACCAGGGTATAAAGCTATTTAATTACTGTTAAGTTTGCATGGCTTTGATCTTACAATACAAATTCAGTGCAGTGTTGCCTAGAGTTTCCAAAATGGTCAAGGGTTGTTACGCCAAGTTTGCCCCAGATAAGTGGGATTTAGGCTGTCTGGATGACTGACTTCAGACTTCAGTGAAAATAACTCGAATCTGCATGTGGTACAGACAAAGCCAGGAAATGATACTGCAGAGAGCTGGCATGACTTGTGTGCAGTTGAGCAGCAAGTAAGTAGGAAAGCGCAAATACCCTCCCCACTGCCTCGTCTGCCATCAGGTTGTTCATTACTCGGGGATACCTCAAGGCCTAAAGATTCCAAGCAATTTGGGACCTTAGTGGAGCAGCCATTTCAGAATCGTGCAGGGCTTGTCTTCATGATAGTAGCAGGTTGTTCATCTGGCATAGGTGATGTCTCTCGCAGGGCAGCAGGGCTGGGCCTGACCTCTATAGTTACATCCCTAGTGAAATTTTGATGGGGTGCACAATGTTGGGATGGGACCATTTCAGAGTCTTGGTTCCACTAAAGATCACTTCATATCACAGAGATACGAAAACAACCAGGGTGTTGCTGCCTGTATTAATACAGACATTTCCGAAGATGAAAGAAAATACTATTTGACAACAAGAACTGTAAATTGTTTGTATTAAAAAAATAAGTTCGTAAGGACTTGAGTTTGCAAGTTGTAGCACAGGTGTTATCATACAAATCAATTGGCCTTTTCATTTCCTTCTTTTCACATATTTAATGGTCTTTCTTTTTCTCTCCCCTTGAAACTGAGTTTTAGCCATGTCTGTTAACCAAAGCTGACAGGAGAAGAGGACATTGCTTGGAAGGCACATAGTTTGGGTTGAACACTGCAAATGTGGGGAAGTGGTGAATTTAAAATGTTTAACTGGCAAAGGTGATGTGCAGAAGACACAGCCTGGATGGAATTGTGGGTTTGTGTTGGGTGCCTGTGGGCTTGATTAGTCTGCAGAACAGAGAAACTGCCCATTTTGATTTGCACGTGTATTGTAATTATGTATTGTTAGTTTATATTTAGTATATAAGCATATGAGCTTGTGCTGAAATTTGGTCTGTATGGATGGAAAATCACCCCTAAAAATGCATTTGAGTACCCAAGTTGTTGAAAAGTTAATTCTTATTGAGAAACATAGTAGCTGAAACAGGATAAAGTGGCAATTCATAGGATTTAGGTGATAACTAAAACCAAAGTGCATACAAATTATTGGTGGTTAGAGGAAATTATGTGCCTTCTTCATTCTAATATCTTGTGCCATATCTGCTGAGTTTTTTTCCCAGTGATTGTATAGGCTAGATCATGTTGGTGGGGTGGGTGATACAGGGTATGGAAATAACAATATAATTAGTTTGGACATAATTCTTTAGAAGATTTGGGGGTTTCAGATTAAACATAGCTTTCTTCTGGGATGGCAACAAATGAATATGTATACTCTGATTACACTGGGGAAAATACATAAGAAGTTTGACAAAGGATTTAGTTTCTGTGATGTGGCTGTTGTGGAGCAGTTGCAGATCTTAAGCTGTGTGTACTAAGAATCTTAATAGTAAAAGCTATTGTAGAAAATTCAAAAAGGACACCATATTCTTGATACATTTCAACAGAAGTGTTCACATAAATTATATCTTGCAAATACTGTGCTTGTGGAGAGCATAAGCATTAGTATAAGGAGTTTTCTTTAATCTTTTCCTATGTATTCTTCTTTAAGATGATGACCTTTATGAGTCAATGACCAATGATTATTTTCCATAGGTAGAGACTGTCTGACTTTTCCCATTGTGGATGATCCTGACAGCAAATCTTCTCAGCCATGTCCTACGGACCGGGTTTTGGGGACCCTAATCAACTAGCCCAACGCATAACTTCTAACATCCAGAAGATAACGCAATGCTGTAAGTTGCATTTGTACATGTTTATATAAAACTTTAGTAATGGGAAATGGGGGTGTCCCCATTCTCAGATTCATTCATGGGAACTCACTCTGACTCTGCCTACTCACTTGGCAGGTTTGTGGCTCCCTGCACAGCATGCTCAGTCCTTCATATGTCTGGTTAAATGTAATCTACCATAGGGAAATATAGTGTCACACTGTATTCACCAGTTTTGTCCTGATCAGTTATATGGCGCCTTAAGATTGGTTGAGATGTTTACTGAGCAAGGATTGCGTCAAGTATTCGCTGAAGCTTGAATTGTTTAGCAGGAACAGAAGCTGTGGCCTTGCAGTGTCCTCTTGGGAGTACGTCTTAGATATGTAAATAAGATTTTGCAAGTTTTAATATACTAGTGCTCAGAGGCATGCCTCCCAGCTGGGGTGTTCAAGTTAGAGGTTAGTTAGGCTGCTGGGATTTTCAGTCATTTCCCTTTCCTTCTGTTTTCCATTAGATTTTTCATGTGTATGTGTGTGTGTAGGAAGCAAATGCAACTTGATTCACAAATTATGCAAAGTATACTGTTCATCAGATGGGAGGTAGCCATGAACAGCATGTGGGTAGTTTTGTCAGTCATGTGTTTTATGTTGTGCAGGATGTGGAGCGCATGCAGATATAAGTGGTTTATTATTAAAACTTCAAATGAATTGTGATCAGTTAAGTATGTAATTTTTTATTAAAAATTTGATCTTTGTTTTGCAAGACAAGTTCAAGGACTTTGTATTTGTGGCACAGATTAGGATTTTGCCTATTTTTTCAGCTGTATTTTGTGTTTTCTTCCAGGAAGAATTTCTTAAGATCTCAACAGACAGGAACAAAAATTGCAATTTTGCTTTACTGAAAAGTTTCTGTACATCAGGATTGTATTATCTCAACCTAAAATTAAGAAACTGGATCTGTAAAAGTCCTTGTGCTTGATTTCCTAAAGTCTACTCAGTGAATTAATTCAGTTTCATGATGTCTAACTTGGTCTTCCAGAGGCAACTGCCAACCTGTGGCAGACACTGAGGCTCCAAGATGCAAAAAAAAAGTTTTGTTTGTCAGGTGAAAACATAAAGTCAAATCAGTGATTGAAACTGGAGCACTGTGAAGACAGTTGCTGAACAGAATTAACCATCCTGTGCTGGACTTAGAAATTCCTTATCTCATCTTTTCTTTTCCAACTCTTCTCTTCCTTCTGCTGTGTCTCCTCCTCTTGTGACAGACAAGGTGCACTAAAAGCAAGCTGCCCAGGCTTAGACAGAAGGAGAGATGCCAAAAGGGTTACCTGCAATCCTGTTGTCTTTTGCATTATGAAGTTTAGACAGGTAGTCTGAGCAACAGACAGATGCTTCTGCTGTTCCAAGACCCAAGTCCAAATGTCTCTTAGCCCCACTGCTGCATGGCTTAGGAAACAGAAGCTGTGCCTTGAAAAGCTCCAGCCAAGCACTTTTTTAGTTCTGAATGTCATCCCTTACTCTTCTGTTGATCTGAACTGTAACTGCTCAGTTGCTTTTGCAGTCCATTCTCTGTTAGATTTTATGAGGACCTGGATCCTATGTTTCCTTGACTGAGCTCTCTAAGGGCTTATGTACACTCTTCCAGCTCTTTTGTTCCCATGTGTAGTACTTGTCCAGGTTTCTATGGGAAGGTGTGAGCCACAGGAATTTCAGGTCAAATGGGAAGAAACCTGCAAGATCTAGGGACCTGTGGTGCTGCTCGGCTACTGAAACAGGTCTCTCTTAGAGTGCAATTTATTATCTTAGTTAAGGGAGAAAGGGAGAGAGAAATGAATCTTGATCCTAAATCCTTGGTTTTTCATCTAAGCAGTTGACTTGATTTTGCACTGTTGCCCAAAATGCTTAGCATTTTTGAGAGGAGTCAACACATTTGAATTCTTCTTGGTTAACCTGGAGTGTATAGATATTCTGGTTATAGGAGTGAGATTAGTAGAGGAAGATAATTTCATTTCAGATCACCAAACCATTTCAGGAGGTCCCTCAGAAACAATTCATAATTGTACTAACATGCAAACAAACTGGGAATACTGCTACAGAGATGTAGGTGAGATACAGACTAATTGAAAGAAAACAGACTCTTCGAGCTAGAAGCTGGCCCTTTAACTTGTTGAGGAAATACAGAAGAACTTCCTTTATTAGATAACATTGTACTGCCAAGATTTCATAATACACCAGAGTTTATACGAAACTAGTATGGGTTACAACAACAGCCTTTACAGTAACATTTCTTCTTTGAATTATTACATACTCAGTTTCCAAGTAATAAATCTGATCCATTTTAAGATAAAATACATATATTACATACCTCACACTTCATAATGCATTGGCATATGTTACATTAATACTTGTGATCCTTACCTCCCTTCTTTCCAAGTTCCATAGCCCACTGTTACTGATTTACAAGCATTGCTCCTCTCTGAGGTGGTTTAACACACTACTTTAATAATTCTATCAGTTGCAAGATAGTATTCTTTTTGGTTTGAGTTGTTCTGCGGTAATGGGAGGACCTGTATTTGTATTGAGCAACAACTGGATTAGCTCAGCACTCTTTTAACTGTAAGTAACAGATTTTATTATCTGTTGATCCGATGATACAGTTGATTGTTACATTGAAGGTGTATTGAGAGGTGCAAATTGCTTCTGCCTTGCACAGACCCTTGGGGAACTACAACAATAAATGTGATCTTTAGTGGACTGCTTGAGATTCTTTGGAGGAGATGGTCTTGATGAGTCCTGTTTCGGACCCTGAAGATTGAAATTGAACTTGCCAATGGGCAGCAGCATATGCTACTGTCTGTACTGAGTTCTCTTACACCTGTGTGTGTTTGGGATCCCCAACCCCAGAGCATTCTGTGAATAGAAGGTTCTTTCAGCCATTCCTTAAAGAATGAACCGCGCTTTGTTTTGCTTTTCCAGCACTTCTGCAGAAATGAGTGGTTATGACATCACTTAGCAATATCTAGGGAATGGAGTCTACTCAGCAACATTTCTGAGCTGAGATTTAGGGAACTTGTTTACGGAGTATTTCTCCACTGCTTTTGTTAAAATTGTTTTATTGAGAAGCTGGAGTTGCAAAACTTAAGGCTGCCCTTAACATGCAATGAGTGTGGTGAGCCTCAGGCAGGAGAGGGAGAGTTAGGCTCTCAGACCCATTCCTAGTGTTTTTAGAGAATTCATGTGATTCTGAGAACTGCTGCAAAACCTGTGGAGTCTGAATCACATGTGCTTGAATGAGCTGCAGTGTTGTATGCTGAACCTTGGTGAGGTCAGTGATGCCTGCAAGACAGACATGTCGTGCTGGTTTGGTTTCAGGTCTGTGTTAACAGTGATAAGAAGCAGATCTGCAAACAGCTAGGAAAATTTCAGATTTAAATAACAAAACCAAAGAACTGTATAATGAACTAGACTCAGGCAGCTGCTAAATTTCTGTCTTACTACAACACAACTGATAATTAAGGTTTGAAAGTCTGTCTGTCTGGAATTGAGTCCAAACTAACTGTAATTCTCATTCCAGACCTATCTTATATCTGATTATGAAATCTAGATGACCTACATTTCATGTTCAAAAATCCAGTGCATTTAAAGGTGGTTGAGATTTGTCCCTAACTTTCTGAATATGAAGAACAGGAATATGGAGAAGAGAATATATGGAAGAATATATGTGGGGTATAAAGCTTCAACCTCTCTGGGCTTTGCAGATGGAGAACCTTTTATCAAGGTGGTTTAATCAGTGTTTACTGAAGGAGCAGTAGTTCTAGACCTGGGTTTCATGAATTGCACTTTAACTTCTATGATAACGGTAGCTGCTTGTAACTTGATGTGAATCTCAATGCCTTCCTTCAGTATTGAAATATTTCCTGTTGATCACTCATTTACAGCAACTGGATAGACAAGGAGTGAGTGTGATGCACAGATGATACAAAGTGAGCTAGCAAAATAAATTTCTTTGTGACAAAACAAGTCCTGCCTGCATGCAAATCTGTATTTCTACCAGGCATACTGGGACATGCCTAGGAGGATGAGAGCATTGAATCCCTAGGTGATTGGTTTGGAGTTTTTGTTTTTGTTGATTGCAGGGTTTTTGGGGTTTTGGGTTTTTTGTGGTTTTGTTTGGTGTTTTTTTTCTGGGGGGGATATTTTTTATTTTTGACATCCTCCTCTTCTTGAAGGGCATACAGTTGTGTAAATATAATCTTTCAACAAGTGGAAAGTAGATTAGGCAAAACAAGCAAAAAGTCTAATTTAAAGGCTGTAAAATATGTTGCTTTTCAGACTTCTTAGAGCTGAAAATGAGGTGGAACAGTTCTTTGAAATCTTTCTGCATTTTAGAGAATTGATTCTCTGTGTGGCAAAAACAGGGAAAGCATTTTATTTAAAAAGATGTTCCCAAAAGGGAGCAAAACGGGACTTGCAGTCCTCTACAGGAAAAACTCCACAGTATTAATGTGGGAAGGATATGGTTGGATGAGTAGGTGCCTCTTCTACTCAGCTGTAAAGATTGGACTGGGCTTCTGTCTCTGACAGAAGCTGTGCAAGAAGTAGCCATCTATGCTTTTTCCTCCCCCACATACTTCTTAAATCACATTCCCCTGTGTGGGTCATTGAAGAAGCAGACTAGTACCCTTTGTTTTGTTTTGCTGCTGCTATTTTATTTGTAGCTACCAAATATGTCACTCAGAACAATCCTTGGAGAAAAGCAAGAATGATGCAGCCTAGATATATAACTATCAAGTCTTCACTGGCATCTTAAGCTGGGCATTTGCTTTAAAAGCAGTTTAGAATGCTGCCTTTTGCTTGGGAGCACAGAACAAAGCCTGGCGTTGGTAAAATATGCTCAGTCTTTGTGTTCTTCTAAAACATTTTAGATTTGCAAACAGTAATCAAACAGTTGGAGAACCTATGCTAACTAAAGTACTGCATTCATATTCCTTCCCTTCGCTTCCCAAATCTTCCAGGTCATGTCAGGTTTTTATGCAGAGGTAGCTGCAAAGCCATAAGAAGAGCATAATCTACCCTTGCTCAGCACTGGCAAGGTCAGTGGTAGAATATTTGGCTTGTTGATACACACTGAAAATCAGCCCAGCTGGAGAAACATATGCTCTGAATACTGCAGGATAATAAAAGTTAAATAGAATTCAGTAGCCACATTCTACATATGGTAAAGGGAGTCTGTCTGACTTTGAAAGATTCTTTTTTATAAGAATTTTTGCTTTCTGTTGACTTTCTTTGCTATTTGTTCAGGTAGCACAAACATCAATTCATACAGAGCACATTCCCAGAAGGCCAGCTTAACACAGCAGAGATCCCTCTGTCATGTGATCCTTGTCTTGTGACAAAAACTTCATATGAGCGAGTATTTTCACTGAATGTTGTTAAAATTGGAATGGAATTAGATCAATCATAGGACTTTCTCTAACTGTAGAAAATAATATACATAGATTAAACCCTGGAAAAAATCAAGAGCGTTGATAGATGCTTTTTTTGCTGTGGTTTAAGCCCAGTAGGTAGCTAAAATATTCAGCTAAAACAGGCTGAAACATTTGTGAAAAACTGTCTGCCACAATGTTTGTAACACCAATAGGTTTGCATGATTACTCTCAGCTAGAGAACACAGGGGACACATGAGAAGTAAGTGAAATCACTGAGGTGTTAAAATCAGAGCCTGGATGAAAACAGAACTCTGTTTTGTCTATATGCAAAGTGTGGGTTTGTACAGGTGTGGGTTTAAAGCAAATAGGCTTAAAGTAGAGCTTGTTGAGACTCAGCGATGATGTTGTCAGAAATTTCCAATTAGGTGCAGTTTACCAGATTAAACTTGGTGGGAATTTAGTAGCTGAAACAAATTTTTTGTTATTTTTGTTGCTGTTGTCAGGAAGGTTTCTTGGGTTTAGAGTGAAACCAGGTTCTGTAAAACCTGGAAAAGGCTGGTTATTAAGGGAGTTTAAGCACCTGTTATGTTCCTTCATGTTTCATTTTTGACTTTTCCCAGGCTGAGGAATTGATGAAGAATTCATCTATTTTGGGTCTTTCTAAATGCCTGTCTTTCTGCAATGAAGTGAAGTTATGAATCCCATAGTTAGAAATAAACAATTTCTGAAAACTTCAAGCCTGAAAATCATTTGCACTCAGTTCCTAAAGGCTTTGTTCTATGTAAAATACCACATATATATTTAAGGTAATATGCCTCCTAGGTTTGTTTACGAATCTGGAGAGTTTGTTAATATTATTCTGCATTTTGTCTTGTTTGTTAAAATATTTTGGTTCTATGGAAAATTACTCATGAAACAATGTCTGATTTGGATGACATTGCTAGGGATAGCATTTTATACTAGCAGCAGAATAAAGTGAGAAGTCTGTCTTCCTTGTACACCCCAGCATGCTGTTTGTGTTGGTATGTGCAGAAAATGCAGATTTTTTCCTTGACCTACCCTGCATTGCATTACCTTAGTTAACTAGTCTGGGTAAGTGGGGAAGAAACACCTTTGTAAATTAAGCCACCTTAGTTTGGAAGCAGTTGAAATAACGATTGTAAAACTACTGTGCAATTTACAAACAGAAAGATGTCCAGGGAAGACATCCACAATTTTGACTGCAATTGTTGCTTTTGCTGATGGAGCAAGTATAAATGGAGTCACTTTGACAAGATGGCTTTTGCAAAACAGTCTGCATTTGCAGCAGGGAAGAAGGGGTATGTTCAGTCTCCTCATGCTTCTTCCTGTCTCTAGAGAGTTGTATTTTTGAGCCTCTCTAAGGTACTTAAAGTACCTGTTCCAACTCAATTCTGTTTAATCTTCCTCCTGTGGACAGGAGAGAGGAGACGATTACATAGCAGTTTGATTATACAGAAAGCCCTCTATCAAATCTATAAAACTGCTGTGCTGGCGGCTTCACTCCAGTTAGAGTTCAGAATAAACCCAGATCAGTGGTTGATTGTGAGTGACCCTCGGAGTATCAGCTGCCTGCTTGTGTTGATCAGTCTGTGATGTGTTGTGTGAATTGCTTCCATGTTAGCTTCCTGTAGTAATGACCTGACCTCTTAACCCAAACTTTCTTCATGTACGTGGGTTGGGTTTATGGTGTTTGTGCAGCTGCACTTTGCTGCAGAACTATGCCTTATTTTCATAATTTAATAAGTGACTGGTATTTTTCAGAGAAATGTTGAAACTTTGGAGGTTTAGGGAGTTACCAGGGGCACTTTTGGGTATGAATGTAAAGTGATTATAACTTGATTTAGTGAATTCCCCTTGGCTTAGCTGTAATAATTGATCACCTGATCAGTTATTATGTACGTAAACAGTATGTATTTAGTGTGTTCTATGCCTACATTAGAAGAACAGATACTACTTCAATCCCACTTCACAGTGTCCTTGAAAGACTGTTATAGTACATTAGAATGAAATAATTACAACAGCATTGAAAAAACTGAAGGCAGATCCTGAACTCCAGACATTGTTGCTGATGTTCCTGGTCACTTGGGGCATGATTCTGTAATAAACAGAAAAGGTTATAAGACTGGATGTTTTCCCACTCTTCCATCCTTATTTTGTTTTTCTCCTTCCCCCGCATACTTCAGTTACTGGTTTCCAGAATAATCAGTGTTATACGTTAAGACAGAATAAAACAAATTGCTTAAACCCAAGTTACTGAAGTTTTTAGATATTTGATTCCAATTAGGTGACCTCTTGGACATGAGGGTGCTTTTTAGTAAGCTGATGTCTTTTGGCCATTGTCCTGGACTTGATTCCTCTAATAAACTGTCACCCTTGGTTAAAGTAGGGGCTAGCAATGTGGTATTGTGGTTTATGTAAAACCTTAGTGAGCGTGAAGTACACTAATAGCATTAAAGAGTCACTCACACTGCCAAAGAAGACTTTTATCTGATGAATTTATCACAACTGCATTAAAATTATTGAATTATAGAAAGGCTTGGGTTAGAAGGGTCCTTAAAGATCATCGAGTTTCAACTCCCTTGCCATGGACAGGGGTTCCACCCACTGTTTCAGGCTGTTCAAAGGCCCATCCAACCTAGCTGTGAACTTTTCCAGAGATGGGGCTTCCGCAACTTCTCTGGGCAGCCTGTTCCAGTGCCTCAACACCTTCACAGTAAAGAATTACTCCAAACAACTAATCTAAACCTACCCTCTTTTATTTTAAAACCATTCTCCCTTTTTCTATCACCCTCTATCCATGTAAAAAGTCACGCTCTCTCTTTTTTATAAGCCCCCCTTAAGTACTAGAAGGCCACAATGAGGTCTCTCTGGAGCCTTCTCTTCTCCAGGCTGAACAACCCCAACTCTCTCAGACTGTCTTCATAGAGGAGGTGCTCCAGCCCTCTGGTCATCTTTGTAGCTCTACACTGGACTCGCTCTAATAGGTGCATGTCTTTCTTGTGCTTGAGGACCTCAGAGCTGAATGCAGCACTGCAGATGAGGCCTCACAAGGGCAGAGTAGAGGAGCAGAATCACCTCCCTAAACCTACTGGCCATGACTCTGTTGATACAGGCTAAGATACCGTTGGCCTTCTGGGTTGTGAGCACACTTTGTTGGCTTATGTCCAGCTTTTCATCCTCAAAAACAGCAAAGTCCTTTGGCAGGGCTGTTCTCAATGAGTTCATCCCTCAGTTTGTGCTCATGTTTGGGACTGCCCCAGCCCCTGTGCAGCACTTTGCACTTGGACTTGTTGAATGTTATGAGGTTCTCATGTGCCCACTTCTCAAGCTTGTCCGGGTCCCCCTGGCATCCCTACCTTCTGTTATGTCAGCTGTATTGCTTGGCTTTGTGTTGTCTTCAAACTGCTGAGGGTGCACTCAGTCTTGCTTTCTGTGTCATTGCTAAAGATATTAAAGAGCACTGATCCCAAGGCAGAGCCATGAAGGACACCACTTATCACCAGCCTCTAGGCTGGTGCATCTATTAGGTTGCTGTGTGTAACAGCTTTTATAAAAGATTGATCCAGGAATGTTTTCTGCAGCATCTGGTCATCTTTAGTCAACTACCCTCAGCTGAAGTGCCAAAGGAAAACACATTGAATTGGATTTGAATATATTGAGGAAGTCTGTTATCCCCAGGCAAAAGCAGCTTGAACTGGTGTAATTTTAACAACTAATCCTTTTGTTCCAATAACTTGCTCTGAAGAGACTCTGTAGTTTATTAGATTCCATACAACTTAATGTGTAACTGGACGTCCTGTGTGTTGACTCACTTGTTCAGCTGGAAACAAGTAGGAGGTTTCTTTATAGTTACCTAACTAGTGGCAGTGCATGTGAGGCCTTTCACAAAGCATTTCTGTGAGATGACTGTGCTGGTGTAGTCACTGTTTATTTGCTTTATGAAGCAATAGCTGAGCCTAAGACCTGTGTGGAGCAGACTTTGTGTTTGGTGTGCACAAAGGAACAATTTGCTGATTCTGTTTATTCTGCTTGTGTTTAGGAATCAGGAAAATTACTGAAAAACAGTGTCTTTAAATACCAGTTGTTGGCTTTAGCCCTATAAACCTCAGATAGTTACCAGAACCATATCTGCCCCTTTATCTACATGATGGTGACATGGGTGGGACCATTACAGTTAACATTCAGGAGCAACTATAGCTGCTGGTTCTGTTCCTTCTTCATGTGAGGTCCCAAGCATTGCTGTTTTGTAAGGCAGGTTTCATTGTACTTGCTCTGCCTGCTGATCAGGTTCTTGTCCTCTGCAGCACAGTACCTCGGTGTTTGTTCCTCTTGTTGCTGGTGGTGTTTCTTCCATGCACACTCAGTGGGTGCCACATTTCCTATGGAAACAATGGGGTGGATCTGGCTTGGACTGTAGCACTGAATGAAACAGCTGCTGTATGGCTGGAAAGTAGTATTTTGTGATCCAAGTAAGAAGGGAGGTTCCACACTGCAATGGGGTAATAAGCAGTGCTCATTTAATATATTTTTGCCCTCAATTTCAGGCTTCTATATTGAGGTCTGGTTTTTTTAGAATTCTGTGGGTTGTGTTGTTGATACATGTAGTTCTCCATCTGTAAAGCTGCAACAAGCTTGGTCATGGCCACTTGGGGTTTTAAAGTTTGTTTTTTCAAAAGTTAAGTAGAATGGAGGTTGAGATAGGAAGACAACTGATTGTGAGTTACCTTGGAAAAGCTTCTCTTCTGTAGCTGAAATTACTGGTAAATAGTGCAAAGCAGGACCATTCTCAGTTTCCCTTGACTCACGCTGGGGATGAACATCTGCAACAGTGTTTGGACACTTCTCAGCCCTGCCAGAAAAGATGTGTGACCTGCAGTCTGCTCTTCATTTCCATCCTATTAGTTGGTTCGTTGCCTTTCAAACATTAAGATTTTACTGAAGGATTTGGGGGGGATTTTTTGACCTTTTCTTTTGTAGCAATGCTGTGGTGTTACAGCCTGTACAGTGATTACTAATTCTCACGTGGGGATAACATTATTTGCACCTATGATATCAGAGGCAGGAAGGCAAGAAATTGTTTACATTCCATAATTCTTAGAATCATGGAACCATAGAATTGGTTGGGTTGGAAAAGACCTCCAAGATCATCAAGTCCAACCGTTGGTCCAACACCAGTCCGTTTACTAGATCATGGCACTCAGTGCCATGTCCAATCTGTGTTTAAAAATCTCCAGGGATGGTGAATCCACCACCTCTCTGGGCAGCCCATTCCAATGCCTGATGACTCTCTCTGGAAAGAATTTTTTTCTGATATCCAACCTAAATTTCCCCTGGCAGAGCTTGATCCCGTGCCCGCTTGTCCTATTGCTGAGTGCCTGGGAGGAGACCAACCCCCATTGTATCAATTTATTTTTGTCTTTGTTTAAGGTCACACAGGAAGTTTTAAACTTAAAATATTCTCATGTTCAAAGACCTGAACCAGCAGTTATGTTAACATGGATTTACTTGTGAAAATGAAACAGTTTTGCAGGGCTGTCTGAAAAACAAGGCAAGATGAGTAGAAAGAAGATGAAACTTTGTTCTTTCCTAGTCAGGTGTTAAGGAAGAGTGGTGTGTGATCCAGTATTCAAATATGGTTTTATCTATGAAATAAATAGTATGTATTACAGATCTGACAGGAACATGTTTCTCAAATACTCATACCTGTTAAAAATTGTAAATATTTCTTCTGTAACTATCACTAATTCTCTAAGTCTTGTTTCTTGTTAAGAAAAGGAGAGGCGAATCCATTTTTTTTTCCTGTACCTTTTTTTTCACTTCTCTTGAACTAGAGGAAGAGCTTCCACAGACTAGAAATGGAAGCACTGTTTGGCTTAGTAAAAGTAAACATAAGCTAAATCTGACATAATTTTCTCTGTAGGAATTCAGGTTAGGTCTTAATTGTTGCTCTGGCTCATCATTAACCATGTCTGACCTGTTCCTGAGCACATGACCAGCCTGAGAGCAGCTGAGTAGCTTTTGTCAGCTAACAGTTGTGTATTACGAGATCTAAATCAGGAATGCTGTAAAAACAAGTGAAAATTCTTCTTACTAATATGGTATTTCTTCTTTCTAAGGCAAGATGAATTTTCAGGTGATAAATGAGATTCTTTTCTTTTGCATACAAGACAGCAGTTACTCGGAAAAAAATGCATTTTGCTTGCATAGTATTGTGTACCCTGCCTCCTGTGGTGCCCAGTGCCCAAAGGGGACTTGCTTTCTGCAGTGGTTTATTGCCAGCCCACAGCTGGCAAGGTGCTGCTCCTGGAGGGTGGGAGTCTGAACCCTGAAAGATCTGTTGATTTTCATTTTATGCAAATGTCTACTCTTGCTCTTCAGTGTGAAGTGGCTGCAGGAGTTTGCACACTTCTGACATAGGCTGTTCCCATGTCCTGGTGACGTTGGTGAGGAACACCTGTGTGCTCATGGTGTGTGCTCTTGTGCAGCTCCTGAGCAAAGTCCAGCAGATGGCTGTATACACCTAAGGAGCCTAAGTGCTGAAATAAGCCAGTGTCAGACTTTGCACTGAAATGGATTAAAATAATGCACAAGATGTAGTCAGTTTCTGCATTGATAATATCCAGGACAGGAGGGACCTGGTAGTCCGATTATTCCTGTCTTTTGGAACTCCTTGGAAAGTTTGAAGGGTTTGGAGTTGGGGAAGGGAAATCCATAAAGGGTGAGGCAGCCTAGGAACCTGTCAAAACCGTGATCTGATCTTTGGTCACTAACTGTTCCTGGTGTGCTTACAGTGGAGAACTAGGCCTCTTTAAGCTGGGCGTAAGCCTTTGGCTCTCCAGGACCGATGGATTGAGAGGCACCAGAGCACATGCCTTGTGCCTTGATGTGCCAGCCTGAACTCCCTGCACAGGGCTGAAAGGCTGGTTAAATGAGGAGGCAGTACCCTTATGAATGCCACCATCAGCCATGAGACCAGGAGCTTAGGGTAGGGACCTATGTTTTACGAAGAGTAATCCCAGCTTTCCAGCAGTTTTGCTCTTGAGTGCCAAGACATTTTCCCTGCTCGTTTCACAAATGGGGCAGTGGAAGGAGCAACCAGAGTTGTTTCTGCAGTCTAATCTTGAGGCAGAGAGGCTAAAGCTACTCTGCTTTTCCCTTGAGGAGAGGAAGGGATATTGACTTTGATCTAAGAAGTTTCAAAGGTAGTTGCTTTAAATCAAATTCTGTGAGATGTCTGTGTGTACATGTGAGGGAGCAAGACATCTTCCCTCTGTGATCCTGGTGATAACGTCCTAATGCCTGTTTTAAACTTCGTTTTTATCAATAAAGCTGTGTAAGTGCATAAATCTGAACAAATATCTATCGTTTAGATGATCTTGTGATTGTATGTGTAATATGATATCACATGTTTGAATGAGAAGTAGCTACAGCAAGAACTTGGTAAAAAAAACCAAGCCAAAACAAAAGAATTAAAAGACTATAAAGAAATATATTTTTAGTCTGTATACACTCCAACATGTTTTTATTAATATGAAGGAGTACAAAGGATGGATTTCCTTAACTCATCAACCTGCAGGAATTCCTACTGTAAATCAAAATTTCAGGAAGGTCAACTTCTCTACGACCTGTGTTATACTGGTCCTACCAACTTGCTTTTGGCTCCTTAGTGAAGCAGCTTCAGGAGTGCTACTGAAGGCTGTTGGCCAAAATTTAGTTTTAATGCTCTACCTTTTTTTTCCTTGCTTATTCGAATAAACAATGTTTTACTTTTCTATGCAGTATACTTTATATGAACAAAAAATTGAAATGAAAAATGCTATTTTTTTTTTCTGAATAATGTTCTGATTATAAAAGGTTAAGGTGGAAAATGCTAAATTACAGGAAGCACAGAAAAAATGGTGTTAGGGGTTTTTTATTTTATTTTTTCCCCTTGTGACTTGAAAGCCCATTAGTGCTTTGCTATTTTGGTGCATGCTTATAAACTTTTTGGTGAAATTTGTTTTAATTTTACAGTGCATTCTTGAGTCATAAGACTTGCACTGGGATGAACTTCCCTCTGCATCTGGAATTGTATTGCTGAGCAGTTATGCCTTGCTGGCTTTTAATTTTCCCTCAATTATCTACCTGTGTTCGGTTTAGAAACAGGATAAATATGTAATTAACTTGGAATGTAAATATTTTAAGTGTAGGCCTTGTTTCAGGGAAGTTTTATTTAAAACAAACCTGCATTTTCTGTACTTGCTGTTAAATAACGCAGCTCTAGGTGGCGGTAGAACACACCGGAACCTTTTCTGTCTCTCGGTTTTCTTTTTACTCTCCCCTTTAAAAGTACATATGGAATCACTGAGCTGCTTGGCTGTTGAATCAGAAGGGGGAGAGCTTTGGAACAAGTAAAGGATAGTGCGTTCAGTTTTATAGATATTAAAATATTATGCTATTGAAGATAACACCAACCAGTTATCCTTTTGGGTTTTTTTAAAACAATGCATTACCCTGACTGTAATAAAGAAGCTTAATTATGCCGAGCCCATGTTTATCAGTACGTGTGACCAGTTGTAGGTGCCCAGGAGAAGCGCAGGCAGTCACACCGTGCCTCAGCTTGGCAGGCAGGAGGCCCCTCTGGGCAGGGAAGGGCTGGCCCTCAGTGGCTGATGCTGACGATAGGCAAAGTTCAAAATTTTTCACTTAGATTTTGCTGCTTTTCAGCTCAATTAAAATATAAGCTGCACGAAACTAATCTTACAGTGCTATACCCCCCTCAAAATTTCTGTAAGCAGCTTATACCATTCAGTTCCCTCAAACATCTGCCTTGAAATATTTGATTTTTTTACCGTGTGCAACAGTTAGGTACTAACATCCCCCTGTTTTGATATTTTCATTACCTGGGTGTGCACAGAAAGAATTGGCTATAGCAGGTGTTGGCATTGGGATAGTATGTAAAGCAGTGTAGAAAATCCAAGATCATCTAATTCACTGGAGAATTTTTATAAAACAAAGATTAGAATTAATATTATTAAAAATGCTTTGAGGAATTCGCTTTTATCCAATGGCTTAACATAAGCCTTAGGGTATTTTCTTCTTTTACCTGAAGTTCTGTCTCTTACCCATCTCTTGTATGGTGTATGGAAAAGTACTTTTAATTTTTTTTTATTATTGAATAAGGTTTTCTTCATTACATACAGTTGTCACTTACTGCCTTTTTAACTGTGTTTGTGTGTGTGTGTGTGTGTGTGTGTGTGTGTGTGTGTGTCTAATAAATAGTGTGCTAGTAAAGTGAGGATCCTATGTACTATACCATCATATTTTCTTCTGACACTGCAGTACACCAGGCTGCCTGGGGAGGGCCACAGAAATACAGGAAAGACAAATCTACTCCTAGCAGAGAGTCATGCAAAATAAATTATTCTGATTATGTATTCTTTCATTTTAGAACATGAGGATGTTAAGCTGAAATAAAGCATCATAAGGACAGAAGTTTTACAGTGTGAAAAACTGCATATCCTTGAAGATTCTGCCTGTTTTTCTCCTTGTTTACTCATGTGACATTAAAATATATTAAGCTGAAAATAAGGCTCAGATGATGTGTCACTTTTTCAGTTCAAAACTAATACATTTTATGAAATATACTTAAAAATCACTGGCAGTTTGTATCCCACATTTAAAAAACATAAGACTCTCAAAATTGCAATTTAAACCTGGACACAGTATTTTTTTTATTTTTGTTTTTAATATACTGTAAACACATGAATGCTTTGGGGCTGTCTCTTCATTAATAGACTAGTTCTGAAGTATTTCTGTAAGATAATGTTATAGCAGTTTTCACATGGCATTCCAAAATGACATGCATAAAATATGATTAAACCGGAACAAGGATTGTGCTGCTTGTTTAAAAAAAATATATTAAAAGTCCTGATCTAGACTTACAGTAATGAAACTATTAACTAATCTTTCAATTCCGTTTCTCTCTAAAGACTTGAATATACTGCGGTCCTTTACAAAAAACCCTGGGCTTTATCTCTGACTTGGAAAAAAACATTCATTAGTTGTTCTGGGACTTACAAGTGGAGTCCTTGTAGCAGGTTGAAAAAGTCTTGAGTATCAGTTTCTGTCAACTTATATGGCTTTAGAATTGTCAAGCAAAAATGCATAAAACTAAGCAGGAATTGTCTTTGCCCCGTTATAATTTCTCTTCATCTTCACAAACAGCTGCTGAAATACAAAGAATACTATATCAGCTTGGAACACCGCAAGACACGCCTGAGTTGAGGCAACAGCTGTGAGTACTTCACACCAAACCATTTAGTTTCATTGCATTGTAAACAATCTTCACAGGTGATGAGGTCATTTTTTGTTAGACAGAGTGCTTTACTTCACTGAGAAAGTAAATATAGGGAAATACTTGAAACTTATATGTTGAGATGTGCTTTCTAAAATTAATTTTGGATAGTCTGTAAACTAGAGTCAGCTGGTTTGCCCATTCACATTACCTGCAGTATCAGTACTTCAATAAAACCTATGCTCTATGTCAGCAAAGGGAAAGTGGCACAACCACAAAGCAATATCACAGTTTAAAACCATACACGCGTACCCACACTCCAGTCATCTCTTCCAAGCCGTCTGCATAAGTTTCACAAGGTAAAGAATATACTGGGGTGGCTTTTTTTGTGAGATGGGATACTGGAAGAGAAACAGTGATGAAAGCTGCAGTAAGGGATGACATTGTAGAATAAACATGTACCAGAAATAGTAATGTAACAGAAGTGAAATCAGACTCCAGGGCAGATATTCTGCTGTAGTTCAGTCACCTCAAGGTGGACTTTCATTAATATGCCTCTAGCAGAGACAGTCAGCTGCTCTACACTTCTCTGCATGGTCTAATGAACCAGTATGATTTTTTTCATTAAATTCCCTTACCATATTAATCTCAGCATCATAAATGCATGTAAGTGATGTGTTGTGCTAGCTCTGTGGGTGAGAAAGTGGGCATTTTTGGTGTGATTAATGCTTCAATGTGGCCGTTCAGTAGTAGGAGGATGTGTGTATTGGACCAAAGGCATCATATGTTTGTTTTGTGTGAACAGTCAAATTGCCTTATAATACCCTGAGTTCAGGGCCCATAAGATTAGCCAGGTACAGACCACAGTGGATATTCTGCTGATGACTGTGAACAGGTAAAGATGAACATGCACAGTTTATGCAATAACCTGTCAGGATCTAGGCAAAAATTCACAACTAAAGGGGATAGAAACTGTTGTGAAGGACATGTTCCAGTCCCCTCATGGATGCAATATATATGTCAAGCTTCCCTGAGCTTTAATCTGTCTGGTTTTCACTTATCTGAACATTTGGCCTTTCCAAGAGTTATTTGACTATTTTGAATATAGATGCTAGTGGTTTGGTAATAGCTTTACAGATAAAACCTTTTTATAGTGAGGAACATAGTAAAGATGGCTTTATGTGCTTTAGAGAAGTATTTAGTACTGCTGCTTTTCTGAGAATCAGCGATATTCAGCAAAGTAACCCAATGGTTTCTAATAAAAATTTGCATTTCATTTTAGGCAACAGAAACAGCAATACACCAACCAACTTGCCAAAGAAACTGACAAATACATTAAAGAGTTTGGGTCTTTGCCTTCAACAAGTGAACAGGTATAAAACCAAGGAGCATGACTTGTTTGACTATCATGTTGGCTCATGTGGAGTATTTGAAGTCACTTCACTTCTTTCCTACTTTCAGTGCACTGTTTAGGTAGTCAACGTATTTGCACAATGGAGGGACTTATAAGAATATTTTGTTGCAGTCCAGACTTGTCTCAAAGTTGTTTTTATGTATCAGAAATGAGGTAGTTTGACTGAAACGGTGGGAAGCAAGGCAGCGCTCTGTGCCTGCCTGTGTTTTCAGGTAGCTGGACACTTAGTAATCCATTGCAGTCATGCTAAATCTGACTCTACTGGCACTCCGACAGCTTCCAGGGTAAATACTTTATGCATGGAATGTCTGTTCCACATCACTCAGATCAGCATATGTGCTATATCTTGTTCATGGACTTTTACTTTCTCAAGGAGAGTACACAGGAGCTTGTTACTAAAACAACTTGTGCAGTCTTTAAACTGCTGCTTTTCCAGATCTGTGTAAAATCTTGTCAGGAGGTAACATGAAGTGGCTCTTGTGATTAGGACACTCCTGCCTGCCATCCTATTGTTTCTTATCCTAGCAAAATCTCTCACTTAAATAAGGGAAGAACAACGGGATCCCAGAAGATATGTCTCAGGTTTGGCCTAGTTTTTTACTAACCCTGGACTGCCTTCCTCCCTCCTCCCAGAGCCTTCTCAGCAAAGGAAAAAAACTGCAAAGAAAAGAACTCAAAAGAAACTGAACTGCCTTAAAAAGGAATTATAGTTTCTAACATCCACAAACACGTATGCAATTTACATACTTTGTGGACCCCACCCCAGGGGAAAAAGGGAAAAGGGGGAAGGGAATTGGGTAATAAGAAAATAAGAAGGGATGGAACCAAAACAGAACAAATGAAACAGATGAATTACAATTAAAAACTTCAAGAAAGGAGGAGAACAGGCAACGATACAATCTCACCAACGTCCGGAGCCAAGAAAACACCAACAGAGACACAGGACTGTCCAGGCTCCCCTGGTTCCCCCTGAGCTCCCGGAAGAAGGAAGAACTACTCCTCCTCCTACTCTTACATGGAAAACACGTGTGGAATACTTATGTAATGTCCACTTCCTTAGTTACACTGGTTACTGAGGAAGCCATGGATCAAACCCGTTACAATATGGATTCTGGTTATTGTCATTCAACTTGCGTGGTCTATGACAGGTTACTAAGGAGCTTTTGGGAAAATGAATGGTCTTCAAACACTGAATTCAAATGGCAGGCCATGATCTACAGATGTTCATCCTATCAAGCTGTAAACTTCTAATAGCTATGTTAAAACTTGATTTTGGTACGTAACTCTAATTCAGGCAAATTGTATTTAGTTTGTTGGGGTTTTTTATGGTTTCTCTGTTTCCCTGTCTTGGAGCAGAGAAATTGGCAGTGAGAAGTTTTACTGTTTAATTTTACTCCTTTTATCAAAGCTACCTCTCAACAAAATGCATAAATAACAGATGCACGAATGACAAATTCCAATCTTTCAGACATTTGGAAGGAAGGTTGATGTATTGTATAAATTTAGGGAAATATGTTGGAGACTCTCCTGAGTGCCCACAAAAACAAAAACAAACCAACAAACAAAACCACAAAACAAATGAACAAAAAAAACCCCCAAAAACCAAACATCAAAAGAACCTCCAAAGCCTTAAAGGTTAGAATATGTATTTTTGTACTAGTTCTAAAGCACTTAAGGAGATATATGAACCCACTTCTGGATGCAGCTCAATATGTATTTTCAACATTTATGTAAAATAAATATGAAGTGCCCTGTTCTTTCTTTTCTGCACTTTTCCTCTTTATTGCCACCTTTTCATATTTTAGTATTCATGGTATCAAAATATTTTATATTGTAACTGTAGGTTTTATAAACAGAAGATAATAAGGAAGGTAAAAGCTTTCTTGGGCCTGCCCATTTCTCATTTCCAACTGTTAAATGGAAATAAATACATCAATTTCCTCTTTAAATGCATTGATTTGTCCAGTTATGTTATCCCAGAAGGAAAGAAGGTTTGTACATGTGGTTGCAAATGGGTTTGTAGACAGTTTTCCTTACACCAATTTAGAGGAAAAAGAGTATATGCCTTAGCATTGAGCAGACTGGAAATAGAAAAGACTTTGAAAAGCCTGAGCTCATTTGACTTTGTAAACCTTTTTCTTCTTTAGCGTCAAAGGAAAATACAGAAAGACCGTCTTGTGGGGGAGTTCACCACAGCACTAACAAATTTCCAAAGACTCCAAAGGCAAGCTGCTGAGAAAGAAAAAGACTTTGTAGCCAGAGTAAGAGCCAGCTCAAGGGTGTCTGTAAGTATCAGAAAAATGTGCCATTATACTCTTTACAATGGTGTTAGTGGTGTTTGATGTCAAATTGGCTTTCACAGTGCTACTTAAAAAAGCTCATATCTGACCCTAAGCACTGCAGAACATGTTATATGATTTTGTAGTAGAGACTGCATTAAGTTGGAATAACCTCCCATGAGAACTGTTAATTTTCTTTGCTTTTGTCACACAAACTGCTGCCATGTTCATGCTGTAATTTTGCGAAAGCAACTTACATTAGATTTGGACAGGCTTTTGCTGTGGCTTTAGATATCGTGGGTTTTTTCTACAAGGAAGGATGACTTGCCAGATTTCTGTGGAATATTAAAGTGAAGAAGTGCTGAGAAGCTTCAGATGTGGAGTTTTTTTGTTAGTATATCACTTGTGCCTTTTCACTCTGTGCCAAATACACATTGCTGTACTTACAATATTTGCAGGCAGTTACTGAGCTGAATGCTTTCGCTTGTNNNAATGCTTTCGCTTGTAATTCATCTTCATGCCTGCATAAAGCAAAATCAGGAGGAGGGCGTGTTAAATCATGTGTCAGTTTGAAATGGACTTACTAAAGACCTTTTAATATTATATTAATTTAATATTGACTTCTTACAGGAATGCTGACAATGCTACTTTCAGGGCCATAGTGATTTGGTTGTTTGTTGTTTTTTTTTGTAAACACTGATTATGTAGGGTGGTGCTCCAGAGGATAGCTACAAAGAAGGAACACTTGTCTCTTGGGACAGGTAGGTTGAATTAGTTAATAAGCCTTAATCTAGTTCAGAATGAAAAATGGCCTGCAGGGAAGCCAGTTGCCCATGGGTTTTTTTGTGGTGTGTTTTTTTTTTTTTAATGTGTGTGTGGTTTTGCTTGTTTATTTTTGTTTATTATGCTTTGGGTTTTTCCTGATCAATTGTGTTTTTCTGGAGGGATTTAGGATAAATTGTTCAATTAGGCTTTCTTCTATAATGCAAGCATAGAGAAGAGGTTTTGATGGCATAGATGGAAAGCAAAAAGCAGCAGTTTATGCAATATCCCTCTTTTTTTCCTGATGCTTCAGCTGTAGCTATCTCCTTAAGCTCCTCTAATCTGCATTTGGGTTTTCTGAGATGCAAACTTAGGGAAGAAGAGTCCAACCTGTGAACAGAGTAAATCTGTTGGGGTAAGGGCCCAGTATTTACTGGGACATCCCATGGCTTTCATGTGCTCTAAGAACTGCTTCTTGATCTCAGATTCTTTTTTTTGTGGGGTAGCTTGCTTTTGCCTTGGATAGATAGCAGCTCTGCAGTTTATAATTCAGAAGGAACTTTGCCCTTGTATTCATACTTGGAATTTCCAGTCAACTATCTACTATGTGCAGCATTACTGCAGGAGCAGCTTCCTACACCTAAAGTGTGAGGGTTATGCTGTCCCTGTTAGCTAGACAGGCAAGGGTAAAAACATGCATTTTGTTAACCAGTAATGTAAAATGTGCTATTCATTTAACTGTCATTTCATTCTTCTGAATAATTTCTCATTGTGCCTGTTCAATTCTTGGTGAGTTTTGTTTGGTTTTTTTCATTTTATAGTCAACCACAAGCCCAAGTGCAAGATGAAGAAATTACAGAAGATGATCTCCGTCTTATTGAGGAGAGGGAATCTTCCATTAGGCAGCTTGAAGTAAGTACAAGTGGTATTACAGCAGAATATGCTTTTTATGTTTCCAAAGAAAAAGCATTTTAAAGTCACATGAGCGTTAACTTCTGAAATTAATCTTGAGGAGGTTTGTTTGTGGGTGTGTTTTTTTCCTTCAAAACCACAAATACTGCCTTTAGATGTGAAGTATGTGTTTGAAATCACAGAATCAATAATTGTCAAGGTTGGAAGAGACCTTTAAGATCATCCAGTCCAACTGTCAGCCTCGCACTACCACAGTAACCCCTAAACCACATCACCCAGCACCAGATCCAAATGCCTCTTAAACACTTCCAGGGATGGTGACTCCGCCACCTCCCTGGGAAACCCATCCCAATGCCTGACCACCCTAAGAGTGAAAAAGTTTTTTCTAATATCTGATCTGAATGTTCCAAGTCTCACTTCAGGTCCAGTTGCTCTTGTCCTCCCACTGCAGGCTCAGTAGAAGAGACTGACCCCTACTTCGCTACAAGCTTCTTTCAGGTGGTTGTACAGTCCTCCCTGAGCCTCCTCAAGACTAAACTAACCCCACTCCCTTAGCCATTCCTCAAAAGACATGTTCTGTAGATAGACCTTTCAGGAGCCTTGTTGTCCTTCACTAGACACACTCCAGCACACAATGTCCTTTTAAAGTGAGGGGCCCAGAACTGAATGCAGTACTCGAGGTGTAGCCTCACCAATGCCAAGACAAGAGATATGATCACTTCCCTAGTCCTGCTGGCTACACTGTTCTTGATACAGGCCAAGATGCCATTGGCCTTCTTGGCCACAGGAGCACACTGCTGGCTCATACTGAGCTGGCTGTCAACCAGCACCCTCATGTCTTTCTGCCAAACCTGGTTTCTGCTGAAATCTGCTGTATGAAAGCCATGTTTTGATACTGTGTTTATCTTCAGTGGTCAGTTATGGAATATGAGAGTGTTCGTGTAATTGCAAGTACATATCATTTTTTTCCTACAGAGTGGTCATGTTATATAACCATTTTGAACACTGACTATAAAAGAAGCAAAGTTGCATCTTTACTCCCAGGTATTCCCCTTGTATTGTTCAACATGCACATTTTGTAAGCAGTTTTTTTGAACACTTCTGGAAATACAGAGATACTCACGTTTTGTTCAAACTTTTGTAATTAAGAGCTTATTAAAAACATTTAAAACCAAGATGTAAACTACACAAAAAAAAGTCATGTGGTATAAAATACTGACATCAAGAGACTTCTACTAACACAAAATAACTTTTCCCAGCTGATCTTGAATCCACAATTCTACCATTGATAAGAAAGGTGCTGGAACTGGAGTTTTTGTGAAGCCTTGCTGATGCATGTGACAAAATCCATTCTATATATAATCTTTTCAATAATCTTTGCCTTGCTACCCATATTTTAGTTTACAGTGAATTGGAGTAAGCGTGTATCAGTCCTTAATTAAGAAGAGATCATATCCACACTGATAACATGGCATCATAACCAGATGGTGATAGCATAATATAATATAGATGCAGAAGCCTGATCGTATTATGGAAGTAATTTCTGTAAACTGTAATACTTATGAAATTTATGTGTGTTCAATAGATGTGCTAAAGCTAATGTAAAATACGTCCTACACAGGCTTTTATTGATTTGGCTTAGACAGATACATTTTAACTAATGTTGTCATGTGCTTTTCCCTGCAGTTAAACTTATAGTACATGTCTAGATGAGCGCTCAGCAAGGAGACATCCTGTTTGTGATGTGGTGGAAAGTGTGCTTTGTGCACATGCTCATATTCAGTTTCATTTCATAGTTAACTTGATAATGATAAAATAGGTCTTGTAGTACCAAAAAAACCTTCCAAGTAAGTACATAAAGTTTGGGGATTTTTATCCTGTAATATAGAGTCCTGGATGGGCACTCAGGAGGAGAAGAAATGTTATTTATATCTGAGTGTACAGAGATGCTAGAATATGTGATGTCAAGTGATGCTATGATTGGTTCTTTACAGGCTGATATTATGGACATCAATGAAATTTTTAAAGATCTAGGAATGATGATTCATGAACAAGGAGATGTGATAGGTAAGTTCAGTTCAAATATTATTTGAAAAATTTTTATTTGGTTTCTCTGCAGAGCTGCAAAGTAGAACTCCTTTTGCTAGAAAAGTTCCTCTGATGAGAATAACAATGCTAAAGCAAATGAAGTAAAGTCTAATAATGAGTGGAGTGGCTGAGGTGACTGGGCATATGTTAAGAAAATGTGTTGAAACTGTAGTTTAAAACATTATGTAGTTTTTCTTGTGTATAAAATGTCTTTAAAAGTAGGTTTTTGAACTGTTTATACGCAGAATTTGAATTTATGTAGGAAGTTTTACTGGATTTGCTAATGATACGTGTGCAGGTTCAACAAAGACTCATGCGTTGCCTTCCACACAAACAGTTTCATGTTTTAACAAAATGTGATTGTAGAATATATGTTCTGAGTCTGTTCCTAAGCCATGCTGTTGTCTATGCCCAGCATATATTTTCAGGGCTTATTCTGTCACCTTAGCCCACAGTATGTTAATATTTTTCTGGGAGAGAAAAGATAAATCTGTGTCAGTGTGATAAAATACCAAACTAGCCCCTTGAGATGTTTTTGTTTGTTTGGTTTTTTGTGACTGTTTCCTCTGTTTTCACAAGCCTTAAGACTTTTTTAGTCTGAGCAGAGGGTAGGCGGTAGCAAGTTGGAGTGCAAATAAAAGGTTATTAGGGGGAAAAAAAAAAGTGGAAGTACTGAAAGTTTTTACCTGGTTGGTATGAAAGTTTCAGCCCTGCATCTAGAAGAGGGGAACTGCTACCTGACATGAATTCAGCTACACCACACCTGTCTGAATACCTGACATGAATTCAGATACTCCATTGAAATGAACTCAGGCATAAGTATAGAATGGGTCAAGCTTTCATAATAGAAGGTATAAAACTTTGGATGTTGATAAAGATGCCAGCAGTTGTGGGCAGCTGTTACATATGCTCTCAAGAGTATTTCAACAATCCAAACGTTTGTCTGGGTTATGACTAATGAAAATTTGAAATCTTTCCTTTTAAAATAAAGACAGCATAGAAGCCAATGTGGAAAATGCAGATGTACATGTGCAGCAAGCAAACCAGCAGCTGGCAAGAGCAGCAAACTACCAGGTAATGCCAATGCTGACTGCCTGTTGTGTGTAACTGTCCTTTCTCAGTAGCCCTGACTTCTACTTTCTTATGAAGTTTGGATTTTGTTTAGCAAGTTCCTCAAGGCTTGAAAATTTAAAGGTTTATGTTAGACTACCATGGTTTTTCTATGTCACTGTAAAACAAAAGTCAGTGACCTCTGAAAGATTTGGGTTTCCTGTGAGGCTGTTTTCAGACAGGCTGTTTCAGAGCCTTCTATGATTCTATGAGAGTAGCTGGAGTTACACCTTTATTTAAAAACAAACAAAAAAACCCCCAAACCAACAAAAAATCATAAAGAAATGCCTTGTTTATAGTTCAAGAAGTCAAAAGTTCCTTTAAACAGAGAGCATGCCTCTAAAGATCACTGCAGGAGTAGGGAAGATTGGTAGGAAAGTCTTCTGAAGATCTTGCCAGTTAGCACACATTTTTGCTGTCTACAATCTTCTCAAAGCTTGTATATCCAGCTTCTATTATTTGCTACTCTGATGCTAAGAACATATTTCAAACTGTCAAACTTTTTTGGAAAGCCTTTTAAATGCCTTTAAGTGCCACTTCTTTATAACATTTTTGGAACTTATTGGAAGTAATCTTATTAGTGATTAATCTTCCCTTTTAAGTTAGAATTAGTCCTCAGACTTTTTTTTTTTAATCCTCTTGTATATGTTAGTAGTAGCCAGGACAGTAAATGAATGACAGAATGTCTGAAGGTTTGCTTGCTAATTTGAAGTGGGAGAGACTACATCCTTGAACTGTATTCTAGAAGGGACTAATTGGCACATTGAGTATAGTTGATGGCTCCTATTTTGATAGTGACAAAGTTCAGGGAAAAAAAAATAGTAGCAGCCAGAATTTTCAGAGGAAGGTGTTAATTTTCTGATTGAAATTTAAAATTAAAAAATTCATGCTTTATTTTGAGGAGGAGGGGATGAAGATCTTCTGATCTAAAAGGAAGGTTATTGATATTTTTGACACACTTCTCTTCAGTGGGTCTTGCAGCAGAGACCAAACACTCTGCAGAGTTGGCCTGTGCTTGTTTGAAAGGATTGTGTAGTTTGCTCTGGATTTGAATTTTATTTTGTTTGAAAACTTATCCTTGTTCCAAGGTACTGAAAAATCATTTCCATTGTCAGCAGACTTGTTTTAATTTCAGCAACTATTATATCTGTATGGTCTGACCCACCCAAGGAAGTGTTAGAAGCCAAGGTGTTCTGGCAGGGACAAGGCTTGGTGCCCTCACAGCCCTTGTTTGTGATTGGATGAAGTCTGCATCACTCATCTGCCATGTGGGGTGCATACCCACAGCAGAGCTGTCTGGGCAAAGCCAGGCTTCTCTCCTTTCTTTCCCTCTTTACCAGTGCTGCTTCAGCACTTGTAGAAATGATGACCAATTGTATGAGAATGTAAGATCACCACGTCTTTAGTCTCTCTCCTCCCTTGCTTAAGTAGTATTACAGAAGAAATGTTTTACTTCAATGCATTGCTCTCAAGAGGTGGTCTGCAGGATGCAGAAGGAAGAGACTGAGTGTAAAGACAGAACTGGATACAGGTTCTAAAAAAAGGAAGATAGTCCAGCAAACAGATTTAGTTCTAGCAAGTAAAATGACGAAATAAAGAGATATTAGTGAGACAGTGGGAGAAGTGGCAATGAGACAGTAAAACTAGAAGAGGAGAATTCTTAAGTAATTTGGTAGTCTGAGTGGTAGGCCAAGAACTGACAGCTCCACTGAAGAACTGACACAGATGTTGTTCTTCAGAGGGGAAAAGTTAAAAAAAAACACAAAAAAAACCCCCCAAAAAAACAGAACCAAAAAACAAAACCACCCAGGCAGAAGAATTTCTGCTAAGTAGAGCACAGCCTGGCTTTACTTCTGGGGCTGTGTCCTAGAATCCCAAGATTTGAGTGTTGTTATTCTCTGACTATCAGCAAAACCTGAAAAATGCATTGCTAATTTTCTTTCCTCCTGTGAAGCAAACCTTCTGATTCCATATCCTTCATGTAAAGGATTACAGGCTTCTGCTAGTCTTCAGTGCTCTGGTATCTCAAGTTCCTTGTATGGGAAATGTGAAAGTTCTGAACATGTTTTAATTACACTTTATTGTAGTAACATCCATGTATCTGAGTCTCTAGTCAGGTGTCTTTTATTTGGTTTGGGGGATTTTTTTGGTTTGGTTTGGTTTGGTTTTTTGGTTTTTTTTAGAGCAAATTGTACCTAAGAAACTTGACAAAAACAACTTTAAAATAACTCTGAGGAATGGATGCACAGAAATCTGAAATTGTAGTCTGTTCTCCCCTTCTGTGTATACATTAATAGTCTTTAAATGTGTTATTTTTTCTAGCAGACCATTTCTCCCTCCTCTATTGTGCAAAGTGATTGTCTGTTTTCCTCTATAAGGTGTTATCTGCGCTCTCATGGTTACTTCCCCCAGTGTTGTAATTACATTCATTATATTAATGTGTTCTCATTCATTAGTTTGTTAGTAATGCCAGAAAATACCACTGAAAACATTCAGTTGAATAATATAGCCATAAAATAATGTGGATAACTTTTTTTCTCCCTTGAACAGCTTTGTATGGCTTGTTAGTAAGGACACAATTTAGTTAGATTGTGTAAGCAGTAGGACCATAAAAGCATCTGAATAGTCCTCTGATGTGGTGGTACAGTTTTCAATGAACTTGTTGTTTTCTCTGTTGACAGCAACGATCCCGAAAGAAGATGTGCATACTCATTATTATACTTGTTGTTGGATTATTGCTTCTTGGACTCATCATATGGTTATCTACAAAAAAAAAAGTCTAAGGAGAAAGCTTCGTAACTGGTATTTAAAATAGGAAAGGAGATTTCTAGTCATGGTTTGCTCATTGTGAACTGAGTAAAATAGTGATTCTGTACTTCATCACGCTTACTTTTTTTTATAAGACTTTTTGTTTTAACCTGAGAAATAATGTTCTCAGTACTACCATCAGTATAACTCCCTGCCCTCTTGGATGTGGGTGCTGTCTTATCAGAAAAAAACAGTCAAGGTCATACAGTTTTCAGTTAACTTAAACCTCTCAAGGATTAGGGAGCTAATCAAATTCATGGTAATTTGTTTTGACAGAGTAGGTAATTGTCTTTTGGGATATTGCTAAATGTTGCTGCCAAAAAAAAACCTCCTGAATTGTTGCTCTTGAGGCAACAAATTCAGAATTTATATTTAAGTTAGAAATATATTTCTTGTCTCTATCCCTTCCATCTAACTCACTAGCCCACTGGGTATGGGTTATTCAAAAATAAAATGTAGGTTGCTGAAGCTGGTGAGATCTCTCTGTTATACCTGAAGCCTGTGAATTAAGCCTTCAATTTGCTTGAAATCTTTTAGATGCTCTTGTATCTCTGTGTCTGGCATCGAGTATGGTTATGTCTAGAAGCCTCCTGCAAAAGTAGGTAGGGTGGATGATGTAATTATGTGGAATTTTTGTTTCAGTAATTGCATTAAGAAATACTGTCTTTTATGTGCACACATCTGGTATCTTTGCATCTGAAGTGTGCATCAATGAGTTTGGCTAGATGAAAATAAGCTCTAGTCTGTGAATTCTTAGAGTTACTGGGAAAATTAGAAATTCCCAACTTCCTAGCTGCACTTGAATGTCACTGTTCTGAAACTGCTGTGATTTAGTTTCCATGAACAGGTCCAAACTTGTATGCAAGGTCTTTCATACAACTGAAGAAAAGATTACAAGTTCAATTCAAGTTCAACACTGATATTTGAAATTAAGTTAAAATCAGTTGAACTGATTGAAACTGTTTAAGGCATTTGATGCTTATGGCCTTGAAAATGACCTTCTTTTGTGCCATTTTGTACTAATACATTAAAAATGTAACAACACTTTTTTGCCAATTAATCTATTTGCCTTTTTAATTGATACTGGTGTACTAATCTGAAAAGTGTATAGATGAAAAAGTAACGTCATCTGTATTTTATAAAGTTCTTACACACCTGACAGAGAATGCACTGTTTACATGATGAGCTATGGAATATTATTTGGGAACAATCTAACTGTAAGCATAAATGGACTTTAGAATTGTAACTGTGCAACCAAAATAAAGGTCTTTTAAAGAGTACCTTTTTCTAGTAGTTGCTTTTTTTCAGTTTCCCTTTTAAAAGCACAGATGTTGTCTTTGCCTTTATGTATATGACTGAAGCTTCTCTGAACAGCTCCAGAGGATTTCAGCTTTGATGGTGAGGCAGCCCAGGGGAACCTCTGTTCCTGTCCTGCAGTCACATGGTTAATGAAAATGCTCCTGGGTCTTGCATTCCCACATGTGTGAGCCCAGCCACAGGAGGAGAGGATGCTGACAATGGGTGCCGAGGGTAGATGGTTACTAGCTCACCTTTAGCATAGCATGAAACTTTTGAGAGATTGTCATCCATGGTTTGAGAAAGAGGCTTGTGCTGCTGTGTTTGGATTTCCAAAGCAGTGGAGTAAAAATAAGTACTGTGAAACTGCATGATTATGTTCTATGTAATGTCTCTGAGACTGAAAGTGGAATTCATGTTGCAGTACAGACTCGTGTGTTGAGATCCCAGCTCCTGAGTTCCTGTGGCTGCCTTTGTGCTGAGCATGAAAGTGCAAGTCCATTTACCCTTGTCAAGTAGGCATCAGGTATGCTTCAGGCCACTAGCAGCTGTGTTAAGGCTGGCGCTAGTGATGCTAATGCCTTGAGGTTTTTTCTTTCAGACTGCGCTAGTCTACACTAGAACAGCAGTCAGCATTTTGGCTGAGTAGCTTTCTCACCAGTGAACTGTCTAAAACTGACTTCGGAAATTTCCTGAGTTTAATATTTAACAAACTCTTCTCACTATTACAAACAGGCGCAGAGGAATGGCCTGATTCTGCTTGCCCAGGAGATCCTTTTCACTGCTGCAATACCTCTGTCACTGATTGCGCTGGCATGCTGAGGAGTGAAAAGCAGTGCTTCAGCAGCAACTCTGGCTCCTGACAGATCAGAAATTCTGTCTGTGCTTGATACTTGTCACATTGAATATGCATTGCAATTTGTCTGCTTGTTTGGTGTTCTGCTAGGAGGATTCTCAACTAAAACATCAGCTTGAAGAATATTGCTCATCTTGGGAAGAAAGGGTATAGTTACTGATAATCTGTTTACCTTATAAAGGGATGAATACATTTACTGAGTTTGTCTGGTAGTGACTGCTGAACAAAATAGCCAGTATATAAAGCTTCATCCATCAGGAGCTAGTGAGAATCTGTCTGGGACAACACCACCAAATGATTTGGAAGTTCTGTGAGTTGTGCTGCATTTCATTTCCCTAACCCCTGCTGAAACCTGCTGCCTCTGTTCTTGTTCTTCTGTGTCTAATTTGTCTGCATGTCTTTATTTCCCACATGGAATTGGCTCTTTATTTTCAGCCTGTTCAGCTGCTCTCTGGTGGTAGTGGTTGGGGCACTGTCAGGAGAAGAGCGCTGCTGAGAGCCCTTATGTGCGCTTTGCTGCTTTCATTCATGGTTTACTCAAAAAAATTGCTTATGGTGTGTGGGGGTGCCTTTTCCACGTGCTCCCAGATGAAAGAATTCTTCCTTTCTTAAGTCCCAGTGGAAGTGGCCCACTGGAGCCCTTTACCTCTGGAAGGGATGAAGGGCCAACTGTCAGAAGTTGCAGGGATGTCCCCTCCTGGGTGGCCAGGTGGGACTGGCTGGTTCAATCAGGCTGGGTGGCTGCTGCTGCTGCTCCATCTGTAAGGCAGGGGATGGTGGGGAAGTCAGTACTGGAATGTTTACACACAAGGTCCTGTACCTGTTAGAGCAACCAGCCTGCAAGGCCCTAATAGCTCATTAAGAATCTTGGTGCTGTTAATTTTCAAACTCAATTAGGCAGAAACAAAGTGCCGTGAATGGTTGTATTTATAGTGTCCGTGTTGGAAAGCAGAAAGACTCCTTTTTAAGCTGCTCTTGTTGGAACTTCTCTCCATCATTTCCCTCCCCTGCATGCATACACTCTTAAATGTCCAAAATGCAACTTGCAAGTATTTAAAGGAAGCTTTGATATCTATTAAGAACCCAGTAAAACATGTGGATGTAACATGTATGAGTCAATGTTTCTAGAACAAAGATTTTGGCAGTTCCAAATTATCCATCAATGTCTGTCAGATTAGCAAGGCCAAACAACGCAATCAAAGCACCCTTCATTGTACTGAAGGAACCATCCAAGAATAGTTTCTTTGTAGTTATCCTAACCACTCACCAAGGGTACTTTTCTGTTCTTTCATACTTTTTCAAAGAGCTGAAAATCTGAGGGGCAGACAGCTTTTTAAAACTTTTTTTCCCCTGCACCTCCTCCCTTAGAAATTTTTTCTTGATAATCAGCAGGGCATGCAATATCCCCAAGCTAACTTCATACCTAAGAGCCTTCTTAAGTCACCCACTCTCACACTGTGTGTGTATAGTCAGCAAATATGTTTGATGTCAGAGGCATAGGCTAGATTTTTGGCATCTTAAGTAGCTTGAAACGATGAAAAAAAGAATCTTGAGGAGTAAGGGGTCTAAAGGTGGGGGAGCGAGAGAATGACATCATCTGTTAGTTAAGTTGGAAAGAACCAATACCCTTGTAGTTAATCACCGTGTTAGGATGTTTGTTGCTGGGTATCACATGTAGAAAAAATGAATTGCTTTGCTTTTGTTTACTCTGTATGAATCTATTTGAGTTTTTTCAGGAGCATCAGTGAGAGAGGAAAGCAGAGAGATCTGCTTGCTGCTGAGTATCAGCAGTTGATGACTTTCTTATGATACCCATAGTGCAAAGTGGTGCTTAAGTGAGTACCATGCAGCTTTCCTTTTCAGTTTGCAATTAAGTCCAGATCTCTCACCCAAAGCCATTGTGGAGTGAGGAGTAATTATCCTCAGATGAGGTGCCCACCTGCAGAGCCATTCTAGATGGTACTGTAAGATAAGAGTTGCAAGAATAAATATATGAAAGCAATCATTTTCCTTGTAGGTGTCTCTGATGGTGCCCCTGAATGCTACAGAGGTTTCTATAGCTTGAGAATGTAGATAACAAGAATATTATAACAATGGCATTTATTTAGTTCTTTGTGTTTTCCAATACATGATATCCTGCAATGATAAAGGGAGTCACGTTTGCATAATAGTAAAGAACTCCACAAACCCAGAAATAATCAGAAAAAGCAACAAAATGTTGGGTTTTTTTGAAAGGCAGGCTAGAAAGCAACAAACTATGGAACTTTCTATTTGCACAACTCATTCTCCACTTTTCCTATTGGCTCTGTTGAATGTCTAGGCTTGAACACAGTTGCAGTGTTTTTTTTTTGTTTGCTTCTATTCCAAGTATCACAGATTATTTCAAATACCAGAAAGATATTCGGGTAAGGGAATGCATCACACTTCTTGATATGGTGCAAGTACAGAGGAAGGCCACAAAAATGATGAGAGGTCTGGAGCACCTCTCTTATGAAGAAAGTCTCAGAGAGTGGGAGCTGTTCGGCCTAGAGAAGAGAGGAGTCCAGGGAGAGGCATTGCAGCCTTCCATTACTTGAAGGGATCCTCCAAGAGAACTAAAGAGGGCCTTTTTGCAAGGGCATGAAGTCATAGGTCAAGGAGGAATGGCTTTGACCTGAAAGAGGATAGGTTTAGATTAGATATAACGAAGAAATGATTTACAATAAGCGTGGTTGAACACTGGCATAAGTTGCACAGAGAGGTGGTGGATGCCCTAGCCCTGGAAACATTCACGACCAGGCTGGATGGGGCTCTGACTGACCAGATCTAGTTGAAGATGTCTCTGCATGTTGCAAGGGTTGGACTAAGTGACCTTTGAAAGTTCCTGCCAACCTAAACTATTCTATGATTCTACATTTGCAAGAATATTCTAAAGAAGAAGTATTCACTATAAGTATCTGCTCTTTTGCAGTTATATCTCTGTCCAGGAACACAACGCTTCTTTGCTACCACTGATAAAATATATTTTTCCAAATTAGGACAAAGATAACCTGGATTATCTTGTGCTTGTTAGCACAAGAAAATTAATCCGTTTGAAACTGTCTTTTTTAAAATTAATTTCACATTATGAAATAAGTCTTGCAGAAATTGAGGGTAAAAGTAAAAATAAAAAAAATAATAAAATTAGAAGTTGCTAGCAGCATTGTTCGACCCCTCCCTTTCCATCAAGTTCTTCAGGATTCATCCTGTACTGAGTTATAATTGTGTTTTTCCTTTGTTTAATGTTTACGCAGAAAACATTTGATCTTTGGCAGTACAGATTGAAATCTGAAGAGGTAACAAGGGTGGGAAGCAGTAGGCAAACTTCATAATTCAGGCAGTGTAAGTGGTAATCTACCTTCCTTGCCTTACTCAGAAAAGCTGCTGGAGCTTACTGTAGCTGCCAAGCTTGCAGCTTAGGAGGAAGAACTCACCTGTTTTCAAGACTTGCAGTTAACTCCTCAGCAACAGATTCAGCTGCTCCCAAGCCCTGCTCTCTGGATGGACCTTTATCTAAAGGAGGTAAGCAGAGACAAAGAGGGGATCTTTTCTCCTCAAAAGGAGAACAGCAGCAAGCAACTTGTTGGGAGGACAGAGAAATATAATCTCTGCCATCTGCGCTGTATTTCTTCACTTCCCACCCACCCTTCTCATACACCCTCTCTTCTCATACACCTAGGTGTTCTCACTGCAGAGGAAACTGAAATCCCAAAATTGTATCCCCAGAGCCCAGCACAAGAGAAGAATTAGACCTTCTTTTTTGTGCTCTTCAAGAAATTCTCTGCTTCAGTGTTACTGAAATAGGGAGATGATGCCTCATTGTCTGATATGCCATTCCCCAACAGCTTTTCCTCAACCAGATAATGAATAATCTTGGAGACTAGTCACTGTGTTGTCAGGGAGAATTAGGCTGAAGAAGTTTGAAGGATTAGAAATGCATATTAACAAGTACATTTGAACTTTAGGATGACAAAAACAAGTTGAGGCTTTCTTATTCTGTGTCAGCCATAGTTTTGACATCTTCTGCCAATCATTATTTAAAATAATAAAAAAGAACTTTAAATAGAGAAGGAAAGTAAATAATTTGTCTCTGATTTGTGTTATTTCTGTTAGTTTACAAACAGTTTGTAAATTCCCAAGCAGGGAACTGGAAGCCTTGAAACTCTAAGGGAAAAAGAGCCATCTGCAGCAATGAGCCACTATCCTTCTACTGTAGCCCCACACTGGCATTCCTGGAAAAGGGCAGTCTGGCATCTAAGTGGCCAGACAAAAGCACAGGGCACCACTCAATTTCAAGTCTTAAGGCAAAAGCAGGTTTTGTATTTAAGGATTAAATATTTTTAATTACCATCTGATGCCAGAGGAATAGATGTATGCCTCTCTCTTTGATTCCTGAGTTTGTGTGAGTTGGGAAAAGGACTCTCCTCCAGCCTGGTTATCCATCATAAGCTGAAGTGCCATGTGGTAGTTATTTAAGCTCATCTGTTGCAAATAGGAATAAAATCAGGTGTTTGAACACCTGAAGAATTTGAAATTACAGTGAAAAAATGCAGCTAGATTACTGGAAAGAGACACATCTCTTAATACTTGTTTTGCAGTTAGGTGTTGGACTGGCTCTTGTTAAAGCCTGTGGTGCCTTGAAATGAATGAAAAATGTCTTATTATGTTTTTTGTGGAAGTTTCTTTTAGAATCTGGATGTTTCAGTGAAGGGTAGACATCACCTTCTAACCCATTTTAAGGAGTGTGGATTTTGCTAAAAATATTTGGAATATAAAATATATTTTGAAACACAGATTTGCTTTCAGTGTTGTATAAACTGAGGGTCACAGATTGTATGCTATTTAGGATTTATTCAGATAAAATATCAGAATGATTCTGTAAGATGTGTAGAACATTTGCTTGGTTGTTTATTCTGCTAAACTAAGTGAGCAGCTATCTGGAAAGATGGGCTGTTTCAGTAGGATTTCTATAACCTTGGTTGGAGTAGATGGGACTGAGACCCTGTCAGCTGCTGCTGGGTCATTCTGCTTAACCCCATAGTGTCCCCATCCCTTGGAAACTGGCTCTGTGAAGCACCACTGACAGTTTGTTCCAGCAGAAACTTAACAGGAGAATCAAACACTGTTGTTTGCAGGGAGGATTGTGTCTGATTCATTAACAGGATGTTGGAGGTGCACAAACCAGCACAGTGAAGGCAATCTACCTCTCAGGCTTTGCCATCCTTGGAATGGTGCCTTCAGAAACCAAGGTCCCTCTCCAGGACTTGGACTTGTCTCCTTCAGCATCTTCCCTACACTCCCTATGTCAGTTCACCCAAACAAGAGGCATTTTTTTAAAAAGCAACTCTGCATGATTTAACCTGTTCTTGCCTTTCCCACTAGCAGCTTTTCCCCCGCTCCTGCCCTTCCCTGGCAACCCTTACGGGCAGAACCAGCTGTGCTTTAAGGCTATGCTTACCCCATTGTGCCAACTTTCTTTTTGCAAATAAAGTCACTTAGCCTGGCTACATGATTGCTGTGCAAGTCAGTAGTTGTAGGCTGGGAACAAACATTTTATTCATTCAGTGTCAAAGGCATTCAGCTATGAGGCAATTTGATGTCATCAATTCAGAAACTTCCATGAACTTCTCAACCAGTTTTAGCCTTGATCTCAGTGTAGCTCCTCTTAGTAAAGAGGAAAATTCAGATTGTTTATTCTGGCAAACACTGGAGTGAGGATTTTTTTCTTTTTTAATCCCTGCAGTTCTAATTTTATGATGGAACTGCACCTGAAAACAGTCAAATGCTTAGTGAGCTAAGCATTTCCTTGCAAGTCAACCCCTTTGTCATCTCCTCTGCCTGCCGTTGGTCCCCTGGTCTGAACATTGCCAGGACCATGAAAATTTGACTTCAAGTTTCACTTTGTCCCCAGACCTAAGATATCCATAGACTCTCTAGCTAAACTGCAACTCCTCAACATTTTCAGTAGAAATTGTTTCTCAAAAAACCCAAAACAAAACAAGAAATATGAGGTTTATGATTCATCCATTTGCAAATACAGCTCTACAAAAAAGGCTAAAGGGATATTTTGTAAACCATGCACATAGACTAGAAGAGTTTTGAAAACCCAGAAATATTATGTAAAGACCACAAGACTAAATGAAAGTAAGCAAAATATTTGAGGGGAGAGGATGAGGTAGGGGAGACAGAAAAGGAGCTTTCTATAGCTTGAGCTATAGAGGAGGGCAGAAACAAATATAAGATCTGTAGGTCTGAGAAGTGGACATGACTGGGGAGGGTTGTACTGAAGAACACTGTGCAACATTGTTCTGGGCAATAAATGGTGGCTGACTGTTACCCTGTACAGATGACTCAAATTTTAGAAATTGCTCTTCTATGAATAGCCTTCTGAAGCTGGCCTTCTGTACAGCCAGAAAAACCATCTTTGCTGTTGCTGTTTCACAGCTTCGGGAGGGGAAAAAGCAGGAGCTGTTCTGCATGTTGTTTCATTTGGTTCCTGAGAATACAGTCGTCTGGTGGAGTAATTTTGGCTATGACTTTAGGGAAGTGGTCAATTCCCTGACCTTTTATTGACTTGTCAGTTATTTTCTTGTTTTCTGGGAAGGCTGCATTTGAAGTAAAAACATAAGGAGCACTGGAGCAGAAGCAGGACATGTTAGGGAGACTTGTAAAAGGATTAAGAAGACCAAAGTATTGGCGTCATAGTAGAAATTGAGATATTTGGGCATAATTCAACTTGCCTATGCATGGGTTGTTATAAGACGAAATGTGTGCCAGTCTCAAAAACTTACACATTTAGCAATTCAAATATTTTATTAAATCATATTCAAAATTTTAGAAAGGCATAAACATATTTGCCTGAACAACATCCTTAATGTTGCAAAGAGTCAAATGGGGCTGTATTTTAATTACTTTTGGTTCTTAGTTACTTTTATGCCTCCTCATCTCTGCTGTTCTGTCAGGAAGGTGCTGGTGAAATATGAGCTGTTTCCAATGTGAGTTTGTTCATTTGTGCTTTTTAGCATAGTTCCTCTGCACCAAAATCATATCTGCAATACTACTGTTCTCTATTCTCTTGGGATGTTTCTAGCAAGAACTCTGCCCCTAGCTCTGTTCTCTGCTTGTATGCAGCAACCCCAATCCCCAAAGGAATGCAAAGACATGACTCTTCAAGACTGATATTTTTGAAAGGTGTGTACAAAATACCATGGCAGTTATGGAAGATGTACTAAAATCTTGTATTAATCTGACTTGCTGCTCTTTGAAGCCTTGAATATTTCCATCTGGCAACTAAACCTTGGTTTGTTTTTTGTTGGCTTTTTTTTTTTTTTTGAGACAGAAATTTGGGCTGGCCTTCAGTAATTGTTTCTAAAGTGAGAAAGGAGGAGGTTCCTGAAATTGGCCCTGTGTCTTTCTTCTTTTAGGCTTTGCCATGTAGGTAGGGGATCTTTTGCTGAGGCCCTTAACAAAATCAGACCAAAATCATTTAAGGAAGGCAAAAAGTACAGCATTATCAAATGCTTTATCAGGAAACCTGAGCACTGAAAAAAACATATGGGGCTTGTAAATCAAAATGCGAAAGGAAAATGTAAATTTTACATCATTTAACTCAGCCTCTAACACAAGTTCCTTTTAGGAGTTGCTTGTTGTTTTGGTTTTTTCTTTTAATGCAGGGTTGTAAAATTTTCCATGGATGCTCATTACAGGATACTTCCCACTGTGCTGAGTAGTGCTTAATGACTGTTAGTCATTATGGTGCTCATAGTACTGATTTGCCTTCAGTGGGTGCCAAAACACCTTGAGTGTTTACTTTGTGAAAAATGCTGTAGGCAAGGGGATGAGGAAGACTTAACAGGATGGCACAAGACAGAGGCTGGTCTGGCCTGGTGTGCGGGCATCATCTTGGATGAGAATTCGTGGGTGATAATGGCATTTCAGAACTGTGCTGCTTCTGAGGTGGTGGTAGGGAAATAATTTACTGAAAAACAAAACAAAACAAAAAACAAGAGGGCAAATCAACAATTGCTACCTGCTTGAAACTTAGGCAACAGCCTATGAGTAGAGTCTGAAGCCTGGGATGCTGTGGAATTCCTACTTAGGCCATCTTTTTCATCAAAGAGGATCAGAACAACCTGGACAACCTCCATAGCAGTCACTCTATTTGTGGCGTTTTTTCCGCCAGCTGTTCGAGCACAGTTTGATGACACACAGTGCAAGATCTGCCCAAGATCTGCAGATGCAGTCTTGGAAAATCCTCAAGGACATTTTTTTGAACCATAAGTCCAGATGCAGGTTTGCTAGAAGAATAAAGTGACTGTGGATGTCCCTTGCACTGGAAATCTCTGACAAGAGGCTGTGAGCAATAAACTAGCAATTTGCAGGGAAGTCTGGGTTTCAACTGCAACCTCACATCCTACCAGAGATAATGAGAGTATGGTGTTAAAATACCATAGAAGCTTCTGAAAAATGCTGAGGAGTCAGACTCTGCTCTATACTTAGCACTGTGAAATTACAGTACAGCACCAACAAACCAAAGTTCATTACTTGTAGATGTTCTATTTCATGGAAAACTGAGTATTTGGCTGTTGCAATGTAAGGTTTGTAAGAATAGAGAGGGATGAATGAAGACAAACAAAACAAAAAGATGTTGATTTTAAGTCTGTGAAATGTCACTACTTACCAAAAATGACCCATTGTGCATCTGGGTTGGAAAGAAGTGGTCAACAACAACATTGGTATCACATGAATCTTCTGAGGTTGTGACAACAGATGGATGTGTACTGTGACTGACTTCTCCAGCTTCCAGAGGGTTTGGGAGAGAGTGCTGAATTTATTGCTTCCTTGAGGAGCTCTGCGTCAAACGCAGAACCATTACAGGCCCATATATGTGAGCTCCAGAGTGTTATGCTACCAGAACAAAATGTTGATCTCACTAGGGTGATATTTTTCTCTTACTGATTGCAGGAAAAGGGGGGAGGAAAAAAAATCTTTTCCTGCTCTGAGCTAGAGCAGTGTGGGAAAACATTACTTGTCTTCAAACTGCTGTACATAAAGAAATCATGGACTGTGGAAGAATTTTGTGTTTGTGAGGTGCTTCGTGAGCTCCATCATACACAGTATCACCCGAGGCAGCTACTTGAAATCTTGGCATCAGCACAGAAGTTTTGAGGAAAATCCCCCCAATCTTTTGTAAAAATGCAGTTTTTGCAAGGCCTCTGACCTCCCTTGAGAGGACTATTGAGGAGAATTTTTGTGCATGTGTATTCCCATATCCAAATTGCACAAAAGCGACTGATCTTATATTTTCGCTGTTAATAGTTTGCTTGTGCAATTGCTGAAGTCTGTCTTGCACACACCACAGCTGCTGGCTTTGCGAAAGGAGCGTCCCTGTTAATTTATGGCATGTAGACTGGCCTGCAGGAATGGAAGTCAGAGCTGTTTTCCTATCTTTATGCTTTTTTTCTCACAGAAGTTTTCTCTTTGGGAGTGGGGAAAGGACAGGCCTGGCTTTGGTGTTTCTGTAGAGGAGTAAGAATGGGGAGGAGGGGCTCCCTGTCTTTTTTTGCCACCTATTCCCTGCTTCTCTCGACCCCAATCATGAGATGATCACACAACCTGAGCTGAAGTAAATTTAGGAATTATGTAATCAGTCTTGATCCTCTTGTTCAAAAGTAAATGTTTTTCTAAATTAAAATAAACATTTAAGGTATTTTTTTACTTGCCAGGTTTTCATGTTAAAGAGTTGCAGCTTCTGGAAGTTCAAAGCAAGTTTGGCTACTAAAGAGGATATTTCTTTTTCCCACAGCCCAGTGATGTTTTGTCAAAATGAGATTATCGATATATTTTGTTAATATCATTACTTATGACTAATACAAAAGGAATTAAAGCTTTGGTTGAACCAAAAGATGCTTCTCCATTATCTTGTTCTCCCCTCACGCCCACACAGCTTAGCATGCCTGGAGTCATCTGATAGTTTATAAACAAGGACCCAAATTCATATCACCAGCAGAAAGTGTTAAATACAGCTCTGCCCAGAAGTCCCCACAAATAGTCTGTGGTTATTGAGCTCAGCTGGTACAGTCACATGTTGAAAGGTTACTTATATAAGTCTGGGTTTCAGGCTACAGTCTCTTGGGTATACTAACAAACCTGTCATCACCAAAAATTGAAATAACATGTATTTTTACTTTGGATTAGTACTGTGTGCTCCAAGCACTGATTTGCTTAGTTGTGTTTGGAGTACTCCAGCTTTGATGAAGTGAGCCCTAATTTGAAAAAAATTTGTGCCTAGGAATTTTAGATGCTCATATAAGAACATCAGGCAGCTGCTTTCCTCCTGATGTTTAGAACATCTGCAGTCTGCTTTAGTCTGGATTTAAACTTTCTCAAAAACTCCAGAAATCTGTCCATTATAGCCACTGTCTCTTCTGCAACACTTTCATAGTATCTTTTAGAAAATGCTAGCGATTCATAAAATAATATAATAATATTGATAGCACCATATCCTCAACATGGTTGTTTTATAAAAGAATAAAAATGCAAAAATATAAATAATTCTATTAGAGTAACTCTTGATTGACCAAAGTGAGCATTGAAAAATATTTAACCAGATACAATATTCTCGTATATCATAAAACATCTGTCCAGATCCTCTCTAAGCAATCAGCTACTGAGAAGGTGAATGGTGGTATCGTAAAACAATCATAATAATACCTCATAAAAATATGGGGCAGGGCTGTATAACAAACCTGAAAAAAATGTTTAGAACAGCATTTGCTTGTCAAAACTATAATGAGCTAGGCTACTTTAGAGACTTTAAAAGCATGATTTTGGGTCAACTTGTTTGGAAAGCAGTGGGTTAATGGGTGTTTAGGGCAGTAAAGAAAGGAATGGCAACAGCGTGTGGAAGGAAAGGAGAGATGAGAGAAAAACAGTCAACATTTGGGATTCAGCTGGGAGAGCAATATTTTTACCCAGCTCAGATGCAGTAAGAACAGGACATCAATGACAGCCTGAATGTGCTTCAGATTGTATTACATTGATTAAAATCTCATATAATTATGTCATTAAGCATTGTAATTTAGCTTTGTGATAAAGCCTTTTTATTTAAAAGCTATGTCCTGCAATCTCCTGCCAATGTAAAGGCCAGAACAGCTACCATGACTCTGATGTCAGATCGCCGTAGAATCATTTAGACTGGAAAAGATCTTTAAGAACATCAAGTCCAACCATCAACCCAGCCCTACCAAGGCCACGACTAAAGCATGTCCCTAAAAATGCTGCCCAGAAATTTTGTGTCCCATGAAATGTTACCCAGAAATTTCTCTGCCCGATTCATAGCTCTGGCCTGAGCTGGCACGTACCTGCATATTAGGACCATGGGTCCTGCCTGGAAGCCTGCAGGGCCTGAGTATACACGAAATCTTTTGGGAAGCTGGTCAAGGATTTATGGTTACCATGTAGCTTTTCCATACAGTTGTCCCTCTTGTTTTGAATTTGAACAGTTTTTGCTTTCAGTGATACAGGTGGGTCATATCTTTATTTACAGATTGTATTTTTTACTGTAATTTTATACAGAGATATTTTCAGTCCATAATCAACTCATCTCACCTTTGACTTAAGAGTTAAGAATAGGAAGATTTTTGAGGGCTTCAGGGAGTCTTTAGGTCAATTTCCTGTATGTTTTCAGTTTCTTAACTGCTTTTTTCAGTGTATGGATCCTGACATAGGGGACAGAGCACAGCAAGGCTTGCCTTCGTCCCTGGTGACACAGCCAGTTTCCCCCTCTCAGGAAGTTTCACAGTTGTTTCACGATGGAAGTTCCTGCTCAGTAGATTATTTACCAAAATGCCTCAGGCTCTTTCAGCATCTCAGATCCCAGGCTACTTTCTCCATCATATACCTGTGACTTTATTTTTTTAATACTAGATCTTATGGCCTTACATGTTTTTATTCCTTTTTGAAGGTTGTTTTGTGTCCTCTGATGTCATTTGTTATTTTTAGGCATTTTAATTTCACAGCTTTTTGTCATCTTCCTTTCACTTTCATAGTAAGAGTGGTTCTCATTTTAGGTTGGAAACTTGACAAAAACATTTATGACCATGACAAGCAACTCAACAAATTCAGGAGAAAAATCCAGACATTTTCATGATGATCATGTTGAACATCTTTTGGAAGTCTTATGATAAACTTATCATCGAATCACCAGGAAAGAATTTAATTCCTCGCCCTGTGTGCACTTTATATGCACACACTTTTTTTGTAAACTCCACATTTCAACAAAATTTTCATAGCTAAAATACAAGCCATCTTGTTTGTGTGGCAGTGTTTGGTGAGAGGGGAGGAAGGGTATTAATATGTGTAGGAGCAAAATGTATTGCATCAGTTCTAAGTAAAAAAACCTCACCTCAACATAGTGCTTTGAATTTTTAGAAATGGGTATTTTTTTCCACCAAAAAAATGTTTTCCTTCTCAAATGCAAGGTTGCTTCTCCTGTTTGCATTGGGAATTTACCACTGACTTCAGTGAAAACAGGATTGGGTTCAATAGTTTGCTGTGTTGAAAAATGCTGGAACCATTTTCATTAGATGAAGTAACTTCAAGCTAATCTACTTAATTTGTGGGAAAGGCAGATGCTACTGTTGTTGGTTAAAGGATGAAGTACATCTGACATCCTCTTTCTGCTACATTTTTGTTTCTTGTGTGTATTTATAGTTTTAACTGGCTATGCAGGCTGTTTGCACAGAGGGTAGGGGATGGGAATACTCTCCCCTTCTAGAGAGCAGCACATCCCCCTAAAGGCACCAAGTTACACCTCCTGCTGTCCTTCTGTTTCTCTTGTTCTGCTAATTTTAACATTATAAATAAGAGGGGAAAACTAAACCTAGAGGTAAATTATGTTCTCTGAATCCATCTGTCCAATTAGGAAAAGAAGTATATATTGTCCATTTAGATTTAGAAAACTGGATGCCATAAAGATCTTTGTGAAAGCTGCATGGGAAGGATGGCCTTCAGCTTCTTACAAAAGTCATACAGGTTAAAAACCTATATCCACCACTGGTTTTCTGAACGAGATCAAGACAGACAACAAGGCTGTAAGGGATAGGGACTAGGAAGTGCCTTCCTCCTCTCCAAGAGCAGCTGTATTGGCTTCCACACTGTCAAAGAAATACATAACATGTAGAATGTCAGTTATGGGCTTAAATTGCCTCTCCCCAAATCAGCCACCTAATAGAGCTTTCTGACAGGAAGAATGACGGCGGATCAGAGTCAGTTCTATCCAATGGGAAGAGGAGAAGCAAAAAAAGAAAAAATCACACTCATGGACATCGTAATGGGGAGGCTAGGCAGATGTCTCTTAGGTCTGATATAGGTACAAGGATATCCTGCCCATGAGTCAGAATTTGGCTTAGGTGGTTTCAGGAAGTTAACTGTCACCTATGAAGTGCATTACTTGGATAAAGACTTTCATTTTGATTTTAGTCATCCTGTCTTAAGGAAAAGAATTTAAAATCAACAGGTCTATTCTCAATATGACAAGTATTTGACAACCTGCAGTATTTACTTCTTTTTAGTAAAAGAGATGTCAATATTAAATCATTATTAACCCTTTAGCATATACTCTGTCTCTCAGAAATTTAGTGTTAGAGGGTCAATATTAAATTAACCAATAAAATATAGGGTGATCTCTCTACAGTCTTGTTATAATCAGCAAAAACAATCAGGTAAATTGGCTTTCCAGAATTCTACTCATGTTTGGAATTGCCAAAACACAGCAGACAGAAGCATTTTGACTCAATTTTTTCAATGGTGTTATTGTGGTGAAAGTCCATCTGGCACCAGGATTCTTCCAGGGATGACTGGCTTCCTGTACCCTGCCTCTGCTCCAAATAAATGGATTTACCTGGCTACATGAGAGGAAGAATAAAGGAGGTTCTTTTTAAATGAAGAAATAGTAGAAGAGAAATTATTTTATGGTGTTTAATCCAGCCACGTGTTTTTTGTAATCACCAAAGTCTTTGAGATGGTGTTGTTAATGAGATGATGAGAAAACAATTTAGAGGTGTACCATAGACCTCCTAAATCCAGAAGGCTCAGAATCTTCTTTTCTTTCGAAAAACATCATTTCATACAGCTCTAAATTTGATTTTTCAGTAATGGTTTTTGTGCATTTGAAGTTAGAGAGTTCTCTTCAAAGTCCATGCGCTTCCATACTCATTGTATGTAATAATTTGCTCATTTATTCAGGCCTACACATTACAATCATATTCCCTGTATGTAAACTAAACCTGGCAGGTTTTAGTGCTGTGTGGAATGCCGGGTTTAGAAAGGGTAACAAATTCTCAGAAATAGGAAATGCACTTTGCTTCCTGGTGCTACCCTGCTGAGGCTGCTGCCAGGTGTTGATAGGAGCTGGGGAGTGAACAGAAAAGATCATAGAACCACAGAATGATTTAGATTGGAAAGGACCTTAAAGGTCATGTAGTTAAAACCCCCATGTCGTGGGCCAGGATGCCTCCCACTGGACCAGGTTGTTTAGAGCCCCATCCAAACTGGTCTTGAACACATCCAAGGATGGGGCATCCATCCCTTCTCTGACACACCTGTTTCATTATTTTGGCATCCTTACAGTAAGTAATTTCTTCCTAATATCTAAATATTATATGTCTATATAATGCTAAAAAGCATTTAAACTTTGTATGTCCTGTGTGACAGACAGATGGACAGACAGTAGAATTGTGATTATGTATTAACTTAGCAAACATATATATGAAGCATAAGTAATGATTTTAAAATAAGTCTTAAAATATATGTTAAATATATAAAAATATATGTTAAAATATATGTTAAAAGCTATTTCTCTTCAGGGAACATCAGGGCCAGAACAAATACACTCAGTGAAAAGCTGAAAAAAACCTGAGATTAGGTTAAATTCGAATGAAAATGAATGAATTCTTCCCCTCACCTGAGGAGATATGATTGTCTAAAAATGCCATTGCTGAGGTATCCACCTGTGGGACTTGCTGTGAATCAGCTCCCAACACTGTGCTGCATGGCTGACTTCAGCTAAGTGCCTCCTTTTGCAGAGGTCCTCGTAAAAGAGGGGAAAAGACAACAAACACAACCAAGAGAAATGAGAAACTCTTTGCTGTAAAGCCTGTTGGCTTTTCCAACTGGTCTAATAAAACTCTTGCCCTCCAATTTTCTCTCTCAAGAGAAGTAAGAAGTTTTTATGAACTTGAGTCAAGGTATTTGGAAATTTGGCAGTGTCTGCAGAAAAACAGCCTACCAATGAGGAAAAGAAAACTAAATCATTCTGCTGCTGCCCCAAGCACAGGGCTGGGAAAGTATTTTTTTTTTTCAAACATTGATTCTATTTTTCTGTCCTCAGGCAAGTAATTTAAAACATCAACCGACATGAGTCCAAACTCATCATAAGAATAGCTGAAAGCATACTAGTTGTTATATATACTAGTCTGAGATTAACAGAACATTTAAATGTAGGTTGTAGGTAGCACAGAAGAGCTCCAAAACTTTCCTAACTTGAGCCAAAGTCAGGCTTCTCAAGAACAGAAATGTAGAAGTGGTTCACCTCTGTACTCACTGGCCCCAAACGTTGCTTCCAGCTCCAGTGGGTAATGTATATTACTTCATAAGAGGAATTTGCATCTCCTCAGTATGCCTCTCTGAAAGCAAAAGCAACTGTTTTCTCTACTACCTCCAGCAATAGAAAAGAAAAATTCAAAAGGACATAAAATGCATAGAAAAAAGAGAATTAAAGACTTCTAAAAGCCTTCATACAGTTACTCTGTTTACAGTAATAATTAAATTGTAGACAATTTCCACTTTACGATGTAAAAATAATTTATAAGTATTTGGGAAATAGCAGGAGAGAAGGGTAAGAGGAGAATAAAACTTTAAAGAGTAATACACAACTCCTGATACATTTACATGGCTATATTGCCATTCTCCCAAGTGTGGCTTCAATAAACAATAATAAAATAAGCATAATTCTTTGTTCTCTCACCTTAATTGCATAGGTTTAGACAAAACTGCTTTTCCCAATTTGAAGGGTTTTTTTCTCTAAGATAAATATTTTAAACAAATGTTCAAGAGCTGCCAGGTTATTGTGTATGCCCAAGGAAATGTTTGGTGCTGATGGAGGTACAGGTGGAATGTTTCCACCTTCCCCTTCTTGAAGAAATTTTGGACTTGAATCAAGACAGAAGAGTTTTTCAGTTTCTCTTACCTGTGCTAGTAGTAATGTTCTCTAGGATCCTATCCTGCTGGCTCAGCATTCTAGAGAAAACACCAAGTGCAAACCCATAAACTTTTCTGCTCTGTCCTCCACTTGCATTGGACAGAAGCAGGATTGTTGGTGAAGCTGTTTTTATTCTGCAAGGGTATTATTCCACTATAAAAAACTTTCAGCTGGATCTTCAAGCTGCTTCTTTGCATCATCTGCATTCATTGCATCAATGTCCAACTCTGGATTTATCTATGTCATTTCTATGGGTGATAGAAATCATTAAATTAGAAAGGTAAGTAGAAGGTTTTTCTTCTCATTTTCATAGATGATAACAGAGTTCTTGTTGCTGTCTATTAGCAAAATGGTGTCACTATTAACTTTATAAAACATTTATAGAAGATTTTGCATTAATTAGTAATGTATAATCAATGTTCAGTATTCATGAATTTCCTGCATGTAAGCTAAATTTCATAAGTGAAGGGCCAGCAGGCAACTAACACAACGCATGCCACAGAGCACGGGACACACTAGAAACAGGCTGAAACCAAACCTTTTTATGTCTCTGAGAAACCATGCTGCCTGCAAGTGGATGGGACACATGTCTCTTGCTGGGCTGCTCTCTAGCAAGAACACCTTAATACCAGCATAGGTAAAATAGGTAATAGGCCACTACTCATGATCAGGTTAAATCTTCATAATTAATTGACTCCTTAAGGAACAGTAGAAAGCCATGCACCTGAAAGAAGGGATGCCATCCAGAGGGACACGTACAAGCTCAAGAAATGGGCCATGGGAATCTCAAGAGTTTTAACAATACCAAGTGCAAGGTGCTGCACCTGGGTCGGCACAACCTCTGGTGTCAATACAGGCTGGGAGATGGACAAATCAAGAGCAGCACCACTGAGAAGGACTTGAGGATGGTGGATGAGAAGCTGGACATGAACTGGCAATGTGCACTCGCAGTTCAAAAAGCGAATTGTGTCCTGGGCAGCATCAAAAGCAGCGTGGCCAGCAGAGCAAAGGAGGGTATTCTGCCTCTCTACTTCACTCTGGTGTGACCCCATCTGGAGCACTGCATCCAGCTCAGGGGTCCCCATAAAAGGAAGGACATCAACCTGTTGGAGTGAGTCCAGAGGAGGGCCACCAAGATGATTTGAGGGAGGGCACACCTCTCTTATGTGAAAAGGCTAAGAGAATTGTGATTGTTCTGTCTGCAAAAGAGATGACCCAATTTCCACCTTCTGGTACCTGAAGGGAGCCTACAAGGAAGAAGGAGAGAGTTTTTTTTACAAGAGCATGCAGTAACGAGACAGGGGGGAATGGCTTTAAACTGAAAGAGGATAGGTTTAGATTAGATATTAGCAAAAAGTTCTTTGCTGTGAGAGTGGTGAGGCACTGAAATAAGTTGCCCAGAGAAGTTGTGGATGCCCCATCCCTTTTAAGTGTTCAAGGGCAGCTTGGATGCAGATTTGAGCAGCCTGGTCTATTGGAAGGTGTACCTGTCCATGATGGGGGTTTGGAACTAGGTCATCTTCAGAGTCCCTTCCAACCTAGATTATTCTATGTTTCTATGATTTTTTAATCAGTACTTTCGTATATGAACCATGTAGTGCAATGATGTGAGGCAACAACAGGCAAGCTGATATTTGGAAATGGTAGTAAGAGATTTTTAAAAAAACCCACTCACTGAATCTCTCTATAATTGTTAGGTGTCTGCCTTCCTTGAGAACTGGTGAAATTGAGTTCAGCTCGGAGAAAGTGGTAATCTGATGTTGCCCTGTGCTCCTGCCTATAGCATTACTTCTAAGCCATGGCTCAGATTTAGACAGTCTTTTCTTCATATGTTTGGTCTCCTTGTGATGAAAAAAATTTTTAGCGAAGTCACCAATATCTCTTAATATGAGTTTTGGGAATTGTACTGTCCTGGCCACAAAGGACCTCTTCTAACTCTACTGGGAAAGATTTATTACATGAGTATCATTCCTGGGACTATAAATAGCAGGAAGTTGAAAAAGGTTTTTTTTGTCACAGTATTTGTAGATCAAGTGTGCAGCTCTGTAAAAGTGTTTGGATAGTTTATTTTAACGGAGAAATATATACTGGAAATTGAAAAGCAATAGGACTGCTATTCCTGCACTTCTATTAGTCTAAATGTTACCAGCACAATGGGGTGAACAGTGCTGCTGAATGTGATATATTGCTGAAAACAGGTTGCCAGCACCCCCAGGTTTTGGTAAAAAGTCACAAGGGTTTGGGAAGTACAGGCTTCAGATCTGCTGAGAAGCAGAGACCCTTGAGCCATGCAGAGACAAGACAATTCAATCCCATAGGAGATTACAAGGACTTGGGTATTGTTTCTATTCCAGCTCTCAGGCTACAAAATGCCATTTCCCTATGCAAAAGAAAAGTAAAACTCAGCAGCAATCTGGGGTTAGCTCCAGAGCTGCAGAATAGCTATGCCCTGGCCACAGGCTGAGCCAGCACAGAACACTCACATGCTGGGCTGTGAGGGAAATGTCCATCCTCCAAGGCCACTGCAGCTCATCAGAAACAGCACAGCTGTTCACCGTGTTACCATTTTACTAGATCCACTATAACAGACTTCTGGATTGTCTGAGTTACTGCAGTTTGTCCAAGTCACTAGATGATCCTGCTGCATTGGCTTTTGGCTGAATGACTGGAATGATCTCAGCCAACCATATGTTTGAGTTCACTGGGGTTTTCTTTCTGCGCCTGTTTGCTGTCAGAGGAGTGGGGAGTTGGACAGAGGTGCCAAGGGCAGAGGGCAGGCTTTTGTATATGGGGAGGTGTGTAGCTTTTTCCTATCAAAGCCTGTACAGTGCACACCTCTATCCAGCTTTCCTTCCCTCATGGCACCCACATCCAAGCTAGCTATGCCTGCTGTGCTGTACAGCGTAGCATGCTGTAAGGGAGAGTCCATCACCCTTCCCTATACTGTGTATCCCATGTTGTGTACAGGCTTCTAAAATGTCATCAGTACCATCCTTACCAAACTGAGACATGCTGCAGTACTTCAAAGAGAGTGTTTTGCACTCCTTTGTACAAATGCTTACACAATGCATGCTATAGGAAGCACTAGTTGGACAAGGAGAAGGCTGAGGTACTTAACACCTACTTTGCCTCAGTTTTTACCAGTAAGACAGGTAGCCCTCAGGACAACTGGCCTCTGGAGCTGATAGACAAAGATAGGAAGCCAAATAGCCCCTCTGTATTCCAGTAGGAAATAGTTAGTGACTTACTGAGCCAGCTGGATCCTCACAATTCTGTGGGACTAGATGGGATCCATCCCAGGGTGATAAGGGAGCTGGCAGAAGAGCTTGCCAAGCCATTCTCCATCACCTTCCAAAAGTCTTGGCTCACTGGGGAGGTCCCATATGATTGGAAGTTGGTGAATGTCACCCCAATCCACAAAAAGGGCTGCAAGGCCGACCCTGGCAACTACAGGCCTGTCAGCCTGACCTCCGTGCCTGGCAGGGTTATGGAGCAGACCATCCTGAGTGCAATCACACAGCACCTTCAGGATGGACAAGGGATTAGACCCAGCCAGTATGGGTTTAGGAGGGGCAGGTCCTGTCTGACCAACCTGATCTCTTTTTATGATCAGGTGACCCACCTGGTGGATGAGGGGAAGGCTGTGGATGTGGTCTATCTGGACTTCAGCAAGGCCTTTGACACTGTCTCCCATAATATACTCCTGGAAAAGCTGGTAGCCCATGGCTTGGACAAGTGTACCCTCTCCTGGATTAGGAGCTGGCTGGAGGATCGGGCCCAGAGAGTGCTGGTGAATGGAGCTGCATCCAGCTGGCGGCTGGTCACTAGTGGTATTCCCCAGGGGTCTGTGTTGGGTCCAGTCCAGTTTAACATCTTTATTGATGATTTAGATGANGTCCTGTATCAAAAATAGCGTGGCCAGCAGGACCAGGGCAGTGATCCTTCCCCTGTACTCTGCGTTGGTGAGGCCACACCTTGAGTGTTGTGTTCAGTTCTGGGCCCCTCAGTTCAGGAAAGATATTGAGGTGCTGGAGCGGGTCCAGAGAAGACCAACAAGGCTGGTGAAGGGATTGGAGCATAAGTCCTATGGGGAGAGGCTGAGGGAGCTGGGGTTGTTTAGCCTGGAGAAGAGGAGGCTCAGAGGTGACCTCATCACTGTCTAGAACTACCTGAAAGGTAGCGCTGGCCAGGTGGGGGTTGGTCTCTTCTCCCAGGCACTCAGCAATAGAACAAGGGGACACGGGCATAAGCTCTGTCAGGGGAAATTTAAGTTGGATGTCAGAAAAAAATTCTTTCCAGAGAGAGTAATCAGGCATTGGAATGGGCTGCCCAGAGAGGTGGTGGATTCCCCATCCTTGGAGGTTTTTAAACGCAGATTGGACATGGCACTGAGTGCCATGATCTAGTAAATGGACTGGAGTGGGACCAAGGGCTGGACTTGATGATCTTGGAGGTCTTTTCCAACCCAATCGATTCTATGATTCTATGACTTCTGAGCCTGCTGTTGTGGTTAAAACGCAACGATTTTTCTACTAGATATGTAATTCAATCGTTCTAAGAGGGAAATTGTGTAAGCTTGTCATCTCCACATGATTGAAACTTTATCTAGGGGTTTCTGTTATGGAAGAACATAATATACGGTCCTATAAGAAAACTAAGAAAAAAAGCTAACTTTGAGAAATATTCTTCATTCCTTCTTCATCCTTGCCCTCAGAAAAAAATGAGGATGAATTTTTCAACTCTCCTAATGATCCACTCTTTAACATACATTTTCACAAAGGATGTGTCCCCCTAGATAGGTGCTGAGATCATACTTTTGGCTTTGATAGGGCCTATCATATGCTTACAATTTTCTTCTTAATCCATACCATTTGTAGGTGTTAGCAGTATTTTAGAAGAGAATCTAAACACTCAGCATCTCACCTTTTCTGTTTTGTTGATCATCTGAGTTTATGCCTTTGAAGTTACTGCTCTAATTGGAAGACAGGTCACACTAATCTATTCCCTTTAGAGATTGCTTTAATTTCACCAGTATCTAATTATTGTTTTTCTCTCATTTCTTATGATGCTTTAGGTAAAACGAATTTTTGGTCCTTATAATTTTCAAAGAACTTTCTTTTACAGGAGTTGTTTTGTCATTTGATGAATTACTCACATCACAGTAGGTGGTGATATTCTGAAAGCATCAGTGATATTTGTGAAATATTTTCATGCAAAAACCAAAATAGGAAGCACTACTAATTTCCTCATGTACTAGTTTAATTGGTTTTCATTAAATTATTTTTTCTTGAGTACTAGGCTCTTTCTTTTTCATTTAAATGTGAAGAAAACACAATCCAAACAGTGTAACTTTATTTTGAAACTTATTTCATATTGCTTGGAGCTTTCAAGGGCCAATATGACTTCTTGTGGACCCTAACTTTCCCGTTTTGGGTGCTGTGCTATTTTTTGTTTCCATTTAGATTTGCAGAGGGATGGGAAATATTCCTCCAAATCCATCTTCCGGATCGTTGCTCTCCCACCGCAATGGTAATGGTGGTGTGCGGAGCGAAGATGGGACAGATTCTGCTACGGATGTGTCTGGGACTCGGTCTGGCCGGGGGATAGTGGCACTGGAGACGGCTGCGGGGGTATCAAGGGACACAAGTGGTGTTTTGTAGCCATCTCAGTGCAAATCACTTGGGGAGTTCCCGTTTTCCACCTAGGCAGCAAAAAGGACTCTCCCGACGGGGGTCTCCTCCTTCGCTCGATCTGTCCACCGCCCCTTGAGCCCGCACTAAGTGAAGAAGCGGCCGAGAGAAGGGTAGCGCTCGTTTGCCTCCGGGCTTTCTTCCTCTAAATTCTTCCATCGGAGTTACAGCTGCCGGGGAACCGGCGGGGGTCTCCCGTCCGCCACCTTCGCTCCACTTTCCTTCTCAGGAGGAGGATTTTGGCTCGCTAACGCCAACTCCGAGCATCTACCCGGGAAGCCTCTGCGGCCAGTGCCCGGCAGGTGCTTACGGGAGCGGAGTGGTCCGTCCCGTCCCGACTGAGCGGCGAGGGGGAGCCGGGGGCGGCCAGAGCGCCGGGTAGGAGCGGGGAGCGGACAAAGCGGCTGCCGAGGGCGCGCTGCCCCGACGGGGCCGGCCGGCGCAGTGCCGCCCGCAGCGGGGGCGGAGTGACCGGTGTACCCGGCCCCTTCTCCGCGCACACGCACGCACACACACACACCCCCACACACTGCACACGCACACGCCCGCCTGGACACACGCACAGACACAGGCGGCCACTGGTGCGCGGCGAGAGGATGCGGAGGCTGCGCCCCTGGGCGCTGGTGCTGAGCGGGCTGCTCTGTGCCTGTGCCCGTGCCGGTGCCGCCGGTGCTGGCCCGTCGCTGCGGAGCTATCCGCACAGCGCGATGCTGGACGGCGCGGGTGCCTACCGCCTGCGCTGGGGCCGCCGCGGCAGCGCCCTCGCCTTCCGCCTGGAGGTGCGCACCCGCGGCTACGTGGGCTTCGGGCTCTCAGCCAGCGGCGGCATGGCCTCAGCCGACATCGTGGTGGGGGGCGTGGAGAGGGGCCAGCCCTACCTGCAGGTAAGGCTCGGCTCCTTCCCCTCGACTGCCGCCCGGGGCCAGCGCTGCCGGCACCCGCTCCCGCCCCGCGTGCCGGGTCCTCTTTGTTCACCCACCTTCCCCACGCTGCTGTTCTCTCGTTCCGTGCCCTTCTTTTCTTTTGAAGCTTCCTCGCCCCGCGTCTCCGTACCTCTTTACTTCTTCCTTCCAGCCTTTTGGTTATCCCTATTATTGGGCGTTCATTTCCCCTGGAGGAGATACCCCTTTTCGATTCGCTCCCTACCAACCTTCCCTCTAAACTTCTACACTGATTTGGTTTAAAGGTATCAGGTTTCTTTCCTCTTTACCCAGAAAATTCAACAACCCTTTTCTCTCTCCTTGGGCGCTCCCTCTGCCTGCCCGCTAAGCCTAGACCCGCGGTGGAGAGGAGAGGAATAGCAGAGCGTCTCCCAAGGAGGTGCAGCACATTCTCCTCACCCTGCCAACAGCAGAAGGAGCTTGGCAGACCTGGTGTCGCCTGAGCTTCCTCTTTCTATTCCCACTGGCATGAGGGCACGATCCCATCAGCTTCCAAGCCTGAAGACGTTCCTGTCCGCTGGGGCACAGCCTGTGCTGCTCCTGTCACCTGGTGTTCCTCCTCTCCTCACCTGAAGGTTTTTTGACACAGATGTTGGAAGGAACTTTCAGAGAAACCACAGGGACTCCTGGTACATGTCCTTGGTCTGGTAAAGCAACAATAGAAGGGCCCAGCTGAATTGGCATAATATTCTTGGTATGTTTCTATAGTAGTCTAGATATTGTCAGGGCTATGTGGGGGAAAAAGAGTGTGTAACAGGGGCTCTGCTGGTGCTTCCAGCATATCATCCTGTCCAAGAGGCACTGGTGGCTGGTGGGGCAGGAGCCGTGAGAGGGGGATGGACCCCCCACTTTTGTCCCTTCTCATCAACCTGAGATACAGCCTGGAGGAGTTTCTCTGAGGTCAGGGGAGCAGGGACAGTTTGTGCCAAAAGTGAGTGAGAGAGGAATCAGGGCTGGAATTACGTCTTGTCACCCCCAGTTGCTTGAATAATAACTTCAGAGAGAATTTAAGAACCAAGTTGTTAGAATTCAGTTGTTAGAGTATGCACTAGAAAGAGAGAGCTTTAGTCATAAATATTCCTCCCTGCCCTCCCCCCCNGATCAATGATTTTCAGAATTTTGTTTTGTCCATATTTCAAAATGAATATAATTTTTCTGAAAACCCGAGAGTAAATAAAACAGTAACAATAGAAAACAGAACCTGATCTGCTCATTGAGCAGCTAGCTCTGTGCTCACAGAATGTAAAACTTTCTGAAGCATTACACTTCAGAAGATACACCTATTAACCATTAAACGAGACCCAAATGTTTTTCTTGGTTCATTCATAGATCTTTTTAGAGTAAAGCAAGACTTATAGAAAGGGATCCAAACTTAGTGTAAAGATATCCAGTAATGGAGTATCCATCACTTCCCTTGATAGTATGTGGCAGTGATGAGTCTGTGCTGTTCCTGATTTCCAGTATTAATTTGTCTGGGTTTAAGTTTCAGCTATGTATTTTCTCTACTATATTAAACACTCTACTCCCCCTGCATCCCTCCTCCATAAAGTTATTTATATGCTGCAATTCAGGCAATCGAGTCACTTCTCAATTTTCTTTTTCATCAAATAAATAGATTGAGCTCTTTAGCATCACAGGACATTTTCTCCAGCACTCAAAGCACTTTTGTGGCTCTTTTCAGTGCCCTTCCCAGGTTTTCATCATCCTGTAGAAATGGCCCAATACAAACTCCATTCTTCCACAGATTTTATTCACTGACATTCCATGACAACAGGAAAGGACTATAGCAAGTGCCTGCTGATACAGAACTACTGATATTTTTCCTGAAGCACTAATTTAGCTCACCCACTGATATGAGTTATTTTGTTGTGCTTTTGAGTAGGTGAGACCCAGAAGAAATACTTCTGTTATGCTTGCTTGCAACATGAGGCTTTCTCTATTCCCATTCCTTTTTCAGTTCCAGGCAGCACAGTTTCCTTTTAAACTGGGCTGAGGTTTCAAAAAAAGGTTGCTCAGTTAAAATATTTCCATACTTGCATCAACAAGGAAAAGCCAGAAACAAAGATGATAAACAAAATTTGTTCAAAGGCTTTTTCTGGTCAGGCAGTAGGGATTGCTACAAATGAATAACTTGTTCTAGGATGCTATTTCAATAATAGCCAATTCTTTCCTTTCCTGGACACACAAACACAGTTGATATTTTACAAATACATTCTGTGTTAATTGTATATCCTAATAATTTGCATTATTTACTACTGAAAAAGATTTTTTTCATAGATGGCACCCTTGAAAGTATGTGGTTTTATGCCTAGCTGCACTCCATGAAATATGTACACCCTATAATGAATGAACTTACTTTTCTTTTTGGTTTTAGAAATATGTTTTTATTCCATGACCATCAGTTGGAAAATGTACATCGTGGTCTAAACTCTTAGAAGGGTCATTTTTTGGTTTCTTTGAAAGTTTTGGGATGCTTGTTAGTGGCCTGACATTCAGATGATGTTCTGAAACACCTTTATAGCCTTTCAAGTGGGCATTGAAATTGCTGGTCCCTTGGGTCAAATTTGCCTCTTTCCCCCCCTTAAATTCTTTCTCCTTTAAAAATAGAAAGTGTTCTCAGAGGTAAGAGTTCTCTTCTGGGAACAAACATGTAAATGTAGAGTACAGCTGTCAGTAAGATTAAAAGTAGATACTCCTTAGTCCGTGGAGTATCCAGGTATTGAAGTAGAGGAAAACTTCCAGATAGTTTTCAGAGAAGAGAAAAAACATTTCCTCTAAAGTAAACAAAGTTTGCGAAGACAAAGGACTTCACAACACGAACCTATAAGGTTTAAGTGAAGACATTTTATTCCACACAGCACACAGATTATATAGGGTTACAGGTACATCTTATTGGCTAAAAAGGTCTCTCCCCAAGCACGTTAGAACTTTTAATTGGATACAAGCTTATATCTCACAAGCCCGATGTTTACATTATCTCATCCTGATGTTTTGAGGTTCGTGTCCGGAGTAGAGCCAGGCCTGGGAGTACTCCCCAGGATGAGCTAGTAGGGAGTAACTGAGGCCTAACGGACAAACAGCAGGTGTGACCTTGCTTTTACTGCCATATCTGCAGAATCCACTTTTGCTGGGATATCAGCAGAATTCTCATGGCTAGAGCAGTTGAATTCTCATGGCCAGAGCAGTTTGGATTGCTCAGAAATTCACTTTCTGCAACATTCCTCCAGCATTTATTCCTTGTCCTCATAGAATAAGTAGATGCTATTCCCACCATCAGCAGGCAGTGTTTGCCTTGAAAAAAACTGGTGTCACAAAGTCCTCAAAGTTTAAGCTGTATTTAATCTAAAAGTATGCCTAACATAAGGAAAGACTGAATTGATTTGGAAGTCAGAGGTTTAGTTTTCTCTAAATATATCAAGATGAAAAATGTTACGATGTGATGAGAGAAGAACAAACCTTCTTGGTGTACCAGAGTAGTTTTTTGAAGAGCATTTGAATTATGGGAGAATTATACATTTACTATTACAACATTTCAGAAGTTTGGTATTTGAAATGGGAACCTAAATGTAGTTTGGGAGGATGTAGAAGACAAAGCATGAACATATGTATACACATATGCACAACTGTAGTGCATTGTAGTGAGGGAGGCACCTCCACCAAGCAGAAGGAGAAAAAGAAGATCAGTGGAAACAAATTATTCTCACACATTAGTGAGAGCCCTGTGGTGTCAGAACAGCAGATTGTGTGGGGTTTGAGTGAGTGTGTTTGAGAACAAGAAGATACCAAAGGGGGTTGGTATTGGAAAGCTGGGAGCCGTCTTTCTCTCTGTAGGAAGGAGGTGGATTTAGGAGAGTTCATACCTAGCAAAATATAACCTTGAAATATTGCCATAGTCACTTGCAGCATGTGTTACTCTTTGTCCAAGTTACAAGTTCTTGGGGCAGCCTTAGCTTTTGCATCTAGTTTTCTTTCATCTTTTTTTTTCCTTTCTTTTTCTTTTTTTTTTCCTCTAGTGCATCTCTTTGTGCTTATGAATTGACACAGCATGCATTTTCATGCTAGACCCATGCTTTTTCCTTGGTCTCCACCCCTGTCTGGAATTGTGCATCCCCACCCACAGCACGTAGCTGCTGAGAGCCCCATTTTGGGGAGAGTAATCCTCCTTGATGAATGCCTATTTTGTGCAAGTTATACAAGAGGGTTGTATTGTTAGAATCTTCTGTTGAACTTGCACAAAAATAGTCCCTACTCAGGGTGAATAGGGACTGTGTGTCACTAAAAAGTACTTTATTATTCATTAGAGCCTTGCTTGTTAACTGTCACCCAAACTAAAGAATATCTGTTATCAAATGTATCCCATAGAGTTAGCTTAATTGCTCCCAGGGAAGTACTTGGAAGGGATTTTAAAGGACAGAAAACAGTGAGCATTTTCAGTACTTAACGATATGCTGCTTTTAAGTGCACTCATGCCAACAGCAACAAAAGAAGTGTTTAGAAAACAACTTGAAAGGCACCGAGAGAGGCGAGTGCCACACTGACATGTCTTGGTGTTTGGTTGGAGGTATTTCATACCTTTGGGCATGGGGCAAAATCTCCAGATGACTAATGTCTCCCTTATGGCTTCAATGTGGGGGGTAAAGAGACACTCCAGTGTACATCTCCACTGGCTTTGCAGTTCCCTTTCAGAGGTACAATAGTTAGGACAAGGAAGAAACAGATGCTGAACAGAAGATGAGAGGAATCCTGAAGCTGTTGTATTTTGCAGGCTTTGGAGGGACTTTTTTGCAAGGTGGGGTTTTTGGGTTTGGGGCGCTTTTTTGTTGTTTGTTTGCTATTTGTTTGGAGGTTTTTGTTTCATTTTGTGGTTTGCTTTGGGGGTTTTGTTTTTATTTTTGGGGGTTTTTTTGTTTGGTTTGGGTTTGGAGATTTGTTTATTTGTTTATTGTGTGTGTTCTTTATAGTATATTTTCTTCTTTGGATTTTGGAAACACCAAGAAAATGAAATTTTCCCATGGCTACCCAAAAAATATGTAATTGTAGCCATGATGAATGATGTAAAGGCTTAAAATAAAGGGAAAATTATTTGATTCTCAGTATAAATAAAGGTGACAGAAATAGAAGAGGGGAGATTTACTAAGGCACATACAGAAGTTTTAGGAACATGTTATCACTAATAGTTGTGCTTGAAAATCCACTAAGTCTTTTTAATTTTCCTCATAATTGAAGTAATGGAAGTAATTAAAGTAATTAAACCAAGAAAACTTGTACTGGTTAAATTTGGCTCCTTTGTAAGGAATGTTCCTTGTGATAAAGTGCAGTTGCAAGATTGTATCATGAAGTATCTCCTACTTACTGATCTTCCTTCCCTTAAAATACTTTGATACATGTTTTGTCTAGTCTACTTGTGTTAGGACAGCCTTTTATCTAGCTTTATATCTTCTGATATAACTGGAATATAAACTCTTAAATTAACATTTGTTCTTGATGTAAAGACTTGGATAGGCCCTTGAGACTCCACTGCAAAGTCAATTTATCCATGCCGATATACGATGTCATATTTCAACCTTTAACTGCTGATGCTTCTTACACCTACATGTGGTAAGTTAGGTCTCTATACTTCAGTGCTTTCATTTGTGTGTAGAGCAAGCAATATTTTTTATCTCTCAGGAGTGTCACGTACACAAAGAGGTATCGCTGTCAGCTGTGGGCTCCTGGGCAGCCACCCTGGGCAGCACTTAACTACATATAAGTAATACACTGAAGTGTGTTCAAGTGACACAGTTTGAAAGAGAAAGGGCATATTTCTAAATGAATAATTGTATTTAATGTGTAAAAAATAAAAGCCCTCTTTTTGATCCAGGCTTCCTAGTGAGGACTGAATCACTTCATGCTAATGTGCTAGTTAGGCAAAACAAAAAAAAAAAACAACTAACCAACTAACCAAACACAAAAATATCCCACTCTCCCCTGCCCCAAACAGTAAATTAATTACAGACTGTTCATGGGACAGTGACTGAATTTACTAATCCCAGTTACTTTGGGAACTTACTGCAACTGCTTGGTTGCTGTTGCTGTACCTTTTCTATGGTTATTTTTTTCATTTGTGGCCAATTGCAAGATTGATTCAGTCAACTGTACAACTGTAATGCTCTCAAGGTGTTCTTGCACAGAGCAGTGATGCTTTCAGGCTCCTGCTTCATGTTAGGTTTCTGTGGGTGGGCTCTGCTTTTTCCTAGCATAAAAACATAGTAAAATCTTTGCCTGAAACTCAAGCTGAAATTTATTTGAGGTTGTAAAAAAGTTTGGTTTGCTTATTTGTAAATTCATGCTCAGCTTGATTCTTGCCAAATACAGTGTAAAACCAGCTTCTTTTTGGTGGTAGCATGTAGTGTGTACTGGAACCTTGAGCAACAGGATTCCATTTAAATTGAATGCAACAATAAAAAAGAGAAATGTTAACCACAGTTATTTTGTTTTTTGGAAAGCCAGAAAAGCATAGGTTGGTGCTTATTTCAAACAACTGTTTAGTTAAGTTCTCTTCCATACTGTAGTAATTTATCCAACCTATTTATCCTAAGAGCCCCTCCTGCACCAACTTTCATGTTTGTTCCAGCTTTGTGATACCTTTTGCCAAAATTTGTCATTGGTTCTGGTCATAGACATCAGTTTGGTGATGTGGGGATGTTCAATACTCCATGGATTGGCTACAGAACATCAATGGGGATGGGTTGTAACACAGCTTATTCTTCTGGCATTACCATTCCTGCCTTTTTCCTTTTTTCACTTCTAAGTGTTAAATTGCTGCTGAGACAGCAGCAATCTGCCAGACGGAGAAGGGCAGCTTGCATAAGTTGGGGTGGCAGAGTCACTCACAAGCCAAGCCCACAAAGTGGTTGCTGGATGGGGCCAGGGTCAGAGAATTATTTTGTGCTCCTTGAGGCTGAAAGGTGATATATATAATTTAGTATGGGAAATGGATATCATAAACAAAACAATCTTGTACATTGTAAAGATCTGGGGAGGGAGTCCCATAAACACCTGTTTCAGTCCGTGATGACAGCTGGTAGGGCTTCTGGGGTCAGCCTTCCCTCTGCAGCTGTGCTTGCATTCTCAAAGGAGAAACCAGTCTCTTTTCACATCCTTAAGAAATCACTCTTCATAACTGTTTGTGGAGCAGAAATCAGAAACCATGTATGTTACTTTTTTTTTTTAAGAAGGAGAGAGGCTAATGGGATCTGAAAAACAGTATAACATGATTGGTCTCACATCTGGAAAAGAATATAAAATAACTTATACTGTCAGGAAGATTTTTCATTTTCCATATATTGTTGCAACTTCTAGGTAGTGTAAAGATGGAGATACTTAATTCTTTGATGGATTGCACAACTTAGTCCAGAGTTTAATGTGGTATTTTAAGGAATATTATCAAAGGGAGTACAAAAAATTTAGATGTTTCGAATGTAATCAATACCACTTCTAAAACTTTGTTTTAAACACTTACTCCTTAATTAATTAAAGATATTCATACTAGAAAAGCAGTCACTTCACCCTCCTTTTTCTGTAATTCTTATCCTTCTGTAAAGTTGATTTGAAAACTTTGTCTTCCTTAAACATATGATATACACTTTTTTGTCAGTATAAGAAACTGAAAAATCTGGATGCAAGTGCTGAATCAGTACATTCATATTGTGTATTTAGCCATAGTCACACATGGGAGTGTTTCAAAAATACAGTTTTAAGGACTTGGTAATTATTGTAGATCTCTGCTGGGACTCCATGAGGTTCAAGGGGACTTATATTAACATAATCTATCATCCAAAAGACACACGTTTTCCAGCTAACTGGAAAGACAGAATAGGGATAGGAAAACCAGATCTGTGTAAAAAAAGTTACCCTGTTAGAGCTTTTTCCTACCTGGTAGGAATAAATGGTTCTAATATGAAGTACATTTCAAATCATCTGTGATAGATATCAAAACACTGTAATGCTGTTGATGAAAACTTCACACTCCTTTCTCTACAGAATTAAATGAGTGAAACTTGTGCATTTAAGTGAGTTCTATGTTACAGTAGTCTGGACTTGAGAGAGTTTCAAACTGTATTTAGACATGCTTAGTTCAGCTGAAGCCCAAATGACCAAGTTATCCTCTCTGTCCTCTTGTGAATCCATTCTCTGTACTGTCACTTTCGAAAGGCCTTCAGAGATACCCAGCTTTCTCCTTTGACTAAACACAAGGCTTAAATGGAGTATTGGCAGTCCAAATGTGGTGGTTTTGATTGCACTTGTGCCATAGGAGCAGGACTTTATTTTTGTTTTTCTACTTTGAAAGGAAGCATGAGATACATAAAAATATACAGATATATACCTACATAGATATATCTACAACTGACATTTTCTTACTTTTTCAAGTTGTGACTGAAAAAGATGTGGCATCATATACTGTCAGTGTGTCTCCATTTCTGAAAACCTCCTTTTGTTCATTATGTTTTGTACATAAACACATGTCTTAAAGGCTTTTAAGCTCTGATGAGTAAATTGAGCAAAGTCTGCATAGTTTGATTTAAAATTTTCCCTGTGAACAAAAAGAGATCGGTATGGTTCCTGGGCAATATGACATATTTTGTTATAAAACTGGTAACCTCCCCCTCCCCCCCCTTTTCATGTTAAATAATCAAATTTTGAATTGTTTAGGGGTTTTTTGTTAGAGTATTTGACTTTATATTTATGAACATCTGGATACTTTTCAACAAAGGAAGTAAAAATGGTAATAGAAGCAGCTCGCTAACTCCTAAATAACTCCTGGCAAGTGTACATGCAGTTGTTTCCTCTTGGGCAGTTCTACTACACACAGTGGAATTGTAAGGACTGGGGAATAAATGGACATCTGTCTTCCTAGGCACTGCATAAATTTGCTTCCCAGGTATTCTCAGCAACCTTATATTCAAGGGCTGTTTGAACATAGCATGTATCAGGCAGAGGAAGTACATAGAGGCAAGCAATTAATATCTTCACAGAAATTTTCACATGAGAAATATTAGTTTGTCAGATTAGCATCTAGCCACAGAATAATTTTAGGTGAGCCACTGAAATCAGTGAGGTGCTGTTCATTATGGACAGCGGGGGTGGGCAGCAAGTGCCCAGGCAGGCAGCAATGTGAGTGCCCAACACAGGTGTCATCCTGTGGGGAGCAGCCTGATCCTCTTCTGTGGCCTGGGCTTTGGGACCACCTGCCCCAAAGCATTCACCAGCAGCCACCTAATGAGCCCCTCATGATAAGCCAGAGATGTGACCTGTCTTTGACTATCATTCAAGAGAGTGAAATAATTACACTGACAGTCGTGTTATCAGGGCACATCTAAGCTAATACATTAATTACACTACTTCGAGTCATTTTTTCATTCTCCCATCAGGCTCATAGAAGTCAGGACCATATCGTGAGTGGTTTTTTCCTGGTTAGGGCTGTGTCTTCTAGACTTATGAAGAAATAGTGAAGTTCACCGGCAAAGTATTTGAGTGTGAACACTTAGCTTTGCTTCACACATTTCTCAGCTTTCCTTCACATAGGTTTCATGCAAAGACTTTGAATTTTTTCACATGAGGAAAGGCTGTTCTTGAATTTGTGTTACTCAGTATTTTAATGTGTGAGTGCATTTTCTAATATGAGTGCCTTCCTCCAATTTAAGGTAACATTTAGCAAAGATACCACACTTCAGCAAAAGCTGATGTTCATAAGGTTACATTTCTTGCCCAGACAAGCCCTTACTATTTTTAAACAGAGGCAGAGATTCCTCAGGGAAGTGTTTTCAGAGAAGGAATTGTATTGTGTATACACATTCACTGTCTCTTTCCAAGGTCTTATGTAGGGCTAAAGTGGAGTGTTTTGATCCCATAAAGTACTGATCTTCAAAGAACCATCCCAGAACAAGTCTATTATTTTTATCTGGAAAAGTACAAATCCAAAATCATTTCCCTAAACAAACACAACTCATCAATTCCTTTCCTTTCAGGTCCCAGGCCTCTCTTTTGCTCTTTTTGGTAATTATTTTTCCATGTGTCTATTCTTTCATATATGTATTAATTTGTACTTATAAGAAGTGGTGAAGGGTGAAGAAGGACTCTATGGTCTCTTGCACAGGCAGAGATTTCTAGGGTGTGATTAAGTTTAAGATTACAGCTTGTAAATGATCCTTTAGTGAATTAATAAGGTTTCAGTTATTTTTGACTAGTTTCAAAATGGGTGGACGCAACATTTTGCAGTTTTTCAGCTTGGTTACCTCAACTTAAACAAAAGGGGAAAGCTAGAAATCTCTCCAAAAGTTAACAAAGGTCCAAACAGCTACAAAAGTAAATGCCTGCCAGAACCAGCCAGTGCTGCATTTTTTTTTTTGCAAAGGACTGCTTGGCATGAGAAATACATAGATTAGTTAAAAGCCCCCTTCCCCACCTGAAACCAGGAAGAAACAGCCAAAAACTCAAAGGAGGTGCAGAGCAGGACCAGAGGAGGTTCATCTGAGGCAGTGTCCAGTCCTTTCCAGGTGGCTGGGATAGCAGGAGAAGGGAGGGCTGGGTCACAGCTGCATGAGGCCATAGGAATTTGGGGTTAGGAGGTTAATGACCCAACATTGCTGCCCTACTACTCCATTGTACCAGGCCTCTGCTGAAGCCTGGATGGGGAGCATCTTTCTTACAAACAGCTCCCTCACCTCTTCCAAAACCTCAATGTAAGCCCAGCCCATCAGCTTTTGAATGAACTGAGCACTTTTTGTGCTAGTTAAGCCATAGGGTTTCTGTTCCAGTCGGTGTTCATTCAAAGTTTGTTTTCTGTGGAGAAATAAAAAACATAGGAATGCATTTAGTTCTCTCTGTAATTTTTCCTGAAGTTCATGACATCCCAGCTATGACAAATGAGTTTTCTTGGTTGTTTGGTGCAGCCTTTATTTCTGCAGTTATGTACAGGCAGCCTTGTTGCTAAAGTTGCTGAAGACATCCTTTCAACTGCTTGTCGAGGAGACTTGCTTTCTTGGAGACTTTGTATAAAACATAATTCAGTGCCACCTCACATTTAGAGTTTGATTCAAAACTGATACTTCAGAATTTTACAAGTTTTAAGGGGCTTCAGTACTTCATTTTTAATATTAGATCTTAAAAATAACGGGTTACCTTTTCTTTATAACAGGATTATTTTACAGATGAAAACAGAGTACTAAAAAAGGACCCTCAACAGGATTACCATCTTGAATATGCCATGGAAAATAGTACGCATACAATATTGGCTTTTAGCAGAGAACTACACACTTGTGATACAAATGACAAGAGCATAACGGTAAGAGACCCTGACAATATGTAGACAGATAAAAGAATTTAATCAGGTTAATTGTATATTTGGTTATTAAGCTGATCATAAAATCTCTTTTTAGTAACAAGACAGATTTAGAGAAATTCACTTTCCAAAACATCTGTCTGCTCAACCTGAATTAACCAGGTGAAATACTTGTGCTAGTTTTATTAAGCTCTTATGTTTAATTTCAACTTTCTTTGTCCTTCTACTTTAATACATTTTGTTCTTAAATTTCTAACAAATATACACAGGATTGAAACAGGTACCTCTGGGCCATCATGTTCCTTATGCCAGTTACAATCATTCAAGAGATGTCAAACTGAGAAACACTTTTTAGATATTACACTAACTTGTGATTGATCTTAAGAATAGATTTTTAAAAGGTTTGGAGCAGATACATTTAAAGTATCTATTTGTTTTATTTCTTTATTCAAAATTAAGAAGCTGAAGAATTTTATGGTAAAACTTTCCACAATAAAATACTGTACATGATAAATTCTTGTGTTATCCTAGAAACTGCTGTGCTATTTCCTAAGCATAATTTAAAATTACATGAAGTTGATGATTTCTCTATTGGAAGTGACAGATAGGTTAGACAAATTTGCAAGGCTTTATATGCTTTGGCTTGTTTACTACTTACTTTGGAAGCATTACTGCAGGAATAAAACTCTATTTTCATTATCTATGTTTTGATAACATATGCAATAATAGCAACATGAGACATTGAAAGATGCAGGAAGGAAACCACAGCTGTATAAACCACCAGTTCTCCAGGCAGTCAATGGATCTCTGGTTTTCACACCTGCTCCAAATTCTCAGTATAATTTAACATTCTGGGACACTTCAGGATTTATTAGAGCACTTTTTCTCAAGGGTGACTATTGCAACCTGAGAATAGTTTACAGAGAACTGATCTGTGCAGTGGCTGCAAATCGATTTCTTTTTTTTTAAAATCTGTTCCAGTAATTGAATGTCTATCTTTCCTAGTATATAAGGACAACATTTCACAGGAGTTATTCACATATTCACAGATTTGAGCCTGGAAAAAGTTTTGGGGGGAACCTGGTTGCTGGACATATAAGTAACATCCCTAGAAAAATGTTTATCATGCATTTAGTTGGTTACCTTTTTATTAGTCTGTTCTGCCATTTGAAAATATGATTTCAATTCACAACATTAATGAAGGAATCTATCAGAGAAAAATGTAATTTCTGCGTATCTCCAGTGAACCCTCTGGGTATGAAACATTGGTTTTAAAGGCAAAATTGTGCGAGTAGGTGACTGCTCCTCTGGTATATCTTGTCATTGTTCAAATACAGCTACACCTATGTCACAGCTATTGTAGTAATTAGGTAAACTATGCAAGGAAGATGTTGCTCCTATTCCCTATGGACTTTTTGTTTTGGTTTGGTTTGGTTTTTTCAGGAGAGCACAGTGAGGGTAATATGGGCATACCACCACAAAGACATGGGAGAAGCAGGTCAAAATTATCATGGGTCTAACCGTGGCACAAAGAGTCTACGTTTGCTGAATCCTGAGAAAGAAGAAGTCTTATCTGCTTCTCTGCCATACTTTGACTTGACAAATAAAGACGTAAGTTACTCCATGTTTTGGGCTTATGTGGAGATGGGAGTAAAGTAGTAGGCAAAGCTTTGAACTTACACAACAGGTAGTGGGACTTGTATATATAGATTATATATAAGGAAGGAATTCTTCACCAGGAGGTTGATGAGGCATTGAAACAGGTTGTTCAGAAAAGCTGTGCATGCCTCATCCCTGAAGTGTTCAAGGTCAGGCTGGATGGGTCTTTGAGTAATCTGGCCCAGTGGAAATTGTCCCAGCCCAGGGCAAGAAGATTGAAATAGCCAGGGATAGATGAACTTTAAGGTCCCTTCCAATGCAAACCATTGTGTGATTCTATGATAATATTGTGTTCTTGCCCTTTTTATTAAGACAGGTGCCTGTACCAGACAAGGATACAACATATTGGTGCCAAATGTTTAAAATTCCCATACAACATGAAAAGCATCACGTGACAAAGGTGAGTGATTCAGATAGAGCAAATTCAGAGAAACTCAGAAAAATCATTACACTTCAAATCAATTCTTGCACTTTCAAAATGTTGGGGGGTTTTTTTGGTGGTTTTTT